>VWZP01000761.1:15341-335783 GCA_013396995.1 Dicaeum eximium
TTTTTTTCTTTTTTTTTTTTTCTTCTTCTTCTTTCCTGTCTCTTGCCTGAGCCCTACGTTTCAGACTAAAGTTCTCTGTTTAGCCAGGCTGGTCTTTTTTTCCCACTCGATTTTCTTATGACATATGGGGACAGCCTGCTTCTGTATCTTTAAAATTTTCCTTATTAAAGAATGTCCAGCCTTCCTGAACTTCTTTACCCTTCAGAATTGATTCCCAAGGGACTTTGTCAATCCATGTCCTAAGAAGGCCAAAGTCTGCCTGCCAGAAACCCCAAGTGGCAGTTCTGGTGGTGCCATCCTTACTTTATTCAGAATTGAGAACTTCATCAATTTTGTGCTGGCTGTGCCCATGCCATGCACATCACATTACCCACTAGTCCTTCTCTGCTCACAAACAACAAATGTACTGGGACAGCTCCCCAGTAGGCTGGGAGGGGATTCACCTGGCACCCTGAGGAGAGCCCTACATTCCTTCTCCATGTCTCTTATCTGCCTTTCCCTCCTCACTGTTGGGGTGTGGATCTTCCACTTCCTGAGATGCAGTTTGCTGGCATGCCTGCATCAGCATTGGCAGGGTGAGAGAGTAAGACTCAGAAAGGTTAACTGAACCTGGATATTAACAGGATTTTATTAAAAAGTATCTTATGTAGACAAAAAAAATAAAAGCATACTAAAATTCCTTAGAGCATCAAATTATACTGAATTCATAGCAACTGCTTTAAGGATTAGAAAGGCTGTATAATTTTCAGTATATAGAGAAATAAGATTCAGAGTGAAATATTGTCTACACATGTAGAATGTGATTGTGCACAGGTCTAAATTATATACGTTTTAGATTGGTAAAATAATCTCTGAGATTGAGTTTATTAGGAATAAGAAGTCATTTTATCAAAGGGATTCTTCTGTGTATCTTGGTTTATGCAAGTCTTGCTCTTCCTAAAAGCTCTACTGCTAGCAGTGGAATTTCTCACATACTAAGAAGTTAATCTTGTAGAGGAATTTGACTGTCAAAGAAAGAATATACTTTTTTTAATCTTCTGGAGCTTCAAGGAGGAAAAATATGTTAAGAGGTCTTTGACTCAGAGTCATTGGAAGTAACTCCTTTGATCTTCTGAGAAGTATTTCTGCTGGTAAGTGGGTTGCTTTAAGTTCTGAAGATACTGAAATAAATTGTTGCAACTCAGTTCATCGTGTCTGTTCCCTATCCTGTAGGAATAATAATTATTTCAGGTGAAGACACAGGATTTGTGTCCACTTTGTATTCTCCTTTTGTTCCTTCCTATGTTGTTAATGTTCCCCTAAGTCTTTGTCATCTGTCAGCATCAGAGTTTTACAGCAGAGTTTCATGACTGAGCTGTTGGCTTCTGTGACTAAAATGACTGGCGAAATGTCTGGGAGACTGAGTTATTCTGTAGTGCTTGAGTAGATTTTTCAGATGTGAAAATGTGTTTACTGAGTATATAAATAGCGGGCAGTCAAAAACATGAACTTGAAAATAAAGGGTGTCAGTACTTTTTGTCCTACATATCTATAAGGCAGAGTGAGAAGAACACCCAGAAAAAGAGCAAAAGCTATAAGCAATACTCTTGGCTTTATGCCTTCACTCAGGAAAGGAATATTTTGTACCCATATATGTTTCATATCAGAACTCTGGTAAATGATTGTGCTTTGTAATCACCATCAGTGTCTTGCTGGTCCATATACATATATCTATATATATGTGAATGTGTGTGTCTCTTTATGAGAATGGGAGTGGAAGAAAGAAGGTTGTTCAGTACTTCTAGTAATATATTTTAGGTGAAACCATAGTAATTCTGTAATGCTGTCTTCATAATGATGTATTAGAAATTGTGTCCCCAGAAAGACAACCTGTGGGGAAGATACCTGTGTCAGGGACCGAAGACGGGTCTAAGGCCTGACGCATTTGGTCTGGGATTGTGCATGTCAATGAGATAGTGTAGAAGAAGAACTTACTGTTAGTTGGTAGGACTAACCTTGAGAAATGAAACTATGTGTCGGTGGAATTAATTCACATTTCATCCTGTGAAAGGGGAACAATAAAGCTGTTGTTGGCACGGGGGTGTGATCATGGGCCACCGTGACCTCATCTCATGGGTTGGCCCCATGTGAGATGATGTTGAAACTGGTCACTTCTGAGGGAGAGATACAGGTTTGGTTCTGGGGTGGAGGAGAGAGGACGACATGATGCACACTGTTTTCATCTGGGGAGTGCCCTTCCCTCCTGCCCCACTCAGGAGCCGTGCTCTATCTCCTTCTCCTGCTCGGCAGCTTCTCCAACATCCAGGGGTGGGTATGTATTTATTGCTAACATGACTAATAAAATTGACTTGCTCTGTTATTCTGACTGCATCCTGAGTTTTTTGGGCACGGACATTCTCCTGAACCCGTAACAATAACTTCCTACATCTTTCTTCCCTCCCCCTTTGATTTCTTCTCCTCCATGCTGATTACAGTAGCCTTTCAGATTTATCAAGATTTTTAATAACCTTTGAATACTCTTGAAACCAAACTGATCCTTTTTCTTGGAGCCAGCATGTTACTGCATATGGTTCAGGTCTTGTTTAAGGTCAGACTCTTTATAAAGAACATTACACAGACATTTGCCCAAAAGCTGGATAGTTTGGAGCTTGATAGTTTGGAGGAGTGTGTGGGACTGTATGGGCCAGTATCTGGGGCAGTGGTCTATGTTTGCACCCCTAGCAAGCGCACAATCCAGAAAAACTGGTAAAAATTTTGGCCTTGGAAAAGGTGTGCTGCCACCGTGACAACCCAGGAGGACCCAAAGCACTGCAATGTGTTGGGGCCTGGCCTCTGCCTACTGAGCCATGCCCAGCAGCACCCAGTGCCCTCAGGGGAAAGGTCTCTGAATCTGACAGTGAGACCAGGCCCTGCAGCTGCTCCAGCCACCGTGACAGACAGTGGTTAGTTCAACCCTGATGACAAACAGTGCCACTGAAGCAGAGAAACAACATGTGCTGTGTCACTTGCCCCTGTACACAAGCACAAGAAATGTATATGAAAGTCACCCTTCAAAAAAGCTTTAGCAAAAGCAGTCAAGGAGAACAAGGGGATTGGAGAGGGTGGAGAGGATGAAGAAGCAAGGCTATCACAAGGGCCATTTTCAGTGCTGTTACCAAGGGCATCACTTACAGTGATAATGAATGTGGTTTTTTACATGCATGTTCTGGATTTCATTTTTGAGGAATTTCTTAATACAGAAATAGGTGATTTGATGTGTTAATTAAGGGGGAGATGAGGGAGGCAGGGTGGCAGTGAAGTAACACCTTTCATTCCTGCATGCATAGCAGCTCTGTTAGTAGGTGATGTCTTGATAAGCTGTAGTGCCAACAATTAGTCTAGCAGTAACTAATCCATTGATTCCTGCATTATCAAGTGTGTAAGTTCAATATATGCTATTTTCTTATAGAGAATTGTTTAAGTCATCACTAAGATCAAAATGAGAGCACAAATAGATTTACTTTCTAGCGACCTGACTAGAAAGTGTGATGAGCCAGAAAGTTTGTATTGTGTAATTCTGTGTAACTTTGATTTTTCAGGGCCATGGTGTGGGCGTAAAATCACATTCTTATTTTGTGGGTTCTCAGTGGAATAATAGTCAGCCTATGAAATAAGCCAATAAAACTTTGCCATTCATCCTTGATGGTTGCTTGATTTTGTCTCATACAGATATTATTCTTACTGTCCTAGAGCACTGTTCCTGTATCTATATGTATCCATTGGTAAAATAAATGCCAAAAAATAGAAAAGATCCAAGGTCAAACCTGCTTTAAGCTCTAGTGGAACTTTGTGTCAAAGCTAAGCTTAGCTATAGCCTGTTGGTTAGCCTGATGTAAAATGTTTTTGTGTAACATGGAAGATTATTGAACTTTTTTTTTGCCATTTCCTCCTCTATGCACTTGGATCGCCAGCAGCATCAGTGGTAGATTTCATTACACACAAGCAATGAAATTTCTATTCTTTCTGTATAGTGCTTTCTGTGGACCATGAAATTATTTGTCTGTATGGAATACTGAGAGGTATTAACTTTTGTGAAGCACTAGCAATGTATAATTCAAAAGGGAAGTATATGTAGAATATCCACAGTGTACTGCTGTGGAAGTCATGTTGTGAATTCCCTTTTATTAATATATGGGAATCTTCTTTTTAGACTGCATTGTTTTAAATTATTTGAAGGAATTAGTTTGACACATGTTTAAATGTGCTTATAATCCTATTATCTCAATTTGTCTTACATGTTGTGTCTGATCAAATATATTCCAAGATGTGCTTTCCTCCTCTACGATGAGTGGTATAGGACTTGGTGAATATGGGGAATATGAACGTTACAGCATAATGTATAATGATGCAAAACATCTACTATACATTCAAAAGAAGCTTAAAACCAAAACATAAACTAAAAATGGCAACAAGTGAAATATCTCTTTTGAAGGAGGAATAGGCTCTTCTCCCTGAATAAGGGCTGTCTGTTTTTAGCGGACCTCTGGGGCTGCATGGGGTTTTTAATGGTAGTTCTGCCTGGCCAGAACTGCTGTTGCTGCTGCTGTGTGGAGCAGGAGAAGGAGGAGGAGACACTTGGGGAGCACAGACTGTAAAGAAGGGACTGAGATTTTTCAGGAGATACTGGAAAGGGAATTTAGGGCACACCTGTCTTAAACCGAGTTTGTTCTTTGTTCACTGATTCATGGGCTGAAATCCATGGTTTCAGGTCAAGTGTCTTGCCTCTACACCTGTTTCAAGTCTGTGTGTGAACCATCTGCAAATACAATGGCTTGTATCTTAGGTTATGCACTTCATAATGAAGATATAGGGCATGGAGAAGCTACTGGCTAACTCATTCTTTGGAGCAGCATGCTGCCTTTCATCAGTGCTCTGTGAAAGACATTGCTTGAAAAGAAAAGTCTCATATAATACAAGTTTTTTCACAGTTCCAGTCTAGTCACTTCAGTTTGAAGTCTGGCTTCATTCCCCATGCTTACCATAGACTTCTGATTTTAAAAGCAGGAAGAGAAATTGCTTTCTAGTCGAGATGTAAGATGGTTGACTACTACTTCACTTCCAGTGATGTTACCCTCCCTTTTGCTTTTGTTATATTCTTTGTCTTCCTGGGTCTTGCCTATGTAATTATTCCTGTAGAGTATGCTCTTCCTCATTGCCTGCTGGTTTAATGTGACACAGAAGGGTCCCATCATCCATGCTGAGCTCTTTTATGTTTATGCTATATTAATTTTCTGCTTTTGCATGTTCTACAACCATCTGTGAGTAGCTTATAATCTATTTCTATGTTACAAAAACCGTTTCTTTTCAATTTTGAATTGAAAATTCAAGTCTTTATAGAACAATGGAAGAATTAAAGTCTTTTATATTTTTCCTCTAAACCTCTTTTCATGGATGTCTGATAGTCAATTCTTGCTCTTACTAGAGTGGAACACTTGTACCCAATTTTTGCTACTGATTTTCTTTGCTCTCTCTGATATTAATTCCACAGATGCTATAATAATTTTACTTGTCATTTGGTTTGGTAACTGATGTACTTGTCTCAAGATACTTATCTTAAAGATATATTGAATCCTCAGAATATTTTTGCATAGCATTCCAAGACAAAGTCTGTTGATATGGTTGAAATCTTGTCCAAAATCTCTTATGCATCAAATGTTTCCGTAACTTTCTTTTGTGTTGACAAGTGTGATGTTGCTGTTCCTATCTGTTCAAAAGGGTGCTACAGAGATGATGATGCAGCGCATCTCATTACGTGTCAGCTGCTTTTGGCTTCTGTTGGTCCTTGCCCATGTACCTTAAAACACACAAGCTCTAGCATTGAAAATGTGTGAAGATTCACTTAGTAACTGTTGATCAAAAAGTTGATAAATATCTAACCAGTTAAAAATCCCACAACCCAAACCACTTTTCTAAAGAAGGTCTTTGGCTCTTGGAAGGGTTAATAAAGCCAGAGCGATTGATGTGTGCTGGGGATTAGTCATAAGGATCATTCATGAAATCATAAACGTACTCTACGTAACTTTAATAGAGGAGTCAATGGTTTCTCCAGAATGAATTTCTAAATAATTGGAACAAAGGAACTAAATTTTTATTACATGATGCAAAACAAAATAGAAATAGAATAAATAGAACCATGTCTTAGTTATGCTAACTTCTCTTTTAATAAAAAGTAGTTTCTTTGCATATCTATATATTCTGTTAGGAACAGCTGTTTCTGGGTAACTAAAACCACTTTAAAACTATGCTTCTGGTAAATAAGCCTGCTTTCTCATATTCTACATGTAACGCTTGGAAAGAATTCTTCATAAATTGGTTTTGTAGATATCTATTCCCCCAAACTTTCTGTAAAATTCTGATGTTCTGCATGATTTCTTTCTAATGTAATTGGATTCTGGTCGGTTAACTCGAGTGCTAGGCAACTGACCGTCATATGTATCTTTAGGAAAAGCCTTTAGAATAAGGCAGTTAAATAACAGGTAAGGTACCACAGAAAAATAAGGATGTTCAACTTTCAAGAGCACCCATCTTAATTAGGGTTGCACAAAACGGAAGCAGTGTCTGATATGTTATACCTTTTGTGTTTTCAGTTGGATAGATTTGCAAGTATAAGAATTCCAAAAAGTAAAAAAGAAAGACCTCCTCTGCCACATATGAAGCAGTCACATTCTACAGATTGGTCATCCACACCTGTGGACCCAGAGGATTTTGCTACAAAACCACTGTCAGAAAGAGAAATCATAGCACTGTTTGAAAAAATGATGGTAAGAGTCTTACACTTCCTTTTACTTAAAGAATGACAGCATGGCTAAGTGATAGGTGAAACGTGTATTCTTCTGTGTGTGTTCTAATCTTTATATTAATTACTGATATTATTGTTGTTGTGAGTTGTAATTGTGTATTTATTAGGGTGTTTCTCAGGAAATAAAATACTGAAATTATTTTTGCAGATTTTTGGTTCAGGTATATTAAAATGGAAATTAGAAGTGAGTTTATGAACACACTTTGAGGAGGAACAAGAAATGGGGGATCCTTCTTCCTTTTAAGATGATCTGAAACTTTTACAAAGAGATTTTGTGCCTTCAAATGTCACAGGCACATATAGCTCTGAATTTATATACCATGACACTCTTGCACAGAAAGAGAGACTGGCCTCCAAAGCAGCATTTGTCTGCAAATTTGCTTCTTTCCTTAGTTGTCATTGTTAGTGCACTACAAAAGACCAGTCACGAAGATCATGCGGCACTGGTAGTACCTCGATAGGTTGAGCTTTTTGTCGTGATGATGGCATTTTGGGCAATTGAAAACTAAACACAGAATGGCCATGAGAAAAGAGTGACTGAAATCTGAAGAGCACAAGAGAACATGAACAAGGAGAATGATACCTAGATTATTATTTCTTTCTCTGCCTCACAGTAAGTAGCAAGTAACTCTTGAAATACAAAGGGACTACCAGGGACCGGCATGTGGAGAAAATGAAATGTGCTAGGAGAGAAGTACCTTCGTGGAATTTTTACTTCCTAGTACTCAGTGATGAAAGCTTAGTTTTGAAGAAGCTTTTGTAGAACTCTTGAGTACTATAACTGAAGGCTAACATTCAGGGTTTTCATGGTTAAGCTGATGAAAGAAAGGAATAATTAACTGTTTACAACTTTTGTATTTGTACTTGTTGCCAAATGGTTCCTATTTCTTGGTATACTTTGATGTCTTGTTTCTCCTAAAAATGTCACTGTAACTGATAGTTACTCAAATGTTAGGAAATGGGAGAGTTCTTTTTAATAAAACTTGAAGGTGTTTCAACTCTTTCTACACACCCCTTGCATTTAGATTGTATTTCTCTACCATCCTACAGACATTCTGGTATAGGGTAGTCTGTGATGTTATACTGTGCCATAAATAAATGGAAACTTTCAATAAATCCTCAGAAACCTACTACTGTGTGCTTATGTAAATATAGATGTTTGTATCCATGGATCCTTAAATGATTAATTCCAATTTTAATACTACTTTGCAAAATATGTTAAAGTACTGATGACATCTGGATAATTTGAATGCTTCCCTAGTTTCATTGAATAACAGAGCACTTAAACTTGTATTAAGCTATTTTATCAGTGTTGTTTTATCTATAACATGTACTACAGAAAGGATTTTTCAGATTATCCACATTTCAATGGGCTGGAATAAAGCTAGTTTAGTCACAGTAGATTACATAGCTAATTATATATTGTAGCCTCTAGTTTGCTGTTCTGATCAAATTAAGTGATTTGGAGGGGTGGATTGGTGAACAACTTGAATGTCGTAGCTAGGCTTTTAGAACTAAATTTGTATGGAAAAAAATAGTCAATGTGTTAGTACTGAAGGGAGAAGTTTTTAAATTCTTAGGGTTTACTGAATGTCTTATGATGTACTTGGGGTTTTCCTGGATGCATATGGCTTCCTTCTCCCAATATTTTACACAGTGGCGTCTTGTGTGGTTTTCATGGCAAAAATTATGAAAGGGCTCATAAAACCAGGCAGTTAAAGATAATAACTAACTGTCATTTAGCTCCTTTACTTTCTTTTAGTGCTATTAGGAAATATCCATGTGAAATGATGTATTCTTATTTTCCAAAGAGGTATTGCTCACCTGTAGAATATATTTCAATGATTTAAGAAATAAAGGATGGAGATGAAGTATTTTATTAACTAAGCAATATCTGTTTTGCCCCTTTTATCACTCTAGTCTGTATAAATTAATTGTCTTAATGATGTTTCATTTGTTAAAAACAAGAACGAAGAAATTACTTTTTACTGCACACACAGAATATTTTCCATAAATTAACTTGCTGTTATATCTAGGCTTATGGAATACAGTTTGTGTTGACAGGTTTCTTAATTCTTGGGGTTTTTTTTTTTGTGTTTAGTAGTTAGATACTTCTATTTAAGTTTAGAAGCTACTTTTCAGAAGACATGAAAGAGCAAGTCTGAAAGAAACTACTTTAAACAGAAGAATGAACTTTGCAATAGCTACATGATAACCTGAAAAGGTTTTTTTTTTAGTTCAACTTAAGTTCAAAATTAACCCTGTCCCAGCTGAAACCAGGACAGGGATCAAGTATTTTCTGCAATAACTTCTCAAAGCTTGGATTTATACAAAAGTGTAAATGTTTCTGGGAACTGTGCTTCATTCTCTTCTATTCAACATGAAAGCTATTGAAAGACAAGGAAACTGAAGTTTCAGTGTAGTATAAATTCTAAGGATTGTCTGTGCTGTTTGTCTTTGATTTCTGACTAGGTGAAATAACTTTGATATCAAGATGGTTACTCAATGATTTTGTAGCATTGCGCCTGCCAAAGCTGGTGAGGATTCACCTCATGAGTCTCAGCTGAAAATAACTGCAGTAATTCTTGCTAAGCTTAGGTAATGCACCTAGTAATGCTGTATGTGCTTTGTATGTGCGTACCAAAATTGTTAATTGTTCCTGAAAACTCTTTTAAAAATTTTTTTTTCCCCTTTTATTCTTCAACCTACAATGCCATTTCTCACAGATGTGAAACTGATTACAGTGATCAGAGCATTTCTAGGCTGGAACAGTAGAACTCCCTGTGTCAGAAATGGTAGTGACATTCAGAAGTGTCACTTGAGAGGTTTTGAGTGTAGGCCTCTATCTGCTCTTTTTGACCTCTGGATTTATGTTGGGGTGAATGGATTATGATGGGCTTTTAATAACTGTTGAAGGTTTTTATTTAATGTTTAAGAATTTTGGTCTTGCTTATTGCAAAGGTGATTACTAATTTGTGAACTATTTTCAGCACAAACCACATTCTGCTGCCTAAGATGAAGCATTTGGGAATAGAGAAAGAGAATTATGGAATAAATTAAAATTAAAATTGAAATTAAAAATATATAAAATACTCATTTGAGTACATTTAAAAATGTTTGGGAAGTATTAAATAATGCTTTTCTGTATGTGAAACTGTAGGTCTTTTCTAAGAAGAGAGTATATTAAAAATGTTTGTGATGCACTTGTTAATCCTGGCATAGTTGACTGTTTTTGTTTTTTTTTTCAGTCTGAGTTCAGAGGGAATATGGATAAGGATTTTTATGGTTTTGATGAGCATCTTATGAAAAGTTGTTTGTATAACAGCTTTCAGTTGTATGAGTTCGTGTTTTTGTGTCTTTATTTATTTAAGTCAGTCTCATATATTAAAATCATTCTGTTGCTGTATGGCATTTCATACTGTTTTTTCTTTTTTTTTCCTTCCCATTCTAGGAAGATATGAATTTAAATGAAGACAAGAAGATGCCATTGAGAGAAAAGGATTTTAATACCAAAAAAGAAATGGTGATGCAATATATTAGCACTGCTTCCAAGTCTGTAAGTAAATGACTAAAAGCTTACGTTATTTCCCATTGGACAGAAGAAGTGATGCATGCATGTTCCTTTGACTAACATCTCTTTCTCATAGTCCCCTTTTAAAATGCTTGTGTCTATCTTACTATTTTACAAGATACAGTGACTACAGACACTTGTACTTGAAATGTGTCTTCTGTACAGAAACCAGCATTTCTTTTTGGTAAAGAGTAGAGGCTAAGAGTAGAGATGGAAAGATTCTGCAAAAACTTCTTGAAAAAGTTTGGTGTGAACCTTTTCATTTTCTAGCATTGTTTAAAAAGAATTCCTCAACTGATGAGCCTTTTTCATGCCTAACTTAAAATAGAATTCATGTTTGATGTTATGTAATAGCTGATAATGAAACTGTTGTGCACAAAATAAATTATTGTCCATTTTTTACCTATAGAGATAATGACTGGTTGTTCTAAATCAGTGCAAGAAGTTGTACGTAAGGGCCAAATTAAGGATGCAGTTGGCATAAGAAAAACTGCCTAGCTTTTGCAGAATGGGAACAAACTCCCATGCTAAATGCTGCATAGCTAATCCTGTCCTCAGATACTCTGGTTGTTTTAGAATTCATATGTTTGAATCTTCAACTCTCACTGCTGTATGTAACTCGAGATCAGTAAAAATGGACTGGATGTAATTATAACTAAATACCGAGGAATTAAAACCTTAAACATAGTAATTTAACTGAGATACTTCTCTTACTGTCTACTTCACATGACATATATTATTAGTGTAATGCTTTAGCACTTTTAGGAAGGTAGGTATTCCTCTTTCTGTGGTAGGAGTTGATGTAAGACCAATCCATGCAGGGAAACTTGTCTTTCCTGAACTCTCTTTCTGCTGTTGTGTCTACTGGAAGTGACATTCACCTCTTATGTACTGGGAGAAGCTGTTTCTGTGAGGCACAGATTCAGTACTTTGATCCAGTTGTGCTGCAGATGATTTCAGATTAGTGCTGGAGCTATTGAGATGGGAAATTCCTTCCTGTGCCATTGAAAACTCTTTGTTCCTGGCATGCTCTATCATTTCTCGAGTTAGTTGGACTGAGTGCCTTCTGAATCTGGAGAGAATATTGCACTGCACCCCAAGAGTACTTGGCTAACTTTTGGTGTACCTTGACTTCCTGAAAGTGTCATACTTTTTTTGAAACAGTTGAAATGCCACATAGCTACTGACTATTGTGTGCAACTAATCCCATCTCGGGCCTCTCCTTCAATAAGTGATACTGCAGTAACTTCTTTTGAGAATTCGTACTTCTTTCCATACTTCTTGAACTTTAAGGAGATGGGTACTAAGATATTTTGCCTTGGGAAAGATATCCTCATTCACAACTGTTATGGAGAGTACTGAGCATGTTTCATTTCAAGCAGTTATCATTTTAAGAACTATTAAGATGAAGAACAGAGACTGCACCTCTAATGAATCAATGAAAATGAAACAGCCTCTAGGATCAAAGTGGGCTCTACTATAATCAGAGCTTTATAATTGACCTCAGTGTCAGGGTTTCTCTTTCTTAGAAGTGCACAGCTCCTTTCCAGTAATCACAAAGCACAGCTCTTTGCATAGTAATATTTGCAGAAAATAAAAGTTTTGAAAATAAATTTCAATATTATGGGGTTAATACTCAAGGAGAAGTAAAAGTCTCATTGCTATCACATTACTCAGCTATAGGTTCTATATGTTCAAAACACACAAACTGGGTTTTAAAAGCGAATGTTCTTCTCAAGATTTTGTTTTTGTTGTTCACATTGTGCCCTTCTAATGTTTTAACTAGATTAATTAATGCTGACTTCATGCTGCATCTGCTCACAGACCAGTTGTTCTTCAGTTGAGCAATTAAGTTTCTAGAGGCACTGATGCCTCAAGATATTTCCTGTTTCTCAGTTAACTTGAACATTTTGAACTTAAGCAGCTTTTCTCATGCTGAAATACAGCTAATATAATCTGCTTCACAATTGGTACCAAATGCAGCTCTCATTTTATTTAAGCACCAGCAGATGTATCATATTCTTATTATGTTGCAGAACTTTGGCATAACTATGAATAAGTGGTACTTAGCACTGTGGTAGTTTGTTGTACAGACATTCACAGTTTACTGTTTTTTTTGCATAGGGTAATGTTCCAGTGGGGGAGTCTGAAATGGAATGACTGGATACTCTCTGGATGTTGATGTCAGTCTCCACTGCATGTGATAGTGTTTTCAGACAGGTCACATAAGACTTTCTGAAATGTCATTCTAGTGAATTCTTCTAGTCTGACTGGGCTCCTGTCCTGTGTGCCCTTTGCACTGCACACACTTGCTATTGATTGTATTAAATTCCTTCCAAAATATCTTCTAACCATCTTAACTGTATGTCCTGTCCATATGACTGTCCTATATGACTGTGCATCAAAAGAAAGCAATTTTACTGACAACTTAAAAGTATTTTGGTCTTGTCAATTTTACAGCAGGAGCTGCTGGGAGAAGTCACTGGAAATGACAGATTCTCCACACAGGATATTAATCCATATGCTTAGGCATACAAGTAGTGCTTATCAAGTAGTCTATGCACATCAGGAACTGCCAGCAGAATTTCTGAGACTTCTTGAAATTTCCAACTCTCTTGTAACATTTAGTCAAATACTTTGTCATGAAGGCTGCTGGGAGTTTGTTTGGTCATTTTGTCTCTAGTCAGTCTGTTATCTTATCTATGAAGAGTCTAGCTGGAAAGATCCATGAAAAAAACCCCTGAAAATACTGAGTTTCTTTTTGTTTGTGGGAACATTTATTTTTACTGATTTTTTCAAATTTTCTCTGGGTTTCCTAGATCTGTCTTCCAGATTCTCACCTCAACCCTCATCCTTTGCTGTACATCTCATCTATTTTTTTTTGTGGAGCATAGGTATTGGAAGTTACTCTCATACTTAAGCAAGTAGAGATATCCATCAATTCAGAAGCATATTTGGAATGACATTCTGTGTATTGCGTATGAGGTTTCAAAGTATAACATGAGATGCTGTATTTTTGGGATGATTCCTGGCAGCAGGTTTTTGGTGGTTTTTTTGGTTTTTTTTTTTTTTTTTTTTTTTGTCTGGAGCATCTGTTATCAAGTCTGAGGAAATACATTTGGAGTGGAGACTATTATAGCCCCCAGTGTTCTGTTGTCACAGAGTCATGGAATAGAATTAGACTGGATGAGACCTTTGGAGGTAGTTGCATCCAACTTCTTATCTATTTCAATTTTAGTATTTCTGATAGGGGAGACTACACAGTGTGCCTGAGCAACCTGTTCCATTTCTTGACCAGCCTCATGCTTAAGAAAACAGAAGGAGGAGGGGGGAAGTTTGTGTTTGTCTTACGTTTAACCAATTTCTTGTATTTCAGTTTTTTTCTTCTTGTCCTTTCACTGGTAGGGTTCCCCTGAGCCTTCTCTTCTTGGGACTAAACAATCTCAGTTCTGCCAAACTCTTCATGTACTACAGATTCTCTTGTAATTGGGTCCACAGCTCTTTCTGGACATTCCACTATGTCCGTGTCTGTCCTGCTGGGGAGGCAGGAACTGGACAGAATTCTAGAATTCTCCAGATGTCTCACCACTGCTGAGCTGAGGGGAAGGGTCACCTCCCTCAACCAGCTGGTGATGCACTTACCTGTGGTTAACTTGTCATCCATCACAACCCCTATTTTCCTACAAGCCTACATTCCAGATGGCAGCCCCAGCACATGGTGCATGGGATTATTCCTCCTCAGGTTCAAGATTTACAGTTTTCTGTTGTGGAACTTCCTGAAATTCCTCTGCCCATTTTTTCTGTCTACTGATGTCCCTCTGGATGGCAGCTCAGCAGCCTGGTCTTTCAACTACGCTTCCCAGCTTTTAGCTTAATTTCTTTGCTAGAAACTATTTAATCATCTTGTACTTCACAGAAGAAAAGATTACTTCTTAGTAGTTCCTGAGGATCTAACAAAGGAAGAACATATCACCTGTATGAAACTATCTATAATAATATGAGACTACCTCACCATTTACAGTGAATAATTTCAAGTTATTATTGCACTGAAAGTCTAATTCTGTTCAATTACTGACTAGTTAATCAAGAACTATTTAGTAGGTCTCTTGGTGCAACATGACAGATGTGCTTCTATTTTCAAAAAAAGGAATCTTGCAATGAATTAACTCAAATCTAAGTTTTATGCACCACTGTGTGCCTGCTTTCTTGTATTTAGATGTGTTCTGTAGAAAGTATATCTATCCTTCATGTGAAATGGGTATTAGGTGGACTAGACAATTTATTTTTCGATGTCTACAAGAATGTCTACTTCTACCAAGAGCAGAAGTTACTGCAATAACACGTTGAGTGTTCTGGTGCTGCTTCTTTGCTCTGTATGCTTATGTGACTGCAGTCACCCTTCTGGACATGTGCCTTGTCATCTCTTCAGAGGACCTCATACTTGTTTTTTAATTCTGTTGAATATTGAATATTAAGATGTTTGCAATGCATAAACAGAATCCATTCAATACAAAAATTTTATTTCACTGAGCATGCATAATAAATTTGTACATTTGATACCTGTTGTTTTTGTCTGCTGATAATAAATTCATTCATGAAATGACCAAATTTAGTCAGTATTTGGCAAGTAGTAGATAGGCATCAGTTACGGATTTACAGGTCTACATTATATATTTCTTAAGGAACAGAAACAAAGCTTAGCCATCAATAATCTATTTAAGTTCTATATGCACCAAATAAAAAACAAGTGCTTTTTCTGTGTTTCAGGGAAGTCTCAAGAACAGCAGGAAGATTTCTCCCCAAGAATTTATTCAGGATTTAAAATCTGGGTCAACGGATGAAAGACTAGTCACTTGCTTAGAGTCTCTCCGGGTGTCCTTGACTAGTAATCCTGTCAGGTAACATCATTAGCACATGTTGAAGAGATTAATCATATTCTAATTTCTTAATGGATTAAAATTAATGGATATGTAGTTGTACAAGTTTCAAGGTTTTCCAGTTAATGAGTATGTATGCATTAGTGAATGATTGTAACTTCTTTCTTTTTCATTGATTATTTATCCTCTGTAGGTCTATTATTTTTAATAGAGTTGGCTGATCTATAAAAGATAATACTAAGAGAAGGTAAATTAAATGTGGTGCAGAAGCAGTTCTCTTTGTTTTCTAGTGCTAAGTAGTCAGTTGTTTTTAATTTTTATTTTTGAAATATTTTCTAAGTCTTTGATCTTCTAACTTATTTTTGTCAGGATCATCAATAATGAGAGTTAGGCACGTTGGTGTAAGTTTGTTCACCAGAAAACATACATATTTCTAAATGTGGGCTTCTGATTCTGTCCAGTGTACTTTAGGCATTCTTCCTTCCTGCCTTCTGGTATTTTCTTCTGTGCTTGTAGGGTTTATCTATACAGAAGAAAGCACAACCTTTGTTTACCTGTGCTTTATTGAAGGAAGGTTAACTCTTCGGTAATCACTGATCAGTCTTCATTTTGATTTGTTCCATGCAGCTTGATTTGTGAATGCTGTGACTTTATTTTATTAAATTGTACTTTTTCCTATTCTATTCTATTTACATCCTTTTGTTTACAGTTACCATTTAAGATAATGGATGAACACATGATTTGGGGAAACTGTTTAGAGTGTAGTTTAAAATAATGCAAATGAAATGTTGGGATATGATTAGAAAAAGATTGCACAGCTTTCCTTTCTGTTTCTGGTTTGGCAGAGTTGCTGATGTGGGTCTTGTCTATGGATATTTGCTTCTTTCTTTCTATTAATTTGTTTCTGAATTGGGTTGTCTTATTTAGAATGTGTAATGGTTCATGTGGAAAGAAACATGCTTTACAGTAGGCTGAATTATTCTGATGAAGGGTTTTCAATTAGTCTTTTTTGTAAACTGTATTTTTAGTTCTCGGAGAAAATCTAAATCAAGTGTTACTGAATGGTTTGATCTCTGGTACTTAGAAACAGGTATTGAAATCTATGGCTTACTGCAAAAAACTGTCTTTATTTCCCATGACTATAAAAAGAAAGTTTCTAAAAGGACAATCTTGGTCACTAATCTTCAAGTAAATAATTTAGGTGTTTTGAACTCATGGTTGCCAGCACAGTTCATCAAAAGGGGTTCAAGTGATCTAGCTGTACATATTATTACAGATAACTAGTTATCTGCAATTATTTCTTCTTCTTTTCTGTAATAGTTGCATCAGATTGAATTTCATTAAGAGGACATTTTTAATAAATACATTAAAAATGGAGGCACTGATAACTTAGTATTTTGTCAGAATGACAAAAAGCTGAGTGTTTTCTTTGGGTAGTGGAAGTAGTTTTTGTTCTCTTGTGGAAGAAGAGGTAAAGGCAGTAAGAATGCAGCAGGACTTTAGTCAATCATCCCCAGCTGTTGGATGTACAGCAAAGTGGCTGTTCATAATTCTATTAATACAAAATGTTCAAAGAAATGAATCTTGTAGGATTATCTTTAGGACAGATACGGCCAGATATGCCAAAATAGTTGCCAGTTATTTGCCTAATCTGTTTCAGAATAAAGCCATCCAAGAAAAAGGAAATCTATTTTCATAATATATTTACCTTTAGAAGAAAAAAATATGGAAATGTCTGTTTTTTTCTTCCTATAATTGTTAGTGCTGTTGTCAGTGTGCTGTTACTTGTATTTGATATCAAGGGTTTTAGAACAATACTAAACAGGACCATAAAGCATCTGTCTCATGTAGAAACAGCTGGCCAAGGGTTTAACCTCATCAAAAGATACCTTCGATATTAGCTGAAATTTTAAATTTTTTGTGTGTTCTCTTGGAGATATTTTAGGTTTAAGACCATCCAGTTATATGCTTTTATTAAGTTATATGCTTTTATTTATGGTGACAATTTTCTTTCACTGTGATTAGTCTTCAAAATCTCAACATTCTAAATGGCTTTTTTCTTTCTCTCTAGCTGGGTTGAAAACTTTGGCCGAGAAGGTCTGGGACTGCTGTTGGATGTTTTGGAAAGATTGGTTGAGACAAAAAAGTAAGGATTTAATATAAAATTGTTAGCTTTTGTTAATATTTAAAGAGCATTTATTTACACTAAATTTTTGATTTATTCAGTCAGGACAGACTTGTGAAGAGGAGTCAGCATAAAGTTATACAGTGTTTGAAAGCCTTCATGAATAATAAGGTATGGGATTTTATTTAATCTAGAAAGTAAATTACTACAGTTCAATTAGATAAGGTACCTGATGAGTATGTCTGTGCAATTTGGTGATGTGGTGGGTTGGTCAGTTGTGGTTTTAAGTTCTTTCTGTCTGCCACAAGTCTGCCATTTTCTCTCTGCAGAAATATCCCAAGACAATAATATAAACTTTTGATGCTACTATATACCTTTCTTACAGAATAAGTGACCTATTTGGGACATTTCTCTTGTTTAATTTTTTTTTTATTGTTTCACAGACATAAATGTAATTTGAAATACTTGAGGGGAGCCATTGGTGTCATTACTAGGTACTTGATAGTCATTTGGATTCCCTCCCTTACAAATGTTCTTCTGTTGTTTAGTATGGGTTGGAAAGAATTTTGGGAGAAGAGAGGAGCCTTTTGTTGCTGGCCAAAGCAATTGATCCCAAGCAAACGAACATGATGACGGATATAGTTAAACTCTTATCTGCAATGTGCATTGTTGGAGAGGAAAACATGTAAGTACTGTGTTTCGGCGAGAAATAGTAAGGTAATTTTACAATATCCCAAATTATAGTTATGTCTGAATGAAATGATAAAATTTTCAATTTAGGTTTGAAAGTAATACCTGTATTATATTGTCAGTTTTCAGAATACCTTTGTGATTTTTTTATTGTGATTATCATCCTCATATCAGTGAGGTTTTTTTTTTTTTCACATCTGGGTGTACTGGGTAGATGGAAATAGTTATGCAGCAATTCTTTTGCTTAATATTTATTAGCATAATTTTCTTAACCCTTATAATCTAGTAAGTCATTCTTTGGTTAGAAAAATCTCTGAAGGTAACAAGTATTGCTTAAATCTCCTAAATTTGTTTACAAGAATCTGAGGCAGGTGAATAATTTGGCAACATAGCTTTTAAGATAGCAAATAAACAAGTTTAAATATCTCTCCTGAGTGAAATGATTCTCTTTTCTCACAGCCTTGAAAAAATTTTGGAAGCTGTAACAGCAGCAGCAGAGGAGAGGAATGTTGATAGATTCTCTCTTATTGTAGAAGGTCTTCAGGATAACTCAGTTCAGCTGCAAGTAAGTATTTTTTTTTAACCACTGCAACAAGTTTGAAATAAAATTACATGTTTTTCTGGACTGACCAAGCCATTACAACAGTAGGGATACTGTTTCAAACTGGGGCCAAATTTTGGAATATTGTTTATAATTTTGTCCTTTAAGATGTGGCATGGGAAGATTCAGCCTGGAAACATGGGGGTATTGTAGGTCAGTTTGTTGATTTCTGTTCACTGAGGTATTACCTTTGCAAGTTAAAAGACAGTATATATTTAAAATAAAGAATAAATCATATGTTTGGATGCAAAAAGATAATACCACTTCTGGAAATATTTGTTGAAATTGAATATTAATAATAGTAAAAAACCAAGTTCTTAGGCAACTGCATTTTATAATTAATGTTTTAAATCATTAAGGGATGAGGGGAGATCTGTCCCTCATGCTCACTTTATGATATCATAAAAGTGCACTCAGAGGTCTGAGGAAAGAAAAACTTTCACTTTCTTTTCAATCTGCTTCAGGTGGATGTGGAGTTTACTGCAGGAAGGCACAAAGTATTATACTTTGTTTGAATGATCATTATAAATCATTGGTCTGAGAGTGTAGATGTGAAGTCACTGATATTCATGTAATCTAGTTGAACTGAGAGCTGTTCATAATTGTAATTCTTTGTGACTACTACAAGAATAGTAAAAGATTAACGTTTGAAAGAAATGTTTGCATTACTCAGCTTTTATATTAAATAGTTTGTGTCTGACAATTAAAGTTGCTGTTTGTTTCATGTGTCTCACAGAAAAGCTAACCATAAAGGAATATTTGCTGGTGGAGAATTGTTTGTAGTTAAATTTTGCCAGTACCAATGGAATTCTCTTTTGAAAAATTGTCCATCTTCCTTACCCCTTCTCTCTTCTAATCATAGAAGACCAGTTTGGGTTGGAAGGACCTTTAAAGACCATGTGCTTCCAACCTGGCCTGAGTGGGCACCTTTTCACCAGACCAGGTTGCTCAAGGCCTATTCCAACTTCACCTTGAACACTTTCAGGGATGGGGCACCCACAGTTTTCCTGGGATATCCATAAATTTTATGGAATTCCAAAAAAATTCTGAGATAACAATTTTTCTCTGAGATATAAAAAAATTAAAAAAAATATTTTGATTCAGTAGGGAGAAATGCTTTAGATCACAAAAATTCTATTTCAATTCCAGGATGTTGTATCTAAGTTAAGAGAATTCAAGAGTCTCTGTAGAGCATATGAGGGTTTGAGGCTACCAAGTTAAAATTAGGAGGGTGTTGTTTTACATTTTAGGCTTTCAGATGTGATGCTGAATTTTCAGGGCTTGTGTATATTTGCATCTGTGTAGATTTAATGAAGAAAAAAAAAAAAACTACTGTAGATTTAATACAGAAAAAAGTTACTATCTGTAACTTCCTTTTCTTTATAGTTGAAAATGCATGTGAAACTCCTCTTAAAGCAGCCCATTACTCTATTTGAACCATCAGGCAAATTAAGTTAATCCTTTGTACCTCTCATTTTACCTATGATGGGTACCCACTGTTCGCAGGGATGCTCAGCTCCATGAGCAAGATATCACTGCTGAGATAACCAAATCAGTGCAGAAAACTTCAGCTGAGTTACCTATCCAGCAGCAATTTTTATTTTTCTCAGACTATTCTTCAGATATTAAAAAAGTTTGTTCCTACTAGTTACACCTTCTATCAACTGGGCTATACCTCCATCTACTATTTTGTTATACTCTGATATAGAAGATAGATGCATTGTTAAAAATGAGATTTGCTCTAAATGTTACTATTGCAATACTTCTGCTGAAATACGCTAAATTTATCCATTTGGCTTGGCTGAGAGTTTTAGCCTGAAGTTTCTGAAAATAGGTAATGCTTTGCTGTTTAATTTGCTCTATCTTGTGTAGGCATGGAAACTCATTAAAAGTTCTTTTCTGTTTTTTTTTTTTTGAGTTAAACTTTCATTAGAGTATGTTCCTTGTGCTAAAAGGCTTTTTGATATTTACTTTTTCTGACTTTATAAATAGTTGCTAGATTTCTTGTTTTTAAGACCAGAAAAATCAAGGTTCCTCATGTGAATCAGCTGCAAACTTTTCTAACAATGACATTGACCTGGTGGTTAATTTGACAGTGTTTTAATGAGACAGAAGTTTACAGTTGTCAGTTACTTGGCATACTTGCCTTGATTGTCTGCTTGATGTATGTATGCTTGCTTTGTGGCAGTTCAATTTGACACTAACAACTGACCTTTTCAATTTTGAATTGACTTAACATTTCTGTTACTAGAAGACTGAATGCATAAAAAGCCTCAGTAGGATGATTTTTGTATTTTTAGTGAAAGCTCTATCTATTTTTTGCATTTGTTGAAAGCAAAAATGCTCTATCTTTCATAAAATCAAAAATTATGGAAAGCATACTTAATTGATTTTGGTTCAAGACAAGATTAGTAGTCTTATTCTGAGAATATAGCTACAGCCAGGAGTAATATCAAGTTTCTGGTTTTGTTAAAGTAAACTTAGTTTAACATGTTAAGCCTAAAACGCACACAGGGCTGTCTGGTACCTTGTATATTTATGATGACAACTGAAAAGTCTAATACTTTGCTTGTTCAAGTCATGGAGGCAGGAAATACAGCTCATCTGGCACAACCTATTTTGATATGTAAGAAAGTTATGAAGACAACAACAACTTGTTGCCTACTTCTCATTCTTCTAGTAGAATCAAATTACTCTCTAAGAGTGCTTACTCTCTAATCGCCAACTTTCACCACTGCTTCTCAAGCATCTGGTTTAACTAACAGAAAAGCGCTATTCTTCCATGCAGATCTAGTTGTATATGCCAGCTCCTTCTAATTTTCCATTAGAGGACTGTCAGGAGGTACAATGGTGAAGCAAAGGTGCAGTTTTTCCTTTCCTGCTTAAGTTCCTGAAAAATGAACACCACGCATTCCTGTGGAAACATGCAGGTTCATACATGTGCTAGGAGAAGCATTTTTGTAGCGAAGTTAAAGATCCTAGGTATTCATCACTAGCCTTATCCTCCCAGTATTTTCAATTGTCAGGGAATACCATTTAATCTTAATAATATGAGGATGTGAGATGGCTGTGACATTTTGGTTTGCTGAATAACTTGATGATTCCTGGTTGATCTGTGCTAATGAGGTTCTTTCCACAACTGCTTATGTAATAGGGTCAATCAGAGCAAAGCTTACTTTGCCTAAATGTCAAGACTGCACAAACTAATTTCAAATTATTGTGATCTTGTGTGATTTAATATTTTATGCTAACTGCTAGGTATTGAATTAGTTTCACTTGGAGCATGATTTAAATGTTTGTGATCTACTATCAGGTTCCTGCTGTTGCCTTTATCATTAGTTCTTTAAAAAGTTTTTAAACTTAGAAAAAAGATTTTGTGATCTAATTTACTCAAATCTAGATGTGTAAGCAATGTGCCTTGCTTATACCTGTTTTTCCTTCCTCTTGTATAACTTTTTCTTATTCTGCTTTTTGTAGGCTTGTGTTTGGGACTTTCACTATTACTTTGTATTATTGCACAAATAAATAGTTTGCTAATATTATCCAATGAATCTTTGTCTTGTTTGTTCCCAGAAGGCTTAAGTATGTTCTTGTTATGAGCTGGAATTGAATTCCCACTTGATCAAATTTGACTTGAAGTACTAGAATAGCAGTACATCTTACTGATTAATTTCTTGCTTTTCGTTGTTGTATTGTGGCTCTGTTTGAATAGCACATGTGCACATATACTGTGTTGATTTGGCAAATTAAAAGAAAATAATCTTTTTTTTGAAACAATTGCATCTGTAGACATCTTTTCATTGAAATTGCCCTGCTATCTCAAAGATAAAACTATAGTTTGCTCTTGACCAGGATTTTCATAGTAGTACTTTTTCAGTCTCTGATTGACTCTTCGCTGATAGTTTAAATCATCTGTGATAAATGCTGTTTTCTTGCTTAACAGTCCATTCACATAGTTTTTTGCAGGAAAGCATACTGTGTTTTAAACTGCTGATAACAATGACAAAGGTTCCAAACTGTATATAATCAAACAACATGGAGTTGAAATGTAAATGTAACCTTGTACTACTGTACTTTGGTACTGACTGTATGGCAGTGAAATCTACAATCATTGAAATGCCTCACTGATGTTAACAGGAGAGCAGGTGTTGGTGGCAGCTGTCAGTGCACTGAGTTACTGGCTTTGAATGGCACAATTAATTGAATCCAGAAAATGCAATTGAATGAAAGATTTTGTACTCCAGAGACATGAATTGGAGATGGTAAACTTGTTTTAACTAAATAAGATCAAAATTAGGGGAAGTAAAAATTTTCATCCTGGCTGCTGAAGAGGAAGAGAAATACTCATGAAGTTGATCCATACCAAAACAAATACAAAAAGCTTTAAGAATAAAGCCCATACTCAGATAATAAGACAAAATATTCTGTAAGCTTTAATTGCAGTAAATTTAACTGGTTTGGTTGCTTGCATTTTAAGCCACTTGTAGCATCCACATTCTTCTGTTGTGACATTTTAACTTGTGCAGTTTGTGGATCTAAAAAATACACCTCTTGAGAGCCAAGAATTTAATTTTTAGACTAAGTGAAGTCTTAGTGGTCTAATAAAATGGCTCTCAGTAGCGCTAACACTTCTCTACTTCCGTCCCATGCCTATACCTTCCTATTCTGCATTTCATTTATATTCTATCCACTAGTTACAGAAATGTATATAATAGTAAACTTCATGCCAGAAACTTGTACAGGGCTAAGAAAAATGTACAACTAGTGGGGTGATAGTGATTCTGTTACTAGACAAATCCTGTTGCAACTAAATAAGCCAAAACTGAGCTCCAGACAGGCAAGCCAAATCTCGATGAAGCCTGAGAGGTCTGGCAGCATGTGATGTTAGCTTCATACAAAACCTGTAGCCTGTTACTAGCAAAAATAAGTAGGCTGCAGGGCACGTGTCCTGAACAAGACTGTAGAGGACTACAGACAAATATTCAATATGAGGAGCTTTTTCTGTGTTCAAAAGTGCTTGGTTGTGCAGCAGAGCCTCTCTTCTCTGTTGGGTGCTGTTGAGACAATTCCTGGAAGATTTTATTCAGTCTACTTTTGAAAAGTGGACTGGGCACCTTAGCCGGTTTCAAAATTTTTGTTATTGTAGTGTCAGTGTTTGGATGTAAGAGAATAATATTATTTTTAATTATCTTTTGGTTGTTGAAGTATCCTTTGCTGGGGTTAGCACCCGTCTTTCTTACCTAGTGTAGAGTGATTCTTTGGCAGTAACACACAGAGTAACTTGGGAAAAAGTACTCGCACAGAAACAGGCTTCAAGAGTAATACAGAGGTTTTGTTTGAATTTGAAGAAAATAATTGATAAGTTAACAAAGTCCTATTTTCCCCTAAGTTTCTAAAATACCGTAGACATATCTACAGAAGCAAATTGTATAAAATGAGGGAAATAACACAGGGAGAAGTATCATAAGAATTGTTCTGACAGGCACTACAAAGATGAAAAATCCACTGTGACAGTTAAAGGCTCAAATTGTTATCAATTTAGCAGCTTCATAGGAAGAGAAGAATAACCAAGGGTTGTTTCTTATTTATAACTTCAAAGAAGCCCCAAATCGGGAAGATCTTTCTCCGGGAAATGTACTTTATTTAAGGCAAAACAGTCAGTGTTACAGTATTGTTAGCTATATTCCTATTTAACTGAGTTCTTTTAAAGCTGAGTGCTACTAATGTAATGCCAATACCTTTCTGAAAGAAAACACACTGTAAGTATATTCCTCTTTGATACATGAGGTTATTTATTTTTGCTCATCAGGTGATGATCTAATTGCCCTCACTGTAAAGAATTTGGAGAAAGGACAGGAACAGGCTTACATTGCCTTCCCAAGTCTGTTAAACGCTTTGCTAATGAAACATACAAAGGCAGACTTACAGTGAGGCAGGGGGAAAACATTAGGAAATATTACAATGTAATTTTTGAACCATAGAAACTTTTTAAAAAACAAACTTTTGAACATCAAATTCAATATTATTGATTTATGGTAGAATTTTTGATTTTGTCTACTTAGCATGCTGGTTTCTACATTTTTCAGAATTGCTTTGATATTTTACAAACTTGTATAAATTTTTGAAGTCCAGACTTAGGTTGGAGCAGTCTTGCCTGCACCTTGGGCCTTTCAAACACCTTTCATTGGTTCTTGAAATAGGACTTTGCTTTGCAAAGCCATTTATTTATACTGTCTATTTATTCATACTACATTTTTGTATTACTCATTAATTTTATTCTCAACTATACAAAATATATTTCTACTGTAGAAAAAGTCAGGCTTGCCAATCTGTAGTTGTCCAGATCTTCCTGAAAATGGCCTTTTAAATGTCAATATAATTTCTGCCATCTTAATTTTCTTCAGTGTCAAGATACATTTCATACATAAACTTGCATGTAATAGCAAGTAAAGTTATTTTGTCCTCAATTTTTTTTAAAGCTTTGAATGTTTGAAGAGTGAATGCTGTTTTGTTACTTTTCATGTTGGCTTGGTTCTCTGAGTTCTTCTGCTGCCCTTGAACTGTTTTGTCTCGCTTCTACTTTGCAATCTCTTTTCACACACCAGTATGTCAAAGTATTAGTTTGTGTTGCTTTGTTTTCTTTGGGCACTCCTTTACACCATGGTCTTTTACTGACCCTACAGATTCTGTTGTTGTCTTCCTTCTTTTGTTATCTTTGAGGAATTAGGTGTGTTAATCATAGATGCTTTTTGCAAATTGCCCTTCAAAGTTCTCTGTCAATACATTTTCACATTTGATCGGTTAGTTTTGATTCCTCACCGCCTCCACTTCCATTGTATTATTTTGTTTAGGTGTTGTAACTCGGTTATTGTCCAACACTGGAGTAAGTTCTGGAAGTCTGTCTTAACACTTACACTGCTCCTGGCTATGGGTTTTCAAGATGAGTCTCTTGATTTTTCAGAAGAGGGACTGCTTACTAGTTGGCCTTATTCTTTCATCTGAGCAGAAGGAGTGATTCCCATGAAGCATTCTATAATGCTCAGTATGTTTAAAGAATGACTATTTCAAAAAAAAGCAGAAAAAACCCCATTCTGTTCTTCAGGCTCAGTTTAATTTAATCAGCATTTTTAAAAAAAGATATGTTTCACTGTACACAGACTGTATTCTGTCACTAACTTCTTATATATCTATGTATAGATAAATGCATAGTTGCAATTATTTTTATATGTTCATTATTATGCTTTATCTGCTAAAGTTCATTGGCTAAAGGAACCTGATATTTGTATAAAATGACAAAATTCAATGGAGTGAGAAAATATTTAATTTTTATGGAAATTTGTGAACTAGAGTTTGATATTTATAGCTAATGTGGCTGATTGGGAATTTAAGTAGCTTAGTTATAAGATTACAGTAGTTTTATAATTAGAAATTATGTAATGCCTAATTATTGGTTTCTTGTATCCTTTTGATTGTGATGCATATTGAAATCTAAGAAATAAGATAGTTTATTATTTACTCTATTACAGGTAGCTTGCATGCAGCTCATCAATGCTCTCGTTACATCTCCTGATGACTTGGATTTTAGGCTTCACATCAGAAATGAATTTATGCGCAGTGGGTTGAAAGAGATACTGCCAGTAAGCATCTCGTCTTCTCTCTTTGCATTACTATTTAAATGTTTAATTATTTGACCCTGAGAGCGAGAATGGGAGAACAAGTTCAAATATATTATTCTCAAAGGCATTTTATTAAGTTTGGGAAAGAGCACTCAAATACAAGAATCAGCCTTAAAATAGAAATTAAAAGGTGAAATGTGCTTTCTGAGCTTTATCCTGATTCCTCAGCATTTTATGGCTTTGCTTAAGAACATGTGACACACTGTTGTGCAAAAATTTTAAGCTAGCCTGAAGTTATGTTTACCTTTTGAATATTTAACTTAACTCAGGTATTCTTGTAATTTTAAACTTTTAACTGACATAGATTTATGGAATTTATGGAAAAGATACATTTATTTACATGTGGAAATGCTAATTTTGCAAGCCTTTGTACTGTTTCTTCTTTGCAGCAACTACAATGTATAAAGAATGAAGCACTAGATATTCAGCTGAAAGTGTTCAATGAGCATAAAGAAGAAGACATGATTGAATTCTCTCATCGTTTAGAAGATATTAGATCTGAACTAGAATATCCTTTTGAGGGTGATACGATCTTTGCTTGTGTCAGAAATAGCGTGGCCAGCAGGAGCAGCACACTGATCATTCCCCTGTACTGGGCACTGGTGAGGCTGCACCTTAAATTCTGTGCTCAGTTTTGGGCCCCTCACCCACCAGAAGGACATGAAGAGGCTGGAGCACGTCCAGAGAAGGGTCTGGAGCACAAGTCCTGTGAGGAGCAGCTGAGAGAGCTGGGGTTATTCTGGAGAAGGATGCTCAGAGGGACCTTGTTGCTCTCAATGACTACTGAAAGGAGGTTATAGTGAGGCGGGGGTTGGTCACTTCTCCCAAGTAACAAGTGACTGAATGAGAGGAAAGAGGCTCAAGGTGTACTGAGTGAGGTTTAGATGGGATAATAGGAAAAATTTCTCAGAGAAAGGGTTGTCAAACACTGGAATAGGCTGCCCAGGGAAGTGGTGGGGTTCCCATCCCTAGAGATAGTTAAAAGATTTGTAGATGAGGCATGTAGTGGCATGAGAATGGTGGACTTCTCAGTGCCTAGCTAATAGTTGGACATGATCATCTTCTTAGAGTTCTATTCCAACATAAATGATTCCATGATACCAGCAAGAGAAACACGAACAAAATAAAGAATATAATGGATATTTTTCTGCTATAATTTCTGTTTAAAGTAGTTACCAGTAAACATTTGACTGAAATTTTTTGATTATTTGTTATTATTCTCCTTAACACTTTCACTGAAGTAAATGATGTTTACAACATGGTGTGGAATACTGTTAAGGACACTAGTGCTGAAGGATATTTTCTTTCTATTCTCCAACATCTTTTGCTGATAAGAAATGACTATTTTATCCGGTATGTTAAATGCTGTTAATTAAGGAATTTTTTTAAAATTATTATTCAGTCATTAATAGAATATTTCTTCCATAAATTCAATGGTAGGTTTCAGTCTTTCTGTGTGGATTTAAATTTGTGAACTCATGTTTAAAAGAATCAACTTGGAATCAATAATGCCATCTATGTGTTTTTGTCTCTTCTGCTTAGTGTAAAATGTTATTTTATAAATATAGAAACTATTTTTGTTAAGAGCTGAGCCTTATTGATTGCAAGTATAAACGATCAGGAGACATGTCTTAATCAGTTATAAATCATGGTATAGCATTATAATTTTCTGGTGTGTTTGAGTCAAGGGACAAAAACAAGCATGCAAAGAAGTGCACTTTATACAGAAATCTGAACGTATGCCTAATTTAGAGTAACTTTCGGGTTGGAATTGAGTATTTTCAGTATACATTATAGGTCAGTGTAGGCATGTTTGGGTCTCCTGGAAAATTCATCAGATAAATTACAGGGAAATGGTTAATAAAATTTCAAGTGTTTCAAGCTGACAAATACTTTCCTTCCAAAACTCTTGTGTTGTCTTTGAGGAAACACTGGAGGAACTGAACAGGGGCCATCTGTTTTCTGCACAGTGTTCTGCATAACCTTGTGTTTCAGGCAAGGTCTAGCACAGATGTACGTTTAAAGGTTAAGGGTGCTTGCCTGCTATGGGTACATCTGTGCTAGACCTCTTCCACCTGAAAAGGTTTGAATTCACAGCTTGCATGTTCTGGGCAAGTGACCCAGCTGTCATACCCCCTGGCATTTTAGAACAAGGTGTTTTTCATTCCTTGTACTGAAGCAGGGCTGCAATGCACTTGTACTTACAAAAGTCACAAAACTAGTGGAATCAAGCTGAAGGAAGAGCATTCTCTTTACTGAGAGGAAGCAGGAGGTGGTCTTTCCTTCCTGTATTTCCATAGGGAGGGAGATGTAGATTTTGTAATACAAGAATTATTTATCTTCAGGGCTGCTGTTTTTTCAGGCTTTTTGTATCTTTTTGTGTAATAAACAGCCAAATGTAATTTTCCTTTGAAACTTTTCCTTTCTATGGAAACAAATCACCCCAAAGCTTTTGATTTTACTTTACTTTTTGTTCACAGACAAGATTTTAAGTATAGATTGATTAATAAATATCTGTAAAATAGCTCATCTCTGTCTTTAGTCCACAGTATTTCAAATTAATTGAAGAGTGTGTGTCACAGATAGTGTTACATCGAAGTGGAACAGACCCAGATTTCACATATCGTAAGAGATTAGATATAAATTTCAGCCACTTAATAGGTAAGTACTATGTTTGGAAATTGTTACAGCATCATACTTCCTTATATGAAACTAAATAGGTGATTAAGAATTTTGTGTTCCCTGCATATGTGTAAGTGTGCTTGTTGATTTTTTTCAAGATGTTTGTGTAGATAAAGCAAGATTAGAAGAATGTGAAGAGAGGGCTTCTGAACTTTCCAGAAAAGTAAGTAATTTTTACATCATGTGATCATAAGATGGACGTGGGATTAATTAATAGATTAATGAATGGTGTAACTGAACCATGGCATAGTTCTTAACTTCAACTTACTATTAGTTCTGTGTTAAAGTGGGAATTTGGATGTTCCTTGTAGACTAGGAAGCCAAGTAGTGTAAAGTAGTTAACCTTAATTGGAAATCTTTCTACTATTAAAGTTTTCATGTACAACTATTCCAAAAACCAACTGAATACTTTATTTCAACAGTTATCAGTTTCCCTAACAAAGTAATCAATGGGAGAGTAAAATTAGACTCCTTGATATCTACAGACTGTATTACTGTACATCCATGGCTTTTAAGCTACTCTGTGTAATACTAACTTAATATACATTAAATCTTTATGCTATTTTGTATATTAAAGACCTGTAGTGGTGATTTAGATGATTCTTCCACTCAGCAGACACATGGAAGTTGGAATAGCAGACGTGTCCTTGGTATTATTATCTTGTGAATTTTAACAAGCACAAAAGGAAAACTAGGAATTTAAATAAACTATGCAGAGCTGACTGGTACCAACAATTTTCTTTTTTTTCTCTTTTCTTAGTTTGAAAAAGATTTTGTAGTTCATCAGGAGACACAGGCCCTGCTGCAAAAAAAAGAGGAACGAATCAATGAACTTGAAATAGAATTACAAGCTTTTAAATCACAGGTAAAAGACAATATAAATGAATGTATGAAATAATGTTTTTGAAAGGGATTTCTGTTTACATATTCTTCAGATTTTGATAGCAGAGTTGAGAGTTTTTTCAAAGAATCTTTGTTATCGATTATTATTGAATGTTAGTTTCCTTTATTTCTGTCTTATACAAATAATTGTAATGTGACATTAATTAGCTGTGAGTTCCCAGATGATCCTTTTATGCCTGAGCTCAGTTAATTAAACTAGTTTCTTAGGTTTCATTTGGGTTTTGCTTTCAGAGTCACAGATTTCCAAAGTAATTAACCACATAGGGTAATAAGTCTTATGCTTCTAGATTAGCATTCATCATTGTGATCTTTATCCCTGCACAGGAAATTGCTTATTATGCAGTTTGCTATACTGAGGCCTTACCATGGATATCCAGCAGTGAAAGAAATAACCTGTGGCTGGATAAAAACATTTCCTGATAATTTTTCAATTTTCAAGCATAAATAGATATTTGAAAATGTGATGGAGAGGAATAGTGCAGATTTTTTGAGAGTAATACTTGAGTCACTTGTAATCTATGTAAGGAGACTGTGTGACCAAGTGTTTTTTCTTTTGTCTTATTTCCTGGAATAAGAAACACAGTCTAAAAATGGCTAAAGAAGAAAGCATCAGAAAGTCATGCTTTTAGGGGTTGATTTTAATACTTAAGAGGTTTTTTTTTTTTTAATAATTATTGGCTTATTTAATTTTCTTAGTGAGGAAAATTAATTTAGCTCTACTCTGGTCCATTTAGAAATGTAATTCTAATTCACATTTCTGGTCAAAATTAATTGTTAATGTCAAAGTCAAACAGTTAACAAAAGCAAGAAATTGTTGCATTCTAAAAAACCAAATATAGTAAGAGTGACACATCATTCATTAAGAAAATATTTTTCTGTGGGTATCTTGAAAACATACTTAAATACTTTTTGTAAGTGAAATTGGTTTCCTCCCTTTTTACTTTTTCTGTTATTGAATGCATTAAATATAACTTATTTTTACATGCAGACAGAGACCATAACATGATTCTGCTCACTAATGTTCATACCATGAATATGGTATGGTACTGCAACTTAGTACTTTTAAACTTTGACTTCCATGTGGCCTCAGTTCCTACTTAGCATGTTGACTTGTACCTTTAATGACTATTTTTTTCCCTGGTCTCATTCTTTTACTCTCTTCTTGCGTTTAGTATGTGTTGATGTATTTCTTTCATTTCTGGAGCCCAACTGTTGAGTGTCTATTTGTCAGTATAAACAATGCTTATGCTCAGATATTCAAACCATTATCATGCTGTTGTGCATGCATTTATTTGTATTTATTGGTATTCAGCTATTTCCTTTTGGAAATTTTAAATCTTTTGCATATTGTATTTCCCTTTATTTTCTAAAATAATCAGTTTCAGCTCATATTTAGTTGAAAAGGTAATTAGTGCTATCACCAGTAGATAAATATTTATTCTTTTGGTTTTTTTGTCAGATACTTTCTCATTTATGGTTTTAAGCCTATGATAGAAGCTTTTCAAATAATAGAAGTAATTTTATTAGACTTGCTGAAGTCCTAATCTTATTTTGATACCTTATAGATGTAATTTCTATATGTAATAAGAAACTAGTGTGTAAGTAAGCTTAATTTTTTGGATGGATATTTTTTCATTATTGCTTTATGTTTTCAGTTCTGTAGAATGAAAGTGCTCCTACATTGGAAGATACCTGTTTTTCAATAGAATTATTTATCTCTTCAGATTTTGCTGTTTTATTTATCTCTTCAGATTTTGCTGTTACGTATTTGGAACGTTTCTCTGTCATCTGTAGGATGAAAACAACAGAGACTAGGATGTTACTTTTTTTTTTAATTCGAGCTAAACCATAGTAGTCCAGATAAGATCTCAGAATATCTATCCTATCCTTCTTGGCTCATGGTCAGTGAAAAATAAAAAAAAAAGTGGGAAACACCATTTCAGTTTGTCATTTTTGGTGTGCACCCCCCACGTCTGAATGTCTGCTTCAAATATTGACACTTCCAATCATGAAATCAAAAGCAGGTTGGGCTCATTATCATTCTTACTTGACTGTTCTATACAAGACAAATGGCATTGACTTTCAACTGGCTTTCTGGATTTAATCTATAAACTGTGATTGTTACAGCATTTTGTTGATAAAACTGTGAAACTGAGTAAGAATATTTTCCTTATCAGTATGGCTCTGTGCCACCTGGTTTTCTGCCATCAACTCATGGAGGTGCATCTGTTCCACTGGAGGGTGCAGGACCACATCAATTTCCACCCCCTCCTCCTCCACCGCTGCCTTCTAACGGAGCAATTCCACCACCACCGCCTCCTCCTCCTCCTCCACCACTTCTCAATAGCTTGGGAGCTCCTCTGGGTTTTGGTGGTGCTCCTCCACCACCGCCTCTGCCAGGCCTGCCTGGAATACAGTGGTCCCCGCCTTCATGTGCTTTGCCATTTGGAATGAAGCCTAAAAAAGAATTCAAACCTGAGGTTACCATGAAAAGACTCAACTGGTCTAAGGTAGTGTTGATTAATGACAAATACTTCATGTAAAATCTAACATTGAACTTGGAGAAAATAGATTGTCAGAAGTAAGACTAGATAAGCAATTTATACATTAGTTAAAATTATGTAAGATACGAATACTTTCTGTCTTTAGCTTTTCATTGTTTTTGGAAAACTGTGTTTTATCAACCCATGAATCATCTGTTGACGTTATGAGATGCCTGGAAAAGTCAGTTCTGGTCTAGAATAAAACAACCTTGATAGCAGGATGCTTCTTATGCTTCCTGAGTCCTATTAGGCCTCGTTTTTCAGCAGACTCCTTATGCTGGATCAGTCACTGAGCTATACTGATAGCTATACAGTTTCCAAAGGAGTGTCTTGAATCTATCTAGCCTGGACTGGAAGGAAGGAATGCAGGTCTCTCCATTTGTCTGTAGTACTTCAATGTACTTACATAAATATACTTACATAAATTTAATAGCTGACAAACTATAGACTCAGTTTGGGGTTTGGTTGGTTTTGGTTTTGTTTTTTTCTCCTTCTGCATTGTGACAAGATTAACTGTACTACTCTGCTGAGTTTGGAAAAACTATAACTATTTAGACCAAAACTAAGTCACTAAAGAGATTTTCACAGTTAATGAAGAAATCAAAGCTACATTCTGAAAAGTAAGGTACTTAGTATCTAGCTAAACCAACTGTGTTCAGAGATGATTTGAAGTTTGCCCAAGTTTTAAATCTAGACCAAAGCTAATTTGCTCCTTTTAGATCTTGGATAACAGAGTGTGTTGTCTGCATTGTTAGAATCAGTTTTTTCCAAACCCACTTATTTTAAGGGTTATTATTTTTAATGAGAAATATATTAACAACTCTAAAGATGAGTTGTGTGCTAAAAGTTCACATATTTTACAGAGGTCTTAAATATTTAATGTGCTTTAGACTTCAGGGAGCACAGTTTCTGCATAGTATCAAAATAATTAATAAAATTTTGTTTTGTCTCTTGCTTGTAGATCAGGCCTCAGGAGATGACAGAATCCTGTTTTTGGGTTAAGGCAGAAGAAGACAAGTATGAGAATGCTGACATGCTTTGCAAATTGGAACTTACATTTTGTTGTCAAAAAAGAGGTAAGTAGCTGATGGATTTAATTTTCAGCTTTTGGAGATACCTTTAACATTCTTGGGACTTAAATAAACACATGAAAAAACCCTCAGAATATAATATTAATATGTTATATTAATAACATAATAATATTAATATAATATGTTCTTGTTCTAAGTGGGATGTATGAAGAAAAATGTCTGAAGAATCCTCGACTGCTTGAAGCAGTAATATTGAATTATTTTACTTAGGCATGACAAAAATTTTGTGACCTCTAGGAAAATCTCACAAAAGAAAAATCCCAAGAAATTCTTCTGGATAACAGAGATATAATTTATCACATTTAAAAAAATATTTATAAAATTTTATCAGAATACCTTCATCAGTTACTGAAATCTAATCTGGAGCCCAGAAGGTGGTGTGTTTACCCTCAGAACTGATGTGATAATTGATGTGTGTTGGATCCATGATGGATAATAGTCTTCCAGTGATTTTTTTTTTAACTTCCTGATAAACCCATAGAAACATAGGTCTCCTTTGATATTTGCTTAGCTTCTTTAGCTCTTAAAGCACTGTGAAGCAACAAAATATTTGAAAGTATTCCTGGCTTTAAAACTTTTCTCCTTTCTGTGGAAGTAAGTAATTTTAGCAGTAGTTTATGTTATTCTCTCCCATATATAAAATGCCTGTTACTTCCTGACAAATTTTTTTTCTTCTTCCTTTTTTGGTGTCAGAGATGTGGTACTTTACAGCAGCCAAAGGCTTGTAATGTTTAATTTCTTTGCAAATTGAACAAGGGTTATTGTATTTTTACTTTGTTTTAAAAATTCTATTTTGATATTTTTATTAATAGAATGCCACAGCATTCTCAGATTTCTCCTTTTTTTTGGGTATGCTTTTGTGTGTATTATCCAATTTTTTTTTTACCATAATCATGAACTTTATTTTATTCTTGTCAAAGCATGATTTTTATGCCCTTGACAGTGTTTCTACTGATTTAGGTATTATAGCTTGTTGCTGCTGGTGCCTAATAATTTTAAGAATGTTGTACAAAGATAAAATGGCAAGAAAACCTCACCATAGACATGTTTGCTTGAATCTATTAAAATAAGTCTAGAAGCTAATTATGGTGCCTTTATAATGTTAGGAGAATTCCCAAGAATGTTCCCTGGATTAATAGCTTGGAAGTTTTAAAAGCCACTGGAGGAAATAGTTTCCTATGTGTAATTAAACAGTAAAATTTGGGAGACAAGATGATGTTCAGGCCGAACATGTTAATGCCTCAGAAGAGGATTGTGAGTCTCCACAGACAGCAAGAACATTAGAGTTAACAAGATTAACATCCCTCAATATTTAACTGAATGGACTGAATACATTGTTTTGACAAAACCCAATAGAAGAGAGTTACTGGATCTACAGTTGGGAAGTCAGTGAAGTACACTTTTATACCAAATGTGTGTGTGTAGCAATATAAAGACTGTGGTCTCCAGGGACAAATTGATTTCTTTTTTACAGGTGAGGCTTACTGCTTAATCTTTTTTAGTTTTAAATTTTGAATCTCTCTAATCCCACATGGCTGATATGTGTGCCATCATCTTAATTTTTCCAAGGAAGTGGAGACACTAAAGATTTTATTTAGAACAGCAAATAGATGTTTAAAGGGCAGCATGGAAGTAAATTTCATCTTTGTTCAAGTCAGTGGTTTACAGAAGTTTAAATGAAAGCTTAAGTGTATTAGTAGGTGGGACCAGATCTCAAAGTCCCTTGTTGACAGCATGAATTCCGGTACAGAGGACAGCAAAGCAACTGCTTTTGTTCTCATGACCATGGAGAGAAGGGATACTTCTTTTAGCTTATACTTAATTTACTGATTATAACAAAACTTACCAAAGAAATCAGAGACATACAGTTTCCTTCACAGTCTTGAGGAGATTTGACACCAGGCTCTCTAAAGTAGAATCAGCAAGCTATTCACTACACTCAAATTGGGAACAGTCCTTGACTATTTCTACAGCTTTGTGTCTAAAACCAGAAAGATGAGAAACTGAAAATGATTCTGTAGCCAAATGATGGCATGCAAAGAATGGTTTCCACTCTGGTGAAGGGTCTGCTTATGCACTCTTTTCATTAAAATCTTTGCATAAGAAGAGATATCTGGTAGGGGAAGCGGGGATCAGAATGTTCAATGATGCTTTAAGTGAATTTTATTATCATTAAGTAAAATCAAATTGAGGTACTCAAATATTCAGTTGGTGCATTTTGCCAGCTAATATGCCCAAAAGTATATCAGCATTGATCTAGAAAAGGAAGTCTTATGTCTGTGTAAATAATCTACTGAGGAATTTTTGCTAGAAAAAAGAATACAGAACAGTATGGAATAGATTTGAAGATTCAGCAGATGTTTATACAGGAGTTATAAAATGTGTTGATTCTGAAGGGGCATTGAAGCAATTGAACAACTGAAGATGTTATGGAGGTACTGTTGCAAGAATAAAGAAGTAAAAGAGGGTCTAGGCTCAGACTGTAGGAAACCTTTGTTGAGTATACCCAGAGGTATTTCAGAGACATGAACCATTGAAGAAACCCCTGAAGGTCATCTAAAAGCCCAACAGCTTTTTGTAAAGGAACCAGTCTAGTTCATCTTGCTCAGGACTTTCTCCAGCTGAGTTTGACGTATTTCTCAGGATGGAGATGTAGGGATGGACAACCTGTTCCCATGTTTGTCATTGTGGTGATTTTTTTTAATAATATCTTTTGGGATATCTTTTGTTGAAACTTGTGCCTATTTCCTCTTGCTTGTTGTGTACCTCCAAGAATTCTGGTTTCCTCTTATTTCTAGCTTTATGTCAGGTCATTTGAGACAATAGTAAGTTTTCCCTTGTCCTTTATTATCCTTCTCAAGACTGACAATTTTTTCAACTTTTCTGTTTGCATATTTATGTTTCAGCCCTCTAATCATATTGATGATTTTCTTCAAAAGTACCAAAGTACCTCTATTTCTTTTGAGGTGGAGAAACCCGTACGAAATACTCTAGATACTTCTTGAGAGTGGGGAGGTATCTCCCTGAGAAGGAGAGCAGAGGGAAATAACCACTTCTTTGACTTGCTGCTGTCTTGGTATTTTCACTATGCTGCTTGATGGTGATAATGGAAAGTCCACATAGATTGTTGATGATATAGCGTATTTTCTTTTGCGTTACAAAGCTGGTTTTGTCACTTTTCAAAAGTTGAATCATTTTGTGAAAGCAACATGTTTTATAACAATAAAACCTTAAGATTAACACCGAGAAGTATCAAAGCATCAGTTGATGGTATTCTGGTAGCAACTTACTGAAGATGAAATATGATTTTTTTTCCATTGCTTTAGAATTTAGTCAAGGGCATAATAGCAAAGCAACTCCTCTGTCACAAAAGCCTGAGCGAGAGGGCTCCGTGTGTGTGAGTGTGTGAGTGCATGCTTTGGGTCGTTGTTCCTGTCTATGTCATGGTGATATCCCTGACTGATACAGTGAACCTATAACCTGTGAAATGTCACTGGATTGTCATCGTGGTTACCCTTCTTCTGGGTTTGTTTTGGCCATTGGTTTTGGTTGTGAGTTGGTTACCTGAGTAGCGCTGGTTTTGTGTACCCCTGACAGCTCCATGACTACTCACTGGCTGGGGAGAAAGAAAAGTAATTGATAAGTTGGGTAAAATAAGGTGATGAATGTGAACGGTTTGCATGGGTGATCATTGGTTATCTGATACATTTTAGAGGCGAAAAGAAGGATTGGTATGAAGGGTGGTTAGAAGAGACATGAAAGACAAAGAAATGAAATATCAAGGGTTTAAGAATTACCAAGCAAGGAAGGTTATCCTCATGATCTCATACCAGTGAAGAAATTCTGTGTAAAGCCTTTCTGTTAACAGTGGTTTTAAAGAAATCTCTTACTATAATTTTTGGAAAACATTTAACTGAATATATGACTTAAAGTTAATTGATATATGAAATACTGAATAGCAGAGCTGGAACTTACATGTGCTTTTATATTATTTAATCCTAAGAGATAAGATGAGCAAGCACAAATGCTCATTATTGAATGTCAGCTGCTTTGTAATGCACTGGAAGCCTGATGGAAGAATAATCAGTGATCTGTAAAGCTAACATGCTGCTAACTTTGCTGGAATTATTAGATGTACAGGCAGGGGAGTAGTGATGCCGCATATAAGATAGCATGAGCTCTAGAATCATGGCAATCTTGTGGGCTAAAAGAAACCTCTTGTGCAAAACCTTGTGAACGGAAATTCCTTCTAATAATATTATATTGTATTATTAGCTCTTGGATCACAACATGTATATGATGAGAAAATGTTAAGATTGCAGAGGCTGAATATTTTTGATAATAAAGACGGGAGATTTAACTATATCCAAGATTTCAGTAAACTTTGTATTGTAATACAGAAAAATTGCCAGCAGCTAAAGCTTAAAGCTGTGGGGTAAAAAAACTGCATGTGTCTTGATAGAGAAGTTCAAGATAGTATTGCAAGTAAAAGGTTCCATTAAAAATGTAAAAGTGTGAAGATAATAGGAAAACTCATTAAATGTATCTAGATAAATATAAACAGGATGCTCTTCACATACTCATTTTGAATCTTGAATTTCTTGCAAAGCACCCTTCAGCTAATTTTGAAATGTGTATTTGTCACTAGTGAGCGCGACACGAACGGCAGAGAGACCACCACACTGGACCAGGGAAGGCGGAGAAAAGAGAGCTTTATTATGAGTTCACAGAGTTATATAGTGTTTTGACAATGGCCAGGGATTGGAGAGAAAGGTCACCACCTTTCCAATCACACTGGTCAATAGAAGAGTCCATCAACCTTTCTCCTCCCAGGAGAAGGAATGAAAAACAAAGGAACAGTGAAGAAAACATCTGCCTGTTTACAGAAAACCTCGTGAGAAACTTTATCATAGAAACTAAAACATCAGAAGGCTAAAACTCAGGGCGACATGTATTTATTTTTTTGTAAATGAAGCTAGCTAAGGAATTGGTGGGACCACTTGGAGACAACTTCAAAAGTTCAGTAGGTTCAAAGAACATTAGAAAAATTCAGGGATAAATGGTCCAAAAGAAATAGGAAAGCTTATATTTGTAGGAAGGAAGTTTCTCTTTTGCTAAGTGAGGAGAATGGATTATAAGACATGGTAAGGCTGGCATAATGTCTCTTCTGAGAACCTCTCTTATTGCAGTTCTTGTTTTTAAATCCTTGGTATGACTGCCAGGTTGCTTGGAGTAGGTTCAAACTGTTATGTTTAGGACTTAAAATACTGAAATAAGGTATATTTTAATATGCAAACACTGGGTTTGTGGAGTTACTTTGAAAAAATAACTGGTGTGGAGAAGATTATAGCAATAGGTTGCTGAAGTCTGTGAGAAAGTGTAGTTAATGTAGTGAGACTGTAGTGGTTAGGCATACTGTGAGATATGTGTTCAGGATAACAAGTGAGAACCAGCTACATATTCCTTATGGTAATCCTTTGGGTGCTTGAAGTGGTTTGCCAAGGTGATTCCAAGACTTAGGAGGTTGTATAGAGTACACAAGAAGGCAACCTCTAACCAAAGAAGAAATCTTGAAGCATTTCAATCCAAAATGACAATTTGGAAATCTCCAATGTATGCAAAATATAAGAAAGCTAGCTGTTTCATAGAATATGTCTTTTATCATTAATGTGCTGTATTTGTAAATATCCTACCAATAAGTTGATTTGACTTGATCCAAAGACTCTTATGTTTAAAGTGTAAAGTCCAAATGAGGATTAGAAATTGCACATCAAACATACTAGAAATCACTTGTAAATTCTTCATTATTTTTGGCAATATGCAGACAACGGCAGCTAATGGGAGATGGCATGAAAAAATTAGAAACCTTCTCTTCTTTCTTTTCTAGATATCAAAGAGAATTAATCTAGGAAACTCAAGAGGGAAAGATTGCATGATCTCTCTCCATTTTTTTTTTTATCAACTAGGACAGATTTTCATCCTAATCTTATTGGAAATGGCAGTGTCTGATCCCATCACACCAGAGCTCCTGCCAGACTTGATTATTCAGAAATAAAGCACTTCTGTGGGAGTACTATCTCTGTTGGCACTTGACTTGAAAAGGTCAATATAGTTTTTTTTTTTTTTCCTCCCCTGTATACTCTGTAAGAAAAATCAAGACCTAAGGTGCTATAGTGCCAATTAAGTCTCAAATATTTTAAATCAGAAAAGAGAGTAAATGCTACCAAGAAGATCAAATTAGCAATATAAATCAGTTTAGTGCTGTGTTTAACATGCCACAGCCTACCTTGCATAAGCAAGAGAACATGCTGTCATCCATGTGAAAGATTAGGTGGAGCCCACTAAACTTGTATTTTCCTCCTCCTCCAGAGGATTTATCAGAGGTAGCTCCAAATTGTACTTCTTGTAAAATCTTATTATTACAAACCTGTAAGACTGCCAGCAATATAGTTTAGTAACTTCTCCTATAATACAGCACTGAGTAACCTGAGTTGCCTTTTAATGTAGCTGTACAAGTAGACTGTAGTAGAAATAAAGCCTGCTATGTATTTGTTTGGCTGCCTTTCAGTATCATCCTAACTATCCTGAAAGGATAATTATTCAAAAATATTTATGCATATAAAATGAAATAAGGAAAAGCAGTTTCTTACTGAAGAAGGCAAGAGTAAGTTACGAGCATTTGCAAGAACAGCAACCAAAGCATTGAAATGTCAGTGGTATCTTGCCACTTGACTGTATCATCTTCACATGGAGAGAGTGGATGGTATATTTAGTGTTGTTTGGTAGTAACTGTATTAGTTGTTTATATTCTTAGCAAATAGAATGATATCTGCTCTTATCTTTTCTAAATTTTTGTACCAAATAATATTTGTTATGTAGAGATTGATGTATAAGAATCAGTGAGTGAATATACTTCTGCGGTGCATTGAACCTGGCTGGCTGCCAGATGCCCACCCAGCTGCTCTCTGGTAAAATAGAAAAGCTTGTGTGTTGAACTAAAAGCAGGGAGATCACTTACTGATTATTGTCACAGCAAAACACACCCAATTTAGGGAAAATTAATTCAACTTAATTTATTTTTTCGGATATCCTGTCATGGATAGGAGAAACATTCGGTTGTTCAGACTGTTACATGTATTTAAAGAAGTGGAATGTGAATAACTCCTAAAACTTGACTTTGATATCCAGGTAACTCAGTGAATGTGTGGCAAACAAAAAATAGAAAACATGAAAAAAATCATTAGCATAGCAGTGGTTAAAATAGTCTAACAATAGCATGTTTTTTGTAGTTTGATTTTTTGAAGCTAAAGTTGTGGCATGTTTCCCCCTTTATTTTTCTTCTTTGACGATTTCTTAGGATGAATTCTCCCTTGAATTAATTATTTATTGAATGACTGTGTCATTGGTGTCCTAATCCATGGCAGAATCATGAGTAACATCAGATCATTCTCCTGATAGGACTTTAGAAAAGAGTGTGTCAGCATATGTTGTAAATAGGATTAGAAAAACTTTTATTAGATACGGTACTTTGATTTGTATTTTCAGTTAGGAACTACTTTGTCAGATAGTGAAAAGATATTATTGAAGAGTTTGTTACAGCATTTGTAAGCGTCTACCTAAGCACAGTATTAACTATACCTTAATTTTAATTTATTTTACCTTTTTTTTTTCTTTTTGACAGAGTTGTATTGCGTGCTGTTATTAAATGACTATTTCTTGTCTTCTATGCACAGACTATTATTTCCTGTCAGCTTCAAACCAGATTGAGTTGAGTGCTCGCCTTTTCTCCTCAATCAAGTACCTGGACAGAGTAATTCCTTTAGTTCACCTTTAGCTTTTTCTTTAAAACAATTGATGCTTTTTTTTAAATAGTTGATTTCCACAAAAAATACAATATCAGTCTGCAGTCACTTTATGTTTGTTGAAAATATGACAGTATATTCAGGGTAACAAAAGCACTCCAGTCCCATTTCCCAACACTGTGGTAGGAAAAGGCTTTGAAGGCTTCATGTTTTAGAAGTAATAGAAATGTTCTTTTATTGATTTCTACTAGAAAATGTTTCCATAGTGTGAATAAGTAAGATCTTAGAGGAGGTAGATACTATTTTCGTGTATCCAGAGATCAAAAAAAGTCTACTCAATTTCATAAGGCCTAAACTATAAATACCAACAGAATAGAAAAACAAGTTTGGATCCTAAAATGTAAGTTACAGTAAGTCATCCCAGTGCCCCTGCTGAGTCTAATAATTTTGTTTATTTATATGGAAAATACTCACTTTAAGAACTCCAATATAATTGTCACTGTACTGGAGAGGATTCTGCATTAATGAATTTGCTAGTGTTTGTATCACACAGGAGGTATAAAACTCTACACCTGGTACAAACCTAGTTTCACGGGTTTTTACCTCCTATTTGCTTTTGCTACATGTTTATGCATTAAGTGCTTTTGATAAATTTCCAATCTAATGTTGCAAGCATTTATATCTGACTAAAGGTAACACTATATTTGAGTGTAATAAAATCTTCATTACAGCGTTGCTCTTATTGCAGCCTTTTTTCATTGTGAATTGAGAAAAATAATTTACATGCAAGAAATGATTAACAAACCTTATTTGGCAAACCTTCAGAGTCACTGCTGATGTAAATTATTAGCATTTAAATTTCCATGAGCACTAGTTTTTGTCCTTTAAAAAAATCTATCATTTAGTTTTTCAGTGAATGGCTTGTTTCAGAAGAAATTCATTTCAAGGATAATTCATTTTAAAAACCAAAAAAAAATCAAGGAGATTGTGTTAATGGAGCAGTGATGTCCAATTAGGCAGCTGTTAGACAGTACTAGGGTACTGTCATGCCATGCAGACTTGAGCAGTATTATATTTGGCAGAGTCTTTGGTTCTGTTTGCATTTGATCAGGTTCATCTGGAACAATATTTTAAGTTACTCATATGTACAGCTATAGACATTTTCTTTCCTTACCCATGAAGCTTACATGCTTTTCATTATCTACTAACTTTGTATAAATATGACCTGGCCTTATCTAATGCGTAATTTATTTTCTTAATTAAAATGAGTTCTTAATTAAAAAAAACCAGTAAGTTGAGTACTTCATATGAATTTTTGTGAAAGAGGATTCCAGTGTGGGCTGCTGTTCTCTGCATGATCTCAACATGATAAATTTCTCATTCAATTTCCTCATTCTAATAGATTGTCTAATCTCTATCTTGTCCTGCTAGTTTGCTGACAGATATTTTAACAGGGCTCTTTGAATATTTTTTATGAAATAAACATCACCATGAAGCACTTCTGTAAATGTCCTGTAGATGGTGTACCCCCCATTAAGAGCAATCAGGTTCTGAAGATTATGTAAGAATTGAAAGAATTTATTTGATCTGAAATAGTAGGATTTTTTGGGGGGGGTAAATCAAAGCTTTAGCAAAATATTCTTTTACATAGGCTATAATCTAGGTCCACATTCTGAAAACTTTTGTAATAGGGCAGGATGTGTTTGCACTGTTGTAATTGTTGGTTGGCACAATAGTTGAATATTTACAGTAAAATAGTTGTGTTTTCAGATACATTCTTCTTCTGGATGAGTTTGTTGCATTTAGTGTCATTTAAATCTAAGAGAATGAGGGCATAGACAGCATATCCTGTCAATTTTAACAACTTCATATTTCTATTTTATGGCTTTGCTGCTCCACTCTTCCTATTTTTACAAGTTAGTGGAACTCTACTTTTTAACTCACAACATAGTTCTTCTACAACCTTACTCACCTCTAACATCAGTTGAGTAAGGAAACTTAGAAATTTCATCTGCTGTATTACTCAGCTTAACAGTTGTAAAGACTAAATGTTTCCTGCTGTGCAATCTGACTTGTCCTTTGATATAGAAATGCCTTTTTCTGAAATTGTAAATGCATATGTATAGCTGGCAAGGATAAGAAGCTAGAAAAAGCCTGCTTAGGTGATTACTTATCTTTGCTGTTCCTAGACTGTGCAGTGTAATGTCTTGTGGCACTTAAAATTTGGCAGCAATGGACTTGATATATTTGAAACAGAATGTTGGTCTTTGTTGCTGGCATTTCAGTGTAAGGTCTTGAGAAATACTGGGTCATCTATTTGAAACAGTGGGAGGATGAAAAAATCAAATTGGTGTTATGCAAGACTGTTTGAATAAAAGCTGACACCAAAGCTGACAGAATGGAAGGTAGCTGTAGCTGGAATGCACGAAGGGAAACTGGGATTCAAGGCATGGTTGCACATTGCAGCAAACATCTTGGCATCTGTAATTCAGCAGATCTGTAATGTTGCTGTGAAAAGAAACAAACATGGCCAGATGTACCTAAAACCAAACCAGGTTAGATCACCTTCACTGCAAAAAGCCAGAAGAGAAAGTTTATTTTCAGTACTAATCTAGTAGTGTGAACTACTGTTCTGTGAACTGCTCTTTTAATGCTCTGTAGAAGGGAAGCAGTAGTGATAAATGGACTTGTTCAAACTTTAAAAAGGGGAAGATAAAATCCATTTGCTGCTAGCAGTTGACTCTCAGAATGTACCTTTGATTCTTCCTTATTCAGCAGAATAAAGAAGAGGTAGTGATCAAGGGGGGACAAATGGTGACATAAGATGAGCTGTGCAGATTCATGCTTTATAATAAACAAAAAGAATCTCAACTACTTCAACAAAAATAGGTTTTTGAAAATAGGATACTAATATGCACTGGAGATAGACAGTTCTAACCTCCAGGTTTCTGTTGCTGAGAACCTGGGAGTATAGACCAAAAGTCAAAGTAGGAAGCATATTTGGAACTATATAAAGCCCTCCTGAAACTACAGTGACAAAAATAAGTCAGTATTAAAAGAATTGGAGAAATTTTGTTTACCTGAATTGCTGGAGGAATGAGAAGCTTTCAGGTCAGAGGTCTAAATACATGCTAATTAGAATTAGCCTAAAACTATATTTGCAGTATATTTGTCTGATATTCCAACTTAGGCAGATACATTAGATTATCAAATACGTATTTTAGTTGCAGAAATACATACCCTTTTTAACATAAGATAATATGAAGTTACATTCATTTTTATAGTGTGATGTAGTATTAATGTGTTCTCCAGCCAACAAAGACAAGAAATCGCTTGCAATTCCAGCATTTCTGTTGTTCAGCTTCTGTCAAAGAGTGGATCAGATAGAAGAGCATTTCAGTGAGAATGAATGCTGCAGATCTTTCCTGCTTGCTTTTTAATAAAATATTCTAAAATGGTGAATATTCTTAAAGCTTGCTTGCAATGGATGCTTTCTAAGTTTGAATCTTTCTGTTTATGATTGGCTCATCACTTCATTCCTTAATGTACCACAAGAGTGTCTCATAGTACAGTAAATGATCTGTATTACTGAATAGCTATTACAGGTTTGCTGAAAGAAGAGAGAAAACCCTAAGAAATAGAAATGTTGGAAGTAAAGTCAATTGTACATCTGTAATAATGCAGAAGAAATGTGATTCTCTAATTGGAAGATGTACAGCCATAATTTTAACTAGAAAACTCTTTTGCACTTTTTGAAGAGTGATATTGCAGTGTTATTCCTGCAAGATTTATTTTCAGTGAAACAGCATTTGTTGTCTTGTAACCCAGAATCCAATTGCTTCATTGATTCCTGGTTGGTAAATATTTTTTCATATTTTTTTCATATTTGAGAGAGCTTTTAACAATATTTTAATTTAAAGAAAATAATAACATTTTCTTTGCTATTTATATGGAATAGTACACTGAATGTTAAATCTTTGAGTATATTTAAATATTGCTAAGCACTTAGGCTGTGACTTAATGGAAAGAGTTCTTTTGTGGATTCTAAATCATGTGGATTCACCTAAATTACTGAATTTACTTCACTCTTTGTATTTTTTATAGTAGTGATTAAAAGCTTTTAATGTGCAAATTGTGCAAAACTGTTCTAAGATTAGAACACTTACATTTTCTTGGAAAATTGTGCTGCAGATAACTATATAGTCTTTAGTTATACTCTCCACTTCTGAGGAAAATGTTAAGGTGATTTACATGTTTGGTGTGCATCCTGTTCACTTTCCTACAGAAGCTGGAACTTTTTGTCTCTTTCTAAATAATGTATATGTTATAACTAAACAAATGGGTAATGTTTCTGATTTGAAATAAATCCTCATATCCTGTTTCAGAGTTTAGAACTCCATAACTCTTTACTTTTTTTTACTGCACATCTCATGCCACTGACTAGAAATAAAAACGTGCCTTTTTGTAGAGTTTGTGTGGCTCTAACTGTTAAGTGCAATCACCAAAAATACACTTTAAAATATGAGGAAATGTATGCAAAGGCAACGTACTGTATAAATGCAAACATGAAAAACAATGAAGTTTCTTTGAGATATTTTTACCAGGTAGTTTTGTATTGCTGAGTAGAAGTGAAAATAAGCAGTAGCTGGGAAAATCATTGACTGGTATATATTATAAAGTTTTTTAATGTAGATTTCTGGAAAGTGATAGGAAGAAGTAAGGAGTATTTGCACAAAATCAGCCTGTGGATGTATGACAGCACTGCTAGGTTAAACTTATTTTGAGAATTAAATACATGCTTTTATTTCAGTATCTTAGTTCTGGCACTGCAGTATAGCAGACTTGAAATAATCAAGCAAGTTTTATGGTTTTAGTATATAACCAATATTTCAAACTTACTTATTCAGAGAAAAAAAAAGATGCAAACTGCTCGAGAACACTATATGTTACTTTCATTTTATTATTTTTATAATGTGGAAAGAACACGTTGTTATTTACTGTAATTAACCTGATCAACCTAAAACCCTCTCTCTGTTTAATGTTCAGATATATATTGACAAGTGTATTGATAGGAATCAATCATAGTAGTTCTAATGGTTGGTTTTTCTTATCAATTGCTATTGAAAAATATTGGTTAATGGTATTTAATAAATCTTTTACAATATGAAGCTATGTCTTATTTACTGAGCATTATTATGTGAGAGTCTTTGTATCCCTAAGGAAAGAAAATACTCTGGTAGCTAAGTAATCTGGTGTCTAGAGGTATGTGATGCAATTTCCTTGTGCCATAGATACCTTCATGGGTATGTTATGAATAGAGCAATTCTGCCTGTTATAGTTTCTGATAAATTGACTTGTGGATGCAATTCCTAGATGTTCCTTTCCCTCTTGTTTGGTCTTGTTGGTGTTCTTGTCTTTCAAGACTTCTTTCAAGACAATCAGAACTTTAATCGACAGTGTATAAAGTCGTAAAATTAACTAAATTATCATTGCCTCATTTTATATATTTTTCTCAGTACTTTTTATTAGATTTTTTCTGTGTCAGACCTGTCCAAAATCAATAGTTTAAATGGGCAATCTTCTGAGCAGGCTTGAATAATTTGCTTATTACAGGGTATATTAAAGCATATAATCTAAATAAAGGTATGCTCCATTTACCTTTATTTGCAGTCTCATTATGGCTTGAGACTATGAGAGTTTAGTATGATGAGCACAGATTCTTAGCAGTGTAACTCACCAACTTAGAGGGAATACCCTGGAACAATGTAATCTTTTGCTTGACACACTGCATTGAAACTTCTAAAACCTCTTTTACTCTTCCTAATGTCTTACTTTAGCTACTCTTAATGTACTGGGCAACCCTTAAACGAGTCTAAAGTGGTCTTACATTTTGATGTAAACTGTGGAGTGTTAGGTAGAAACTTTTAATCCAGAATATCTTGATAGAATCCAGTTGTATTCAGCTTGAATGTATGAGGTCAGTCAGATCTCTTGGCCTGTAGAAGATTCAGAAATTACTATGGTTTCTTGGCTGTTGAACATCCCCCACCAAGGAAAATAAAATAATACAACCCCCCTCAAATGACCTGCCTTTGCTTGCACTCTGGAACATTTAATCTCTTTCACTAGTTAATTTTCTAACATTTTTTAAACGTGTACTTAGGAAGTAAGTTGAAATTGTTTGTCAGACTTCTTAGCAAAAATTATTACAGAAATACTTAAGAGTAATTTCTGTTGTTTATGAGCTGAAGCCAGCATTAATTGTATAAGCTGGTATTTAATTTTAAAAACATTTTTTTAAAAATTACTTTTAGCAGTGTTAACACACTGGAAAGTATGGAGGTCAAGGTGGGAAATAAGGTTTGGGTTACTGCATTCCCTTATCTTTTTCTGCTGAGGTTCAATGTACTTTTCAGTATGAGTGACCCCTCGAATTTAAAGAACATCTCGTAAACTAATTGTTAGTGTTTGGTCGGAAGTCCTCAGGCTGTTGTCAGAAAGCTACTTTTGTTAAGCATTGTATGACTGAAAGCCTAGTATTTGTGATAATTAATAAATTCCTCCTGCAAAATATGTAAGGCTGTTAATTATCTATCTTATTGAGGAGTTGGAGTACACACTTATGCACGGTGGTTCTTTATTCTTAATTAACTTTTTTTATACAGAATGTGGACTATGTTGTTACTATTCATCTATTAACAAGTTAATGCTGTTGATAATACCTGGATTTATTTATTGAATATGGTAAGTCGAGCCACATGGAGATTTTGTGTGACCTTGATTGACGTTGGCTTAGTTATAGAGCTCTGTAGCTTGTTTATCATGCAAGTACTCCCTTGTGCTCTGGAGATCTGGTGTTCAGTACAATTTTTTATTACACTTAATAATGGATTACTTTGTTACTTGCTGGTTTCTATAAGTTTAAAAGATACATTAATGCTGCTTTCAGTAAGTAAATGAACTGGTTCATTCAGATTTTTCTCAGAAACTATTTTGACATATTTTTATCAAGTGGAATGTTCCCATGTGCAACTGAGAGCTTGCTCACCTGTAACGATTGTTATGTATATATTAAGCTTCAAATGCCAGGTTGAGTTCCTGCACAGAGACTTTTCTCAGAAAACTGTACATGCATGCAAATTACAGTCTGTGGTTCAGAGAGAAAAAATATTCTCCTATTTCTTGGACATTCAAGACTAAATCTCTAAGATGCTCATAGTACAACACCTATGCACTTTGTGCATCTACACTGCAAACTGCTCACTACAGTTTATATGCTGTTTCCACAGTGCTAAGTACTGTAGTTTAGTTGAGGTGGAATGTAGCATCTTTGTAGGAAGACAGATATGTGAGATACGGACATTCCCTTAGTAGAACAAACCAAACATTCTTGTAACTGTAACTTCTATTGTTCATCTCCATTTCCTTAATTCTAGTTAATTTTAAACCTCAGTCTTTACTTTGAGGACTTTACATATACTTGTAAGAATAGGAAGATCAGAATTATTGCTGTTGCTATTACTGTTGCTATTTGATGTGAAACTAATGTTTAAAGATAATGGTTTAGTTGCTTGAGTATAAGATGATAAATTTTCTGAGTTTTAGCATGTTTAAATCTGCTTGATGGTTTAATGGGTGATATAATTTAAATTAAATAAACACTTCTGTTACCTTAGATCTCAAATGATTTAAACTAAATCAGAGACTTATTATTGAGTAATGACTATGTCATATCAATATAATATGATTTTGAAAAAATTTATGTTATCAGTCTTTTTGTAATCAACAAGATTACTCTTCTAACAAAAATTTAATAATGATCAAGAACTATAGCTTACACTGTTATTTTCTAGTAGAAATAGTAATGATTTGTTAAATGTCTGGCTCTGCACTACTTTAGATTTATCAGTAGGTTTCCTGTGTATGTTTCAGTCTTTGCATGTTTTTCTTTATTTTGCATATATTATGTGAAATCTGTGTAATGTCTTATGTTACATTCCTGTACCACATCTTTTTATGTATCCAAATACTTTTAAAAAACTATTTATGTATGTCTTTTTGACTTTCTGCTGCCTCCTGTCTTCACCATAGCAACAATATTCTTGAATCTTTTTTCAGCCTGTGTTATGTCTTTATTACTTTGACCTTTCTACATGTAAAAAATATTCCAAACTTTACTCATTGTACATTTGTATTAAAAACAGATCTTAACATCATATTGGATAAGTTGCCAATTCGTGCTTCTCTGTAAACCGTGCAACCCCTGCTTTTTTAATAAATAGATATGTATGCTATGGTTTTAAGAGATTAGGAAGCAAAGCATCTTTATTTTTACTTTCATTTTTTGTTACACTTTAGAACTGTGATTTTTTTAAATGTTTGGTTAAAAGTATGATTTTTAGTATGTGTTGAAAATAATGGCTATGCAGCTTTAAGTATAGATTTTTTCCCCAGTCTGAAACAGTAGCAGTTTTTTAAAATGTGTTTTCTGTTATAGTTAACTTGTGGATTTAAATATAGCCATAAAGATTTAAAACAATGCTATCTTTATGGTTTCTAATGAAAAGATGTCATCTTATACCAAAGTTTCAGTTTTCCTTGGAAAAGGCTTTTATCATGATAGGTTTCAAGATAAGATCATAAACTAATATTTTGTAAATTTCTCTAATACATAATTCTTTTTTTTTTCCTACCAACTTTCAAATAAAATACAGGTGATAGCTTAGAAATAATTAAACTTCTGGATATGTACAGCATTTTAGTGTAAATGTAAACAACGATAGCTTTCCATATTTACTGACAGAATTAAAATGATGTCTCTGAGTTCCATGTATAGTCAGTCTAGATCCATGTGTTGATTTGAAGTTAAGTGGACAGAAAAAAAGAATATTTTAAAAGTTGAACAGCTCTATTGTTGTTTTTTGATTTGTAGCTTATGTGGTTGCATTTTTCTAAGAAAGTAAATGCAAGAAGGCAACTCTGGATTATTTTTGTGATGAGATAGCTTTAGAAGTAAAATTATTGTGCAGAGTCTGAGTGTCTGCTACTGAAAACCTAGATGATAGGGAAATTGTAGCTGTCAAGTGCATGTCCCAGTCACTTAATAATGAATCAATTACGTTGGTACTGCTGATCAACAACAATAAAAATATCAACATTATAGAGCTAGAGTAAGCTTGTGTATTTCTAATCTCAGTGTCGTATTTTTGCAAGTGGATAGCATAGAAAAACATTGCTGTTTGGTTTTAGATGGTACTGAATAGAGTTAATTTTGAACATTGCGACAGTACAGACTCAGTATTTGACTTTTGAAACATTAGCCTATCTTTTTGATTTATTTGGTCTATTATTTCAAGTATTTGAAGCAGTATGGAAAGAAGTACAGCTGAAAGGGACTGGAAAGCATTGGAAAGAAGAATTTTGCATTTTTTCATTGTCTAATACAGTCCTGGTTCTCTATGGTGTTAGTGTGGACAGTTTTAAAGTAGTCATGAAAAATTGAAAGCTCTAGTTGGAAGTGGGAAACTGCTGTTTAAACTCCCTCCTTCCTCTTATAGAGCAATGTAAATACAGCCACGTTTTTCTTCAGGTAGACTGGGTAAAAGGCATTTTAAGTTCAACTGCTGAGTTATTTCAAAGAGGCAACAACTTACTATTTTCTTTCTGAGGAACAAAGATTTAATTTTTTAGAGTGGATAAAAAAGATAAAAGTTGGAATTACTGTCCCATTTTGAATATTGATCAAACCAGTTCTTCTTAAACACACCACCGCAATCATAAAACATGGCATTATGAATATGTCATTATGACACAGTATCTCCTTTTCTTAGCCTGATTTTAAAATCACTAAGCCAAGTTTTATAAAATGTATTATAAAAAAGGAAATGAAAAAGAGAGCCTTTTCTTCAGAAGTTCATCAGCTGATCTGTGATCATCTCCATCCTCCATAATGAAGGCAGGTCATTGTATTTGGCTATGGCCAGAGTTCAGACCACTTCCTTTCCTGGAGGTGTTCAGTGTTTGTACCTCTGATAGGCAAAAAGAAGGAGAGAAGGGCACGAGCACAGCTGACAAAGAACCCTCAATGGTGACTGCATAATGTTTAGAAGTCTTGATGTCTGAAGGCAGAAACCAAAAAATGCTCCTTATGACTGTATGGCATTTTCCCATTCTTGTACTTCATTTTGGGTAAAATTAAGCTGCTATATTGATGCTGCCATGACGCTTGTTTTTGTTTTTACATGTGCAGAAATTTTTGTCTTTTTCCTTACAGAAAGGTTTATCCATCTAGAATGCACCGATTTAAAAAAAAAAAAAATTATGTCTTTGTAGGTGTGTTTTTTGTTTTTTTTTTTTTTTTTTTTTTTAGATTTATAGATTTTTGGATGAAATTTTCTTCCAAAAGGTTATCCATCTAAAACTGTGGTGGGTATGTGCCTTTGGGTGCACTTGAGGTCCAATGGAGGCCTAGTAGAGAAAATAACTCAAATGGGTAGATAAAATTGCATCTACCTTCTCTCTTTCCATGAAGTGCTTCCATAAAGCACTGTTAGCTTTGGCTTGTTCTTAATCCCATTTTCCAGAGTAAGAATAGGAAGTCTAAGAGTTTCTTGAACTTACTCTTTCCAGAGTAAGTGTTGGAAGTGTGAGAACTATAGACACACAATGCTTAAGTATTTGGGAAAACAAAACTACCACCATCTGCCCACCAGCCCTTCCCCTGCCCCCCCCCAAAAAAAAGCCAACAAACAAATAAAAAGGCCATAGGAGAAACACAACCAACAGCTCCAACAGCTTTCTCCATTCTTGACTTATATTGGTCTAGTTAAACCAAAACAAACATCATGTTTGCAGCCCATCTGTTGTAAGGGTATCAAATTCTCTATTGTAGAGGCTCCAAAAGACTTCATTTGCAGATGCATCAGGCATCTGTTACAAGGGGAATGGGTGGGATTTAGGGTGAACAAGCATTGATTGCTATATGGAGAGAACATTATGATAATAGTGTGGTTATTGGTTGCTTCAAGTGTATTTATGATTTTACCAGCTATTCTCTTGCTGGTATCTCTAAGCATCATACTGCTTTTAAAAGAGTGTTATTTATTCTGTAAATTCCAGGATGCTGTTCTAGGTAATGGATGGTGTGTGAGTAGGGCGCAGCAGAGAGATACACAACTCTTAGAGAGAGAGAGAGAGAGATTGCTTGTCAGTGATTGGAATTCACTGAGGCATGTTATCCACATGTACAGATGTAACTTTTTCTATTTTGAATATACGAGGTGTAAAGTAAAGTTCCTGCACCATGTTTGTATGGGAACATCCCCAGCTTTGGGGAAGACCATAATGACTTAATGTATGTTTTAAGAAATGGCAGTGGCTCAAAGACTATGGAGTATTTGTGTCCTTACGCTAGAAAGTATAGCTGCATTTCTTCTCAGTAGTGCCTTTGGGAGGGAGGTGCTACAGAAAACAGTTGATTAACAACTGGTTTCAAATTGTACCTGAAATCTTTCCTGCTTCCTGAAAACTTGTTTAATGCAGAAAAGTAAATCTTGTTCTTTCTTTTCTTCCTTTTCTTTCTTTTCCTCCTTTTCTTTCTTTTCCTTTTCTTTCTTTTCCTTTCTTCCTTCCTTCTGCACTTCTGCACTTCCGCGCTTCCTTCCACGCTTCCTTTCTTTTCGAATAGATGAAGTGATCTGTCTCCATGCTGTCATTATGTGTGATCTTTTCCTAAGGCAGTGGAAAATTTTAATTTAAGTCTGTTTTTTTTTAAATTGAAATTATTTTTTCCTTACACAATTGCCATCTCTATAAATTGACATCACTATCTATTGTTGGAGGCCCATTTACTGGTTTCAAATTGAAGAATTTGGTCAGGATGTAGGTTTCTAATGGATCTTCAATGCAGTTTTTTTCTGCATCTAAAGTCAGACTTTCTGTTGAAAATCTGCTTTCATTTTTATAGCTCTTCTTTTATCACCAAACTTTTCTTTTTATCCTAGTAGAAAGAGTGAATAATTTCTGCAGATATCTGTCACTTAATAGTAACAATACAAACAAACCCCATTTTTCTTATGAAGTCAGCCTTCTAACTATGAATAATTTTAAAGAAATAATCTTTCTCTAGATATGGAGATTTTTCTCTTGCTGAAATGGAACACTTTCATTTCAACTATTTCCTGGGAAACTACAGATAAATGTAGAGGAAGTTAACCTCTGACTTTGAAAAAAGTTGAGTTTTGGGGCAGCAAAAGCAAGAGATAATGCAGCATTGAAGTGATTCTTCTAGAAGACACAGGGAACATTATCAGCACATAGCAGTGTATTAAAAGAGTTAGACATCTAAAAGATTTTTTAAACATTATTTTGTAAGTAATCTTGTTAGGTTTTGTGGTGTGGGTTTTTGTTTGGGGTTTTTTTGGTTTGTTATTTTTTTCTTTTTTTTTGTATCAATACATTATAATAACCATAGATTAGGTAGATATATAGTCTGTTTTCCTTTAGCTTGTTATGGAATACAATTGTACAGCTCCATATACAGTTGTTTTCCTTAGTGATTTGTACTTGATCCAAATTGTTTTGTTATATTCCTAAATATGACACTGATCTTGCAGAGGAGTACAGTAATCATCAGAGTTTTGTAAAGGTGGTTTGTGAATTGGGAGTTGTATAAATTGTTCTTGTTATTTTATTAGCATTTAAATTAATGAATGACAAGCTCTGCTTCAGTTTATATCATGTGACAATTTGATAAACACTATAGAGCTGTGAGCTCACATATTGATATATGTCATGTGTTTTGGAGAAATTTCTATCTTAGAAAATATAACGCAACTGGATCATTAAGGCCTAAAACATGTTAGGATTTCTTTAGTTGCTAAGGAAGTATCTTGAAAGCTGCTGAACACGACAGATGACTTTTAAAGCTAATTGTAATTCACTGAGGCACACTATAATATAGGAAAGTTCACCTCTGCACAGTTGCTGTCCAGTTGTTGTCTCAAACAATTATCAGCAAGTTATTGTTCTGGTATGAGCCATGTCATGCTTCAAAGTGAGATGAAAAAATTAATGAGGGTGCACGAATGCTTGTTAAGTAGATACAGTTATGCTCAGTTATGCTCTCAACATTGTTCACTATGACTGTGGAAATTGAGGCAATGTACTCTAATGAGACCACGCAAACAAATGTACTGATTGACAGCTCTTGCTTTAGCAATAAAAAACGTTGGCTAAATTCATATTTTGTTTCAGCATAATCCTTGAAATGCTTGTGCATATAAAATTGAAGGGCTTGTGCACTTGAATTTAACTTATACTGTGGACCATTATTGTTTTTTTCTTTTTTCAATTATGTAAATCTATTTTGCTGCTTTTATTAGAAGCTGTGTATGATATTTAGTGATGATTGCAAGGGAATCATGCATCATTTAGTACTTATAGCAAGGGAATACTGAGGGGGTTTTTATATATTTTTGCTGGGAAAAGAAGACAGCACTTTTTTTAGAAGTTATTTTCAAAAATGGCAGAGGATTTTGTTTCATAGATTCATTAGTCCATTATCAATGATATGCAGAAACACTGAACAGTTTTTCTACAACATTATAATCAAAGACACGGTGGTAAATTAAAAGAAAAGGAGAGTGAAGTATATGTCAGATTCAGCATAAGAAAAGTAAATTATGCTAGACAGTAGATAAAACATTAGGTTTTTTGAGAAGATGACAGTTTTTCTTAGCAAAACAAATATGATCAGTTTAACCTCTGGATGACAGTACGACTGCCATTTTACCAATATTAATGAAAAGTGGGATTAGCTGCAGACTTGTAAAACAGGTAAGTTTAAGGGGTTATGGGGAATATTGAAAAGGGGTACATTGGACTATGAGGCTATTAGTAGAGTTTCTGAAAGATCAGTTTTGGGACTAATTACTTATTAAATAGTCTCAATGATTTGTTGCATATGTTAAGAAAATGATGAACTTTGTGATGGCAGAGTTTGGAAGCATTTTCAAATTCAAGAGGGGTAGGATGTTACAAAAGCTGGATGAGTAGAAGAAAAATTTGAAAACAAAGACAAATACTTAAGTATGATAGGCAAATTTTATGTTACTTTTAAGTCCCATTAATTCTGAAAGAACTTGTTCTATTCAAGTGCATTTCAAGTAATCTGAGGATATTTATACTACATGTAGGATCTACAAAATCAAAACTGCAGGACTTCTTTTATACAAAACCTTTAACTTCACTTGTTTGTATTTAGACAGAACTTTTCTCACATAACAAAGAAGCGTTAACATGTTCAGTCCCTTGTTCACATTGCTAAATGCTACTATATTTGCCTACCTGGTATTTACCAGTATGCTACTGAAGCCCCAGCGTGTACCTGATGGCTGCAGGGGGCCAGCTAGAGAAGGAATTGTTTTGTCTACCTACTCTGTGAAGAGAGCTTACTATCCCCTAATATTGAAGCTCAGAAGTACACACTAAAGCAGTACAGAATCTGAAAAATAGAAAAGCTAAAACCTGAGGCATCATTACAGAGGGCAGGACAGGAAGATAGGTAGCAGTCACTAAAAAGTTTGTTACTGGCTTTGCATGGCCCTGCTGGCATTCCTCTGCTAACAGTGGATTGTGGAGACCTATAGTAGCTGACTGGCTACTTAAAGGTGGCAGAGTATTGGTGGTGTTTGAGAATGAGAGTGTGAGTGCAAGTGCAGCTATTTCAGCAGAAAGCAAAGAAACCTGGTAATTAAACACCTGAGAAAGAATCAGTCTGAAACAAGCTCACACTTCTCCAGTCCATTCAGATAGATTTGATATTGTGTAAGGGCATGGCATAGTTCTCTTGCCTTCCCTTGTGGTCAGGGAATCAGAATTTAGTGAAGGTGCTCATGCCTGAAATTTAACACTGTGAACACAAACTTTAGGTTAGCTCTAAAATCTGTGATTTTTACTTCCGTTTATGTACATATGGGTATTTTTCTATATATATGTATTGGTTGTTTACCAAAAAAAGTAAATAAAGGTAACAGAAGAAGAGCAGAACAAATCCTGGATTTCACAGAAATGTTTCCAGTAGGGAAGCATTGTCATTAATATGTTTGCAAGTCATGCTTTGTAATGTGACTTTCTACTGTCCCAGACTCAAGGCAGATTAAATCACAGATGCGTAGAAGCTGATGGTATCATCAGGTGAAGAGATTAAATGGATTTGAAATATTTAATTTAAAAAAATCAAAGATCATGTTGTAGTGCTAAGTAACATTCTTTAAGAAGAGTGTTAGAAATGGAAAAGAACTGTTTCAACCACAAGAAATAAATGAAAACCAGTCATGAATAAATTTAAACTGCAGATTGGGTCCAGACAAGTAGTAGAGATACAGGCACACTTACCTTGGGAATGCCTCTTTAAGAAAAAGACCTGAGTATTTTGAAGACAGAGTTAATAAAATGATGAAAAATATATCTACTGTGCTTTGTTTTAGGAGTGACCTGAACTTTGGACCATGAGTTCCTATTTTACATTTATTAGATGTCATAGTAGTTGTTATTAATTGTTGCAAAAATTTACAAGTAAGGGATAGATTTGCATTCCTTTATCTTCTCTTTCCTTCTCCCATGCACCACATAAGGTAAATATTTGTAAACAGCGAGTTTATCAGGGGTGCGTAAGGAAGAGGGTGGGTTGCACGTTGCAGGATGGGAGATCCACAGTGATTTGTCTTTTTTTTGGCTTGCCTCCCAGATTTTCCAGCTCCCAAGGCTTGTAACAAGGGGTAAGCCGTCTCACTCTGAAGGTTCAAACCCAGGCATCTGACCTGCAAGGCCACTGCTATTTCCAGGCTGCTATTCAGCTGATGCCATCATGCTGGCGATCTAGTCGCACTGGCTGGCTATATACCAGCATTTCGTGTATTAGATTGGTACAAGTGTCCCATCCTCATCTCTAGATAGGCTTCAGGTGCTTTGAGGTACTTCAGGGGCTAGTGTTGGAGTGCTCTTTATTATCTCTGATACCCTTGGTTTCTTGCTGCCTTTGTAATTTGGCAGTCCACTGCTGGCCGTGGCTCTTCATTAAGTTTCAGTCAGGATACACCAGCTCCTCCCTAGTAATCCCAGTTTGCTATTCTTGTCCATTTGCCCTTTCAGTTTGGAGTCCCATGTACTGCTGTTTCTTGTCACAAGTTAATGATCAGTCCTTTGTCAGGTTGGTACTGCCCCTGCCTTTGTGGTTTGTGAGGCACTGACAGTGCTGTGAGGTGGTAGTGGTAGGTTAGTAAGTCTTTTGTCCCTCTTGTGTCAGATCATTCATTCCTGCCCTTGCACTACTCCCTAAATTCTACTTCCATGTGTTGGGGTTTTTTTGTGTAGTCACTCATAGAATTAGGTTGAAAGCCTGATCCAGTGTTTCCCTCCTGGAAATATCTTGAATTGTTTTAAGTTAATATCAGAGGCTAATAAAATAATTAAAAATAACATCAGAACACATAAAGTACCCTTTATAAAACTGTTCAGCAAAAGTACTTACAGATGAATAACATATAGTGCAATATGTGTGCTGCAATGAAATTACTTCTACATAGTAACTAATGAAAATTGTCTTTCTTGTGAATTGAGATATTGTTCATCTATAATGATATTTAGTAAAACTGATTTTGAGAACTGGGTGCTGATAAGATTATACGCTATTTCACACAAGTGAGATGAACCCCTTAGTTTAAAGGAAGAAGATGAGATCTTGATGAAATAATTTTCCTGTCAGAAATATATCTTTAACCTATGTGTATATTCAGAGGGTACTTGTTATTTTTAAATCTTACAATAATAAAGATCAAATCAATTATGAAAAATGTCTCTCCTATCAGTTACAGTGTACTGTTCTGGGAGAAATTACCCTTAAAAACAAATGGTTAATTGAGAATGTGTAATTTTTGTTTATAATTTACATGATAGCAAATTTCATGAATTTGTTCTGTGCCATATTTCAGTGGCAGACAATTCTGATGCTGCTAGATTGGAGGTTTCTTGTTTGATAGTGTTTATATGGCTTTGTAGGGAAGTGGCACAACTGAAAGCTAGCTTCTGGAATTCACTATACCAATAAAAATAGGAAAATGGTGAACAGCTTCTTTCAGATGCATTTCAAGCTTCTGCTCAGCTGGGATCACAGGGTGGTGCTCTTTGAGTAGCAGAACACATGTCAGATCATTGATGCTGAGGGGAAAGAAGCCAGACTGATGTCTTCTGCCCTGCTTCTGGTTACCTGGTCTTGCAGTAGACATTTTATAAGTTTCTTAGATGGAAACTTACTGAATTTTTCCTTCCATGGGAAAGCTGACTTCTAAGCAGATTTCTGTAAAAACAAATCTCTTTGTTTGTGTGTGTTTTCAAAGACATAGCTTCTGTCTCCCACAGAGGAGATGAGAACTGTCTCTATTTCTTAACCAAGGAGATGGACAATTCTTATCTTGGAATTCTAAGCATTCCAGGAGTCTTGCTCTGACCGTGAAAGAGAAAGCATGTAGCTCTGAACGTGGGCACCTATAGCCCTAAAGCCTTCTGAACTATGGAGTCATTTTAATAAATAATACAAGCCTTCTGATAATGGAGTCAGAGTCCTGATTCATCACCCTACACAAGAAGCGATTGTAATAAATGGTGATCCCCGACGTGATGATCGCCAGGATGGTCTGCTTCACTTTGATACTCATTTGATTACTCCACAAGCTTATTAAACTTGCTACTTTGATAGCAAACACCCCCCCCACCCCCACATTAATTTTTTGGTCATTTTTGTCAGTTTAAGTTTTTAAAGTACATTGATTATTATGTTGCCCTTTTCATAAATTCTAGGAATATGAAAGCAAGAGGAAAGCAGAGTGGGTAGGAGAAGGAAGGGACTCCTATATATTTCCAGAAGTGCTCAGCTATGTCTTCATGCTGTCACTTTTGGAATCATAGAATAGTTTGGATTGGAAGGGACATTTAAAGGCCATCTAGTCAAACTCAGCTGCAATGGGCAGGGACATCTTAAATGACATCAAATTGCTCAGAACCACATCTGGCCTGACTTGGAAAGTTTGCAGGGATGAGGCATCCACCACTTCTCCAGGCAATCTGTTCCTGTGTTTCTTCACCCTCTGTAAAAATGTCACTTATATGTCTAGTCTAAATCAACCCCTTTTTAGGCTAAAGCCCTTGTCCTGTCACAGTAGACAGTAATTTCTTATAAGCCCCCTTTAAATATTCAAAAGCTGCAAGGTCTCCCTGGAGGTTTCTCTTCTTCAAGATAAACAAACCCAGGTCTCTCAGCCTGTCTTTGTAGAAGTGCTACAGCTCTCTGATTGTTTTTGTGGCCTTCCTTTGGACCTGGTCCAAGAGGTTCATGTTCTTTCTGTGCTGGGGACCCCAGAGCTTGATGCAGCACTGCAGGTGGGGTTTCACCAGAGCAGAAGAGAGGAGCAGAATCACCTCCTTTGATCTCTTGGCCACGCTGCTTTTGATGCAGACCATGATGTGGATGGATTTCTGGGCCACAGATGCACATTGCCAGGTCATGTCCAATCATTCATCCACCAGCACCCCCAAGTCCTTCTCCAAAGGTGAAAAAACTTAAATTGCTATATATTCAAAGACTTCTAGTCTTTAAAACTCATGGGCTGGAAACATCTGTATTAAATTGAAAGTTAAGATTATGATGAAGCAATTTTCCCAGTGTAGTAAATTAAGATATAAAATTGAAAAAGATACTTCTAGTTATTCTTGTGAATAAATAATAAATACCAACATTTTCAAAACTTGCACAGTAAGAAGAACTAAAATTAGCTTGTGTGTTGGACTTTGGTCTAGAAATAAGCCAAGTCCGGCTTCTAGAAGCTATTTAGTGAAGTTTAAAGAGTTTTGATATGAAACAAAGTAATGAATTCGTCATTAAAAGATAAAAAAAAGTAACTAGTAGACTCACCTAAAAAAACCCTAGAACATAGTTAAGAAAATACAGACACTGCAGCATATTAAACATATTTAACAGATGTTACATAAAATCTGAAAGCAGCATAAGCCACGTCCTTGAGTGTCTCTTTTTCATGCAGGTTTCACTTAGGAGTATATGCTTGTATTTTCATTGTGAGGATTTCAGTAGGTTTCTGATTGTAACTGCTTTGTGATTTAGAGCTGAGGTGTTAAAATATTCATTCTATTGAATTTTAAGCATGGATAAAGATGTAATAAAAATTCTATACAAAAGTATGATTTAGTGGGTCATATCTGTCTTCCAAAGGAAAAAAAAAAAGAGTAACACACCTTTTTTCCTACTTCCAAATGCTGAAGCTCTGGATTATTTCTGTTTGACAGTAATGAACTTACCTCCAAGCTGGGCTTTGGGGGAACGCCACATTAGAGCAAGAGACATAACTTCCATGGTCAGTGGAGTGAGTTTTAGAATAGGTCAATAAAGTGGACAGTAACAGATTGCTAAGACCAGCTGGTATTCACCCTGGACTTCTAAGGGAACTGAAGGATGAAACAGCTGAGCTTTGAACTGTGCTGTGTAAACTATTACTTGAACTTATGCCAGCATCAGAGGAGAGGAAGCAAGGTGACAAATGTGATGGCAGTTTTAAAAAAGGCTTGAATATCTACAATTGCCAAAGTTATTATCAGTGGTGGGCATATTGTAGACAATCAATGATATATGGCAGAGTTAGTTAACAATTTAATAAATTGCTGATATACTGGCAAAATAGGGTTTGGGGAACTGTTAAGAAAGGAAAACAAAGTAATAAGTAAAAGTGTAATTGTAAAAGTTCAAGCTGTGCCCACATCCTGCATATTTTTGTTATTTCCTTTCTTCTTACTAATAAAAAGTATAGTAGAGGTACAGCAAAAGTGATCAAGATTGTAAAAATGAAGCCTTTATTTGTACAATGCATAATTAAGAATTGAAACTCCGTGCTGAAGGACTTAAAGTTTAAAATTTATTAGGTTTAAAAAGCAATTAGACAAATGTGTGGAAGAACAATCTGTCAAGGATTGTTAAATGAAAAGATTTTCCTCTGGATTTCGATAGCATCTGAAAGGCAACTGTTGAACACCGAATAGTGGAGGGGAACAGTTGCCATTCTAATTTACAATCAATAACGTTATGGCATTTCTTGAATCAACTATTCTCCCTTTGGGTACAAGTGCACTCTGATCTGTTATTCAGCTTTTGATGCCTTTGACAAGTTATAGATCAGCTTTGTAAGGCCCAAACAGCTAAATCTTGATGGTAGGAATATATCTTAGGATGGGGAAGTAAGTCTGGAAACTATAGAATTATGTGTCTACTGGCACTAGATGCTGTTCTGCTGGGAACAGCAGTATGTTTTGCTTTTCCCTGTCCAGCAAACTCCATTGTAGCAGAAAGCTCATTTCAGCCTCCCCTTTTATCTTTCCCCTCAGACAAGAATTAATGAAGTTTTAGATATTTCCAAAAGTTGAATCAGTCTTGGTTAAAACTTTCAGTTCTAGTGGGGAGTCCAGCGGGTGTTCAGATTGTAACTAAGAGAGTGATTATTCTGATTTTGCATGCCATATTTCTGAGAGCATTTTAACAAATAAGACTTCAGGGTTGTTTTTTTTCTTCAGAATTTTGTCAGTTACTCTTAAAAATGTGAAAATTTAATGTTCTTGGTTTAGAATGAACTATCATTTAAAACATTTTAAGTGATGAGCAGTCCCTGATGCTAACAATTGTGTTGATACAACCTTAGGTTCCTTGGTTTGGAAAGCAGAATATTTATTGGCTTCCGGGTCTTTCAGTGTTCAGGCATTCTTCCTACTTCTGTGGGCTATGCCTGGTAACCTTATTTTATCCTTGTTGTCAGAAAAAAAAAGAAAGGTATTTTCAAGGCTATTGTAAAGCTACTTAGATCTAGTTCACAATTTCTTCTGTATTTTGAAGTAGATTGTCACAAATAACTGGAGGTGAACAACTCAATATGAAATATGCAAGTGGAGCTGACAGCACCTGTGTAGTGTCATGGTCTAGGTAATAGGCTTGGTGGTGGCCTTTTTATTTTTTTTTTTTTCTTTTGAGGAGGCAGGTTTGTTTTGTTTTGTTGCATGTCATATTATAGGACAGTGTCATGCAGCTGTTAAAACAAAATTTTCACTGTCAATCGAAAGATAGATATTCCTTATCTGGCCTTTGATTTTGACACTGGCATGGCCACAACTGGAATACTGTGTCCAGCTCGAGGCTCCCCAGTGGAAGAGACACATGGACGTACTGGGAAAGTCCAACTAAGGGTCATGAAGATGGCGAAGTGACTGAAGCTGCTGTCCTGTGTGGAAAGACTGAGAGAGCCATGAATGTTTAACATGGACTAGGGGAGGCTCAGGAGGGTCTTGCCAATTTACATAAATACCTGAAGGGAGAGTGCAAGGAGGATTGAGCCAGACACTTCTGAGTAGTGCCCAGTGACAGGACAAGAGGCAGTGGGCACAAACAGAAACACAGGTAGTTCCTCCTGAACATCACAAGCCACTTTTTTATTACTTTGAGGGAGACTGAGCACTGGCACAGAGTGCCCATGGAGGTTTTGAACTCCCCCTCCAGCCCTGGGGAGATTCAAAAGCCACCTGAATACAGCCCTGGGTACCTGGCTGTAGATAGCCCTGTGTGAGTAAGGGGATTGGACCAAATGACCTCCAGAGGTCACTTCCAAACTCAACAGTGGTTGATACCATGGTACTCCACATTTTAGCTTTGAATAACTAAGTTCTACAGGATTTGTTATTTAGCTAGAACCTCATTTTCTATTAAAGATCTGTTCCTTTAATTCCAGATAACTTTTAGGAGATGAAGAACTGCAGGTTTTCCAGTTGAATACCCTGCTATATGGGACACAAGGTATCATTTACTTTTAAGAATTAGAGCTCTATACTGATGAGCATCTAGGCATCTGCTTTCATAATGACACTCGGTATAGGTATAGGTAATAGGCACATACTTTGAACCTTGATAACCCAGGCTTGTTCTTTCATTTTTCAGTGAAGAGAGAATGCAAGATGACTGTTGTCTTAGCTAAGAGGCTAGGAAAAGTCTAAGGTCACGTGTAATCTTCTGTATGCTCTTTTACTTAGTGACAAAATAACTCTTCTTAGTGACGAAATAACTCCCCTGAGTGTTCTGTGTAATGTAGCTTTCAAGTATCATCTGAAATAGGAATTCAGACTGTTTAAAATAAATGTTCAGATCTAAATATTCAGATAAATTCCTTTTGAAGCTTGTATTTCAAAGGTATTTTGTTTTGGTTTCTTCCACTAGGATGATGTATTTTAGAAGATTTATTTCTTTAGCATAGAGATGCACAGACATGATTTTTCTTACACTGTTGTGGGTAGCAGATTATATCAAGACCTGTGGCAGAAATAGAATTGTGTATTGCAATTCATGAATGTAGATTATTTCAGTGGCACCTACCAAGAATATAATTGTTTCAGCGTTTTACACAGTAGCTCCATAGGATTCAGTCGACAATTTTATGAAGTGCTGTTCTGCAGGCTTCCAACTGTAGTGTTTATAAAACATTCTTGTCACCACTCTTTTCAGGACCCTAATTTCAGTCGGGTCATTGCCACAGATGGAGGTAGTTGACTAGATCTGAATATGTATATGGATCTGAATTTGATGGAGACAGTAAAAGCAATCTGTCCAGTATCTAAAACTCCTTTGAGGTGTTTGTATGTTGGCAACCACATCTGTTAATTTTAGAGTCTTTTTAATAAGGATGTGGGGTGTGAAGATAAGAGGAACTGCGAAGGGTGGGAGGTGCATTGTGTGTTTTAGAGCGCTCTAGCACTTTGTTTCTCAGCCTGAGAGGGCAGAGCAGGAGCATCAGAAGAGGTACTACTGACAAAACATAGCTCAGATGTTAGGGCCGTGTGCGTGTCCCACACTGAGATAGATTCTGTGTATAGACAGAACTTTAAAGGGTGTGTGGTCTTTTCTTGTATAATAGCTGAAAAAAAAAAGTAATTTTGAAAAAGTTAATGCTTTAGTAAGATCAAACTTCTGGAGCCATGAGGACTGTCAGTGTATTTTGTGATACCTTGGTTTCTTCTCTCATTAGCATGGTAACATCTCATATCTGTTTCCTTCAAATAGTCACATCCTTTTCTGCAGCAGCTGCCCACTCCCACTAGGTTGCTTTATTTTTTTTTTCCACTGTAAGCAGATGTTCCCATTTTCTTTCTTCTGTATACTTTCCCCTCTATTCCAGTGCTCACCACAAATGAAAATTTAACTGCTTATTTTCTTTCATTTCCTTTTAGTCTAAATTCTTACTTCACCTGTTCAGATATTTCTATTCATTCCCCTCAGGTGTGGGATTTTTTCCCCTTTTTACTTGTTGGAAAATAAGAGAACAGTTATGTTTCTTGGGATTTGGGGGGGCATTTTTTTTTGCCACTTCTCATGATTTAGGAGTGGCACTCTCTCATTTAGTGCTCCCCTTCCACCCTCAATGGGAGATAAAAAAGGCAGAGATCATGGGTTGAGATAAAAGTAATTTACTGGAAACATCAGTGAGATAAGAACAGTAACAGCAACAATATTAATAACAAAAGTTTATAAAAAGAGAGTGATTTGCAGGGAATTGCTCACTGACTGGGACAATGAACAAAATGGTGGGCAGACTATCTGCACCCATGTTTTTCCCCCAAGCCCAAGACAATGAAAAAAATGGTGGACAGATCATCTGGTCGGGACCAGTGTTACTCCACCACTCTGTCACTTGGTTCCCTGGAAAAGGAATGCCTCCTCCTTCCCCCTCTTTTCCAGGAAGCAAGAGAGAAACCCATTTCCCTCCTCCCTGTCCATGAGGTGAGATGGGATTGAATGGCACAGTGTCTTGGCCATGCCCACATGGCTCCACATGACCAGTGTCCTTGTCCGAAACCAAGACATTAGCAAAGGAGGTAAAAATTTCTAGAGGCAGTAGGAGGTATCAGAGTTTTCAGTGGGAAGTGCAACATTTCAAACCAGCAAGAAAAGTAATACATGTCCTCTGCTTCTTATCGCTGCCAACTACATAAGGACGTGACCTGAATTCTGCTGAAGTATCATGTAAGTTGGCAGTAATTTAGTTTGTTGCATAATTGTAGAACTCTGCAATTCCTGCATGAGCTTCCTAGAGTAGATACCTTCTGTGCTTGTCTGTTTTTCCTTAGTGTTGTGATGCCTTAAGTAGTGCTGTAACATTGTGCATAACCTCTTCCTGGGTGAAAATTCCTGAGGCTGTTAGCCTTAGTTCATTTGCAGCATTGTTTCTTATTTGGAAGTAGGGAATTAAGTAGTGCATGTTTAACTGTTAATTCTTTTTGCATGTTTGTATATCTGTATTGTCTCGGTTATAAGACTTGTAATGAATAAATTTTGCTTTCTAGTGCTGGAAGAGGCAAACTTTTTCTTTTTTTTTCCTGCCCCTATTGGTGTCCAGTTTGAGGCTATCAGGGCATATTTAAGCGAATTAGTAAATTTAGGTAATTTAACTACTTTTTATTGTGACTACAAAGGAAATGATCTTGTTGCTTGTAAAATTTCAAGTTTCTTTGCAAAGTTCCAAGGTAGTCATAATGCATTTTACTGTATTTGAATTAAGGTGTGAAAATTGCTTGGAACCTCTGCTACAGGGATGTAAAAGTCTTCTAGGAGAATCTGCAATTCTAGCATTGACTAGAGGCAACTCAGAAGTCATGTTTTTAAGAGTCACTGTTTTCAGTGTGTAATTGAAGTTAAGAAATTTGAGAGGTCTGTTAAAGTGTGTAACTGCAGGAGAAAACAGTCATGTGATTCTGGGATCTGCAGCCCCTTGACATACCCTTCTGGGTTCAGTAAGGGCTCTTCTTCAAGCATAATAAGAAAAACTGAACCTTTAGTGGTAACCTTCTTTTTATCCGGTAGCTTTAATGTCATTCTATTCCTTTGGAACCTGGGCTATAGATTCTCACATTGGTGGTGAAAACCTACTTTTGTTTTCACATGTGTAGTAAGCAGGAGGTGTAGTTTTTCCTGGCACGGGAAAGTGCTAACCATCCTGTTAAATCTGTGCTAAAAGAAATTCAAGGCCAAGTGGATTTTGTGGGTAGACTGGGAACAGACAAAAGAGGAGGATTGTGGCTTTGTAACCCATTTTCCAGGACCGTGGTTATCAGTCATCCTTCTTCTAAGGACTGCTTTAGGTCTTAGGTTAGTGATGTCATTTCTGCAGAATACAGGTTCTTTTCTGCACTGTGGCATATTCTCAGGAGCATTGTGCTGCCTAGCAGGTGTAGAGTATCAAAAGTGATTTAGGAGATAATTCAAATTTGTGTCTCCACCTACTCAGAAGGGAATCTGGTTCCTTCAATCCCTGTGTATGGTCTTGAATTCCTTATCTCTTTGGTTGTATCCTAGACAACAAAGGTCAAAGACCTCAAGAGGTCATTTAGTCTGTGTCCCAATCCTTGGAAAAATTTATCATGCTTTGAAAAACATTTTTTAAGAATTATGTAGCTCTTAAATATTTTTCTTAACATTTTTGGAATTAGATTCAGCTTAGAGAAATCCTCTTGATAATTCATCCTTATGTCTAGTTTTGTCAAGGATCATCGCTGAGCTAGAAATTTTAATCCTATGTCTCCTTGACAGGACTTCTCATCTATACCTTTCTCCTTCAGAAGCCAGTAGTACATTATATTATTGTAGCATATTTTCTTCTCTCAAATATTTGAAGCATGTATAACTTAATTTGGAACAATCATACTGTAAAAGCTTGGAAACTAATTTCATTTGTGAAATAGTATACAGAATTAGATAAACCAGCAATACATTTGATAAATAACATTTGACAGTGAATATTTGTGCTGGGGGTAGGAAGAAGGAAAAGTTAAAAAAACCAGTATTTTGTATTATGTATTATTGTAAAATAATACAATACCAGGTCATATTTAAGGAAAGATTTGTGTAGTTTTCACTTTTTAGTTTGTTTGCATAATAATTCCTACTAATACTTTATCAAGCTTATGTTGTTATTTTAAGTGAATTTTTTATGACAATGTCTGCTTAATGAGAAATAAATTCAGCTTACACAATGTATTTGGGAGATCCTATTTGTAAGTATTATTTCCTATTTGTATGAATTATCAAAAGAAAGAATAAGCCAAAATCTCCAGCATTGTTAATATGTGTTTATACAATCACCTTTTCTTTGTGGTATTTTGTAAAAATGTGATTACAAAATATATTTAAAAATGCATCTTTTTGAGGGGGGGCAGGAAAATAGATCTGTATATATACCTATATGCTATATAGGTATGTAACAACTCATCTGTGTTCTATGTTAATGTTAATTGTTAATAAGCTAAGTTAATGTTAATTTTTTAATAAGCTGTTGATCTTGGAAAATTTTGGTGCGTATTTTTAGACAAAAGCAATCAAAAATATAGATAGATGTTTCAGCATTGAGACATATTGCCATGTTTTTTAAGATTTGTTATTGTTAAAATCCAATTCATAATCCTAGCCCGGCCAGGGTAACCGGAGCATGTGTATGATATTTTAAATATGACTGAATTTGTACAATTAACATTAGCATGTTTATTCAGGCCCTATATATTAAAAAAAAAAATCTAGAAGGCTGACAAGCTGACAAATTTGACTGAAGAGTAAAACTTTTGGAATACAAGCAATACATGCAAAACCTCTCAATTTTTTTTCTGTGTGTTTTGTGATCTTTGTGAATTGACTATGCTTGATAGCAAATATGCTTTCTGAAATCACGAATGTTTCCTCTAAATATTAAGAATTAATCATGATTGTATTTGTGATTACTTTGGCAGTAAAAAGAGAGGAGGAGGATTTTGAAGAAAAGAAATCCATTAAGAAACGAATCAAAGAATTAAAAGTTTTGGATCCTAAGATTGCTCAGAATCTGTGTAAGTAGATTCTGTTGTTTTTTGTTTGTTTGTTTTTCTTAGAGTAATGTATAAATGTTCCATAAAAATGCCTTTCTCTCTTGTGTGATTGCCTGGTAACCACTTCTTGTTTAAAATATGTTTAAATATGTGCATATTGTTTTTAAGCCCAAACATGTGAGCTGACACAACTGAAACACTTCAAAAGACCCCAGAAGCAGTTAAAGATTATTCCTTGTTCAAGAGTGTATATATTGAAGTGCAAGCATACAGCTATGTATCTGATCCATCTGCATTTTCAATATATTCATCAAGCAATACTGGATGCCCCCTTCCCCTGCATGTCCCCACCCCTTGTCAACAAGAGAATGAAAATGTCTGCAGCTTGTCTGTCCATCTCATGACCTTTATAGAAACTAGGAGATACTCCGTATTATGAAATAATATGCAAAGAAAGAAAATAAAGTTTTGGTGGAGAAGAGTTCTAGGAAGAATAGGTTCCTAAATGCCAGCAGAGATTAAATAAGAAATAATTGTATTATGGTGACTAGATAAAGAGTGCTTGTTAAAACATTTTGTTTTCTGTTTTGGTTTGGTTTGTCATGGTGCTTCTTTAAGAGAAGGCTCTGACAAGACTACTGAAAAAATTGTGATTGTCACCTTAGCACAAAATACTGTAATAGCAGTGATTCTGCTGCAGAGTAGACTTGTCTCTGACTGCTTATGGAAGTCTTTTGTTATGCTGGATGTTGTATGTAACAAATGGATATGGAGAAGGCTGGTATTGAAAGAGAGCAGTAATTGAAAATACATTAAAAATTGTTATCTCTTACCTGTATTACTTGGCACAGTGTTTGTTAATCTGGAGATGCTATGACCTGTTTCGCTACTGTTTTTTAAATAGAAGCAAGATAGTTGTTGTCTTGCTTTCTTCATTATTTGTGGAATCTTTGTTTTAGCAATTTTCCTGGGATCTTTCCGAGTGCCTTATGAAGAGATCAAAATGATGATATTGGAAGTAGATGAAACACAGCTCTCAGAGTCCATGGTTCAGGTAACAGAAATGGCACTTAAAATCCCAGTATTTCAAGAGGAGCTTCTTAGTAAATAGAAACCCACAGCTAGAAAAACCCCTTAATGTAAACTTTCGGCTAATAATTAACTACAAGAATGTTCTTTTCCGGTGAATGGTAGGGTTTTTTTTTTAATTTGTAATGCTAGTATTTTTATGGAAGCAGCTTGTGTTGTTTTTGGCTGGGATTGAGTTAACTTTCTTCACAGTGGCTGATATGGGGTTATGTTTGCATTTGTGCTGGACATAGGGCTGATAACAGAGAGATGTTTTTGTTATTGCTGAGCAGGGCTTACACAGAGCCAAGGCCTTTTCTGCTGTTGGTACTGCCATGCTGGCAAGGGGGCTGGGTGTGTATGGGAGGCTGAGAGGGGACACAGCCAGGACAGATGACCCCAAATGAGCAAAGGGACATTCCAGACCGTATGACATCATGCTCAGTATGTAAAGGGGGGGTGAAGAAGAAGGAAGGGAGATGGAATGGTGGTGTTTGTCTTTTCAAGTCACCATTACATGTGATGGGGCCCTGCTCTCCCGAAGATGGCAGAAAACACCTCCCAGCCCATGGGAACCAGTGAATTAATTCCTTGCTTTGCTTTGGTTGTGTGCACGGTTTTATCTCATCCTGTGATTTTTCTGGCTTTTACCCTTCCAATCTCTTCCTGATCCCACTGCAGGGAGAGTGACTGAGTGAGCTGCTGCTTGGGGCTTGGTTGCTGGATGGGATTAAACTATGACATAGTTGAGTTTGTATTCTTAATTTTCCATATTGTCCACACCTAAATATAGACTTTTTCTTAGGCATATATGATGTTTCTTCCCTACTTACCAATTTTTTCTTTGCTTTGTTTTAGCTGTGTCTTATCTGCCCAAATCTCTGTTTTGTTTGTTTGCTTTAGGTTTTTTTTTGTTTGTTTGTTTGTTTGTTTGTCTGAGCTGTAACAATCCAATACCTTGTCCTAGGGCATTTACAGCATTCACCACTTCTCTTCCATGGAGTTTATTTAGGTAGTGTCTTCTCTTTCAGTATTATTCTTTTAAAGCACCAAGTCAGTATGACTTTGGCTCAATCTGGAGCCAAAAGAAACTGGAAATTTTTCTATATACAGTGATATTTAAGGGTTAAAAAGCTGAATAATTTAATGAAATAAGCACAAATAAATAATTTTAGAACCATGAGAAAAATAATTTGGAAGGTGTGTCTTAAAGTCATTTGAGCCAAGGCTCTGCTCAAAGCCAGGTCAACTAGAGCAGTTTGATCAGGGCCTTTTCCATCAAATTTTTAGGATCTCCAAGACTGGAGACCCCATAGGCTTTCTGGACACCTTTTCCAGTGTTGAATACTTGTAGTAGAAAAAGTTTCTTTGTTTCCATCTAACTGGAATCTTTATTTGATAACTTGTGATCTTGGTTTTCTATTGCACAACTCCAAGAAGAGCTTAATTACACCTTCTCGGTACCATTCAGTTGAGTATCTGCACACATTAAGGGCCCGTGAGGCTTGCTTTCCTAGAGTTCAACAAAGTGACTTCTCTCAGTCTGTCCTTGTCTGTCATGTGCCATATTCTTGAGTCATCTTGATGGGCATCAATAAATTTGAAAAAAATCTTTCTTTAGAAAAATGATCTGTGTTTTGGACAGGACTCTGGCACTGTGATGAACTTCAAATTATTTCTATTATGGCTAATAAATGTGAAAACATAATACGTCAATAATTGATAATTACTGTCTATCTACTAGTAATGTGGTGTAGGTTTTAGATAGCTAATCTCTTCAGCATACTTCAAAGTGTGTTACAGACATGGGTACCAGTCCCTACTGAAACATGAAAGAAAGTCGAAGGTAGAAGGGTTTTTTAGAAATATATTCTTTTGGCAGGAACGTTGTTCAATTAAAACAAGTACAGGTATCAGGGCCGTAAAATTAGTTGTTACATTAAGGCTCACTGAAATTCAAATGTGGCTTTTACTGCAACACATAGGAACTTGTATTCAGATGTCAAAACAAGACAAATCTGTATTTTTATGGTTTTCCTGCAAAATAAATTTCTGCCATATAGGGATGTCAAAATAACATTTTACTGAGGAGGCTGTGCAATGCTCAGCATGCCCTTTCTCTTCCTGCATGCAGTTTTGCCCTCACTTCCTGTGACTTGGATTTCAAAGATTTTAATCTCTCTTCATCTATTTGGACTTCACTTTTCCTTCTTCATTGAAGAATGAGATGTTTCTCTTAAATATTTGAAGGAGCAAGCATGAACCATCATCTCCAGTGACAGTATAGATAGTCGTATAATTCTCATTCTTTTGTTCAATGGTGCAGTTAGTATTGGCACTGAAACTATTACTTTAAGGTTATTAGGATGAACATAGTTTATACTTATAAATTGTTTTTTTAGTCTAATTTGCACTTAGATCACTTTTTCAAGGTTTTCTTCATGCTCAAGAGCAGCATGATGTGTATCTTTATTTTATTTTATTCGGTATAATAGTAGAAATTCTCTATGGTAGCATGAAAAACTGAGAGAGAGAATATGCTCTGCTGTTATGTTCAGCTTAAACTCTGTCTCAGATAGTCCATGCTTGCTCTGAGAGTCTCATGCTATTTGATCTTAGCACTGTTTTTCTAAGGTTAACATTAAGTTTGTTAGAAAAATTAGGTCCTCAACAATTAAATGAAGCAACCTGTGTAAATAAATACTATATATCAAAAATATGAAAAACTGTAATTTTGATAATTTCTATGTGTTCTATCTAAAGAAGGGAAAATTTATTTTTGCATTTAGATTTTGGGGGAAAAAAATCATCAAACCACTAATGGGTAGTTAATTAATGGCATACTTCTATGCGAGATGCAGTAATCTCAGAAGAGAAAATTTATTTTCATGGATAATTTTTTTGCTTTTGTATCATTATTTTTAATTTCTTCCATAGACTATTATTTTCATTATAATTGTATATGCCTTGGGATAAAGAATGCCTAATTTTCAGTATATTTAGAACATCTACCACACCCTAACCCCACTGGAGCTTTGCAGTAGGCATGGCTAACAGTATAATAGGATATAACTTTTTGACACTCTGCTGATAATCTTGTGGCTCTATTAATTGGTATTGGCAGTAAAGTATGTTGAAAGTCAGTGTATGCAGTAACCTCTCTATGTAGTTGGCATCAAAATTGAGTCCAAAGTGATTTCAACAGTGGTTGAGCCCTTTTGCTTTTGGAGGGGAGTGTTATTTAAGAAAAGGGTAAGAGAAGATGGAGTGCCAAAAGTGAGAAATATCCTACAAGAGTACAGTGATATTAGCAACTGCTGTGATTGTGTAAAAGTCAGTGGGATGGAATACAAGTGATCATGTGCACAATATCCTGTATGAACACAGTCATATAAATCACTCAAGAATATAGACTGCATTTTTTTGCCAAGTGATTAATCCCTTGAAGATCTAAATCAGGTGGAAAATTCAATAGAACTTAGGCTTCAAATTTAGTTTGCAAGTTTGGATGTAATAATATTTATCAAATGGTTTCATCCAAGTTGCTAGTTTCTCGACTATAATATAGTAATAACTATAATAACTTTGTAAAAGAGATTGAGTTTGAACTTGAAAAAGGACTTAAGAGACCCATCTTTCTTTGAAAGTGGTAGAACAATGTGCCTCAGTGCTTCAAAAAGTTGGTATCCACCTTCATATGTGCTTATGTTACTAAATAACTTTAAGTATCCAGCTGTATGTCTTTATTTCTACCTTCAAAATCCTTTTCAAGCATGCATTATGACCATGCTATGAAAATGTGTTCTGTGTATTTCATCATTCTGAGAAGAAAGTGTACATAGGTTTGCAACCATAATTTTCTTCATTCATATACGTTACTGTAGACAGTATGGTACTTCTCCTTTTGAGGAATTTCTTGCTTTCAGCAGATTTTTTTGTTTAGCTGTAACTGTTTTGTTCAGTGGGTCCTAATATCATTGTTTATGAAGTTGGAAATTTGTTCTTAATCCAACTCTTGTTATGCTTAAGAAATAAAATGTATTTTCTCTCCATCTGTCTCCATCCCCCTCCCTCCACCCCGATACAGTTAGAAATTAAATCTAGTGGTTAAAAATGTAAAAACTCCAAAAGTCATGTTGTAATCCAAAAACTCATTGACTAATTATTGAAATGTTTCTGTGACTTAGTCAAAATTCTTTCTCCTGCTTATTCCTTGTTTGATATTCAAAATGTATTTCATCTGTAGCTGTTCAAAAGCTTTATCTGAACACCATAAAAGCTGCTTTGATATCAGCTGCTCCTTCAGTTTTGGTTGCTTTTTTTTTTATATTCTGATGCTCAATATTGAAAATATTCATCTAACACTTGACTATTTTTGTTTTTTTAAAGTCTTGTGGGCAGTTTTTCTTCATATGAAAACAATTTCTACATCTAACAATAGCATTTTAATTTCAGTTAAGATAAAGGAATTGTATTATATTTAGAGCTGTTTATGGGAATGTTGGGTATCAAAAAAAGAAATAGGTGTGTTATAAATTTCTAATTTAAAATGTACCTTTTTACACTTTGTACCCTTTCATTTTTGCTCAGTGTTACTGATTTAGTGCCAGACATCTTCATCCATAATTAATAAATGTAGTCTTTTTTACAAAAATATTTTCCAAATATAAGACTGCTAAGGATATATATGACTGCTGTTCCACTAAAAATCAGTTTGACCATATAAAAATCAAGCTCATAAAATTTAAATTTACATATTGTTTTAAGCATCATTGGTCATGCATTTTTAATAGTTTTTTCTTTTCTTAACAAAATCCTTATTTGAGCATGGACATTCTGTTGCATCAGTCTACTGATTTAGGATATTTTTCAGCTACTACTTAAAAGAGTAAAATTCATTCTTCTTAAACTAAATAAGTATGTTAAGCAAAGCATATGTATGACTCTTTATCTGTCTGGCCCCAGAGGGGTAATTTTTATATCTTAACTGGCGGAATTTCCTGTAAAATAAGGAATTAGGATCTTTAGTGGGTAAAATTAGAGGGTTTTTAAGACTTTCAGATGTAGATTCTGTTCACTAACTGAAATGAATTCTTTTCGGCTCATTGTATATCACCAAAGCTATTTACTTGAAAGGTAATAAAACAAATGTTGGTGACCAAAATGTCTGCCTTTTTCATTAAGTAATGGGGAAGTGCTGGAGTTGGTCTTCTTGTTTCTTTCTTGAAATGTGGTAATAGGTAGCGGGGTGGCTGTGTAGCCTAGACTGGCTTCAGTGTTAAAAGGATTGAATCTTCAGTTCAGTTCAGGAGAGTGATCTTACAAGTACAAACCAGGATGTGCTTTAAGAAAGTGAAGTTTCTCTCATGTTTTTCTCACTGTGACAGAAGCTTAACCAATGTGTAATCAGAAGAGTCATAATCTGAGAAAGACAGCAAGCCGTAGGTACTCTGACTGTAGCCTAGTAATTGTAGCAGTCATCTTGGGAAGGGACAGAACTGAGCTACTGACTCAAATTATATACCATAATTAAGTGTTTGAGAAGCTTTCTATTTCCAGAATATCTGAAAAGTCATTTTTAGCCAGCCTAGGAGAAGCTAATTAGAGTGGGGTACAGGTGCCCAAATGTGAGTGTCTTTATGTAGATAATATGTGTCTAAGTGTTCAGGAAACTCCAGGGAGTCAGAGGATGCTTCAGATGAAGGTGAAATGTTTGATTCCCTTACCTGTGTTCACAAGACACTCACTTTATATGTGTCCAACCTCCCCATATGGGCTTCTGAATTCAGCAGAAGCTGAATCTCACCTCTGATTTACTACTTCTAGCAAGTTTACAGGCTAAGCAGTAGTGTAAGTAAGTAAATAAGTAAGTAAGTAAGTGTAATGGGTTTAAACTTTTGTTTTGAAATCCTAGAAAATTATTCTTTTTCATCTAGCATTAGCAATTCTTGCCATCCTTTGGATGGTTATGTTATGCTTGAAGTTCCTGTTCTGTTTGCTTTGAAATGTTCTGTTTGCATAGTGCCTATCAAGCATATTCTGTCTTTAAAAACAGTTAAAAAAATACTACAGAAGTATGTAGAATCAATGTCAGGTGCTGGCAGTATTGCATCACTTATCTTTTACACTCTCAGTTACTTTAATTTGTGTGTTGCTATGTACATTCTGCTGTCTTCAGGGAAGAGTGTTGTCTTTGGAGTGTAATAATGCATATGTAAACCCATTTGTTTACAATAATAGAAGCAACTTTGAATCTGAGATTTTTAAGCCTATTTTATTTTTCTTTATAGAATTTAATAAAACACCTCCCTGAACAAGAGCAACTCAATGCATTGTCCAAGTTGAAGAATGAATATAACAATTTGTCTGAGCCAGAGCAGTTTGGTGTTGTGGTGAGTTCTGTTTTATTATCACCATTTTTTTCTTTTGTCCTTTCTTGAAATACAGTTTTAATATAATATTATAGGAAAAAAAAAGACAGTTGCTTCTTCCTAAAAGTGAAAGGGTTCCATACTGGGAGAAGAGTACAGGTGCTGCTGTTCTGTTTGGACTTTTGTTGGACATATCCATGGATGTGAAAGACCTGATTATTGAAATACTGCTTCTGGAATGATTTTTGATTCTGTTTGTTTAAAAAAGTAGTTTACTTTTGCAAAAGAAACCATACCAAAACTGCTAAAACATTGGTATTTTCTGTGGCAAAGTTTCACTGGGAGGTACAGAGCTATTTTTCAATTTTCATAGCTAAAATAGTTTTGCCTTACTTTTGTTTGCATTAATAAATTTTAACTTTTCCACTGGTGCTTCCTACGCTTACGTTTTTCTTTTTATTCTCCACGTAAATGAGAAGAAAATAATGTCATAGGGATCATGTTGACCTATTCTGCTTCCTGCTGCCTGTGTTTTATACCATATTCTGTCAAGAGTACCCCTAATCACTTTTTCCCTTCCCCCTGGAAAGATACGTTTGTAGTATCTTCCAGGTTGAATTCACAAGGGAAGTCTGGAAATGAAAAAAAGAAAATGCTAATTTAGTGCTGGCAGTTGATGCTTTTTGTGGAAATACAGTATGCATCTGATTTCTGTATAGGTCATAATTCATAATTGGTAATTATGTCATACAGACAAACTCAAAGTAATACTATGTAGTTTCCTGGTGCATATATTTGTACAAGTCTTTGATTTTTCTTGTCCATTCCTGGAGTGTCAACCTAAGGTGGTTATTGCTAAGATTATCTTATCTGAGGGAATTTCCCGTGAGGGAATAATACTTACTCAGTTAGATGGAACTGTCAGTTGATGAGAAGAGCTAGACCAGTAACAGTGTAGGCAGTTTTGCTGCATCTGGCCTAACCTTTCTGATAAATTTGTCTTTAAAAGCTGAGGCAATGTGGTAACTCAGAAAAATAAAATAAATGGACAAAGTGATAAGAGTTCTTATATTTCAAAAATTTGCAAAGCTTCTTTTCTGAAGGAACAACCAGTTTCCCAGTGAAAAGTGTAAGTCCTTGCTTTTCCTATTTTTCCATACAAAGCATTAAAAAACAAAGTCCACAAACAAGACCAAACCCCATCATTAAGAAAAGTTTCTGTTGTGTCACAGCTTCTACACATGTAGCAGAGTGGATTTCAGAGAACAAGCGACAGTGTTTATGACATGTAACATTTTTTGTTTCTGTTTGAGTGGGAGAAAATTTGAATAAGTCACTTTTTTTACTCTTTGAATATGGAATCTTATCCATTTATTTTTCATCAAAGTTCTTCAAGCTCCATCTGGCTCTCCTGTATCTTTTCTTTTATTGTTGGCCACAGAGCAGGCTGAGAAATTCTACTAATTTCTTAGGAAGTCACTGTTGATGTTAATGCGAATCTTCAAATTATTGCTGGCTTTGTTGGTTTTGTTTATTTTTCTTAAAAACGTTGGTTTATGCCTTAATTTTTGCTGCCTGCTTTAAATGAGGAGAAACAAACAAAAGAATATAAAATGCAAGACTTGAAGTCCTTTAGATGAGTAGTGTTTTATAGTTATGTTTTTTTAGAGAATTAGGAGATTCCATGTTAATTTGCTCTGAAGTTGTGATTAAAGGAACAATTAAACTATTTAAATTCTTGGTAAGACTCTAAATAGTTAATAAATGGCTAATTACTACTTGTGTGATAATTTTTTTTTTTTATCATTTAAACCCTTATCTTTCAGGCTTTGAATTGAAAGTCAAGATTTGATACTCTGAAACAAACAGCAAGCCACTTACTGAGATATTGGCTTTCTGTGACGGTTACAGTATTGTATGTTTCAAGCAAACTTAATTAACTTTTCTTGTTGGCTTAAAGACCTTGAGGGCATGATTCTAAGCAGTTCATGTTCCATTCATGAGTGTGGCTTGTGATTTTGGGGTTTTGTTTGGGTTTTTGTCTTATGGTTGTGCAGATTTGTTTCCTTTGTATTGACCCTATGAGTTGCTTTTGTGGTTTCTGCCTTCTCTTTTTTAAGTTATTTATCATTTTTATATTTTCTGTTCATTCAGCAGTAAGTATAAAATAAATCCTTTATGGCCCTTATCTTCTCTTACAGACTTTGGGTTTTCTTTAGATAAACTACTTTATTTTCTAGGTTTTTTTCTTTCCCTTACTCTAGGCTGATGTCTCAGAGCACAGATGTTATCACCTATTACTGTGGAGCTTTTTTTTTTGTTTTAGGGTTGTGGGGGTTTTTTTGGCGGGGAGTGGGACAGGGAGCGTCTTGAACAGATTCATTAACTATTTCATAGCAATTACATTAATTCTGTTCTTCTTATTTAAAATTTAGTTTACTATTGTTACCTTAATTTGATGTTATATTGAATGTTGTATTTCCTTGCTCAATTTCATGATGAAGTATGCTTGTGTTTGATGAAAAACAAATACTCAATTGCGGTTTGTTTTACCACAGTTCTTGTTTTGTACCTGGTTTTACTTACTCCAATAAACTTCCTCCAAAACTTTTTAAAAACTTCCTTCACCTTCATATTATTTTATTGATGGTTTCATTGATTACCACAGAATCACAGAATATTCTTGGTTGGAAGGGACCCACAAGGATCAGCGAGTCCAGCTCTTAAGGGAATAGCCCATATAGGGATTGAACCCACATCCTTGTCTTTACTAGCACGATGCTGAATCTTCTATAAAACTTGATAATGATGATTATCTTTGCATTATGAAACCCACTGGAGATGAATGAGATGAGATGATGTTCAGCTTGGTAACTGTTGAGAGAAGGTTGTATTTTGATGGTGTTTACATTTTTTACCTGGTTATTTCTTCAATGGACAGTATAAATATTTTGTTGCTTTAGGACTTTTAGTAATGTTGATTTGTTTTGCAGGTAGTTCTTTCCTCCTAAGAAAAATGCATTGTTTTAGAGAATATTTTTTCCTAATTTTTGGGGTAGTGTCTGTCATCATATCAAAGAAATGTTTAAGGAGTAGATCACTTAGTAAATGTAATCTTATTTATTTTCAGTGAAGTTTATATAATAACTACTAGTTAGACTTATTGATCGTGACAGATACTTCGAGTGCAGTAATCTGTTTAATGGATTTTTACTGAACTATTACCATACCACTGGTCAATATATTATTCATAAGCAAGTTCTTATGGGTACAAGCATCTTCCAGCTGTTCAGAACTTGAATGTTCTGAATTCTCATAGAATTCCATTCTATGATTTGATGTATACTTGTATATTTACAGTGTCTGTGATTCTTTTTCGTGTAAAATAGTCCTAGACCATTTAAAACTTATTATATGGTTTGATATCCATAAATTCAATTCCATTTAAGAAATCATGATTTTTATGCTCTTTATCAGGCATCCCCTTGCCTCTAGGTCTGATATTTCAGGGTATTTATCGAGGCACAGAGGTGCATGGCAATGTTTAGTCCTATATCAGATGGTTCCAGATCTTTGCTGCACCCCTTCCCCCCCAGTGTCCTGTAACTGTAGTACCCCAACACTGCAGCACCACACATCTGCCTCTCCTCCCTCTCTTGCCCACACAGCAATGCTAAGGCTTCAGGCCTACTCATGCCAACATATTTTAACTGTTTGTTGCACAAGGAACCATTCCAAAAAGTAGTTCTGAATTGATAATGCTGCATGCATATAGCTGAATCCAGTAGTAAATTCCAGCATGAGGTAACTGGAACAAGTTGCCCAGAGAATGTGGATAACCCATCCCTGGAAATTTTCAAAGCTAGATTGAATGAGGCTCAGAGTAACCTGGTCTAGTGGAAGGTGTCCCTACCCATGGCAGGAGGATTGGAACTAGATGATTTTTAAGATTACTTTCAACACAAAAGAGTCTATGATTTTATGTAGCCTCATCAGTGCCTGTAATCTCTAGTAGTATAAAATGGTCCTGGTCCATATTAAATTTGTTATATGGTTTGAAATCCATAAATTCAATTCCATTTAAGAAATCAAAGTTTCGATGGTGTTTATAAACATTTCTAATGTAAAAAGTTTCTAATGCTTGACAGGATGCTATTAGTAGACATTTGACCTCAGGTGTAGGCAAGTGTACTAGCATTCTTACATATGAGAATACTGTCTCCAGAGCCAGAGCCACATGTGATAGCTCCTGCTGTCTTTCTTTTCTTGTAATCAGAGACATTTGGAACGATGTCCCCATATTGTCTGGTAGTAAAAAAAAAAGGAAACAGATTTTTCCTTGATCACTTATATTTGCTCAAAGATAAAATTGAGGGAATTACAAAATATTGTTTCAGAAATAATTAATGTTCAGACCTTGTGAAATTCACTGACAGCTAACCCAAATAGAATTTGGCAAGCAATCCTCATGTGGCTTCACAGCTTGTTCACTGATGGATGTGTTTTTAATGAGTTCGTACCAAAGGAAAAGATTTCACTAGAGTAAATTGAAGATTAGAGTGAGGCCTGATGAAGGCTAGTTTGTCTTAAATAATTCAGCAGACACTTAAATAGATCAATTCCATATTCGGCTGATAGTTTCACCTGTATGTTCTCATTGAGGATAACTCAAAATGTATTAATGTTTTTCACTGTTGTCTGGAAAATCTATACTATCACTGTTTCTGCAGAGGTGTACTCTGCCTTCATCATACTTGGACACAGGCATACCTAGTGACATTTCAGTCTGTTAAAAATTCTGAAGTGCTGAGGTGCATCCGGACTGTGAGATATTTTGATTGTGTTAACTTCTATCTGCAAACCTTACCTTCTGTGTCTTCTAGATGTCATGTGTATCTGGTGCTCTGCCTTGTCAGTGTTCTGTATTAGTATTTCCAGCCTTTCCAGGAGTGTTGCCAAAAATTATCTTTCTATTATATGCCATCTGTGAGAGTTAAAAATCTTTATGAGAAATTGCAGTCAAGTTACCTATGCTGTTATGAAGGAGAACATCCTTAACTCCTGTAATGTTGACATATTTCAAACTTTGAACCTAGGTAAGGGTGGAGAGCAAAGCTCCAGAAATACTTTCTGAAAATGGCCATCATGCATGATCTGGACTGGTCTGACTATTTGCAATTGCCATTGGATTGGCTTATATTACTTCCTTTGCATCAGTGAAAGATTGTGATGCCATATTATAGATGAGTGCTCCTGTAAATGCTTCAGTACCAGCAGTTTTACTCTTATCTCTGTTTAGTTCCAGTAAAACCATTTTTGGGTAGTTAATCTAAAGAACAGTTTAAAAGATTTTGTCTTACTGTTGCCTGATGTTAATTCAAATGGCTAAGTAGCTGCTTGTTGTTTGTTCTAGCCCATACATAGGCTATCTCAGTTTTCTAGTTGGCAGATATTGCTACAGCTTCAGAGCAGGAATGTTATTTCCGTGAAGGGTCCCCATCTTTTGCTTCCAGCCATTCACTTTGCACATTCTGTCAAGAGCCTGTCCTGTATCTGATTTGATGGTTTTCTTCACTAGTAATGTAAGCAACCCTCTCATGTTCATGTCATGCTTTACACATCATAAGGAAAACACATCTGTGTTGAGTAAGGACCATGATCCTGCTGTTCTGACTCAGCAAATTCAAGGATTTCTTGGAATTTAGCCACCTAAATTGAGTTAGGTATCCAAATGACTGGCTAGTGTAGGGCAGCTGTGCTGAAAAAATCTTGAGGCTGATCAGTACTTGTTAAATCCCTAGATCCTGAAATTAATATGCAGATATTTCACCTTTCCAGCTTCAGATGTTAGAGCTCAGTGGAGCTCCAAGTGCTGTAGAACTTGCTTTCCCTGTGATTATTTTGTAGAACTGAGGAACTTTCTCCAAGGCATGCAAACTGTCTTCTGCACCATTCACTTGTGTGACATGTCAGACTGTTTTTTTGCTACAGATTAACTGTGGTTCCAAATACACCAAATTACCATATGCATAAAAATTCCCCAGTCATTACTGAATTCACTATTGACAGGTCTACAGTGGAATGTTTTTTCCTTACCAGCACTGTCATGATCATAGACACATATCCTCCTTCTAAGGAAATTAACTGGGACACACCTTGTTGGGTCAGTAGAGAAGATAATACCAGATATGAATTGTTGGAGGCCTGAACTTTTTTGAAATGAGTCATATCTGTCACATCACAGACATCAGCTGCTAGCTATGTAGCATCAAATTCCACTTTTATGTGGCAGTTGTCATGATGGTTCAACCTGATGGGAAGTACTAAATTTTCTGTCATGATTTTGAGACATTCTCATCCAGACCTTGATCATGTGTCTTCATGACCTCTGTTTTGGGATATTCCTTATAGTAGACTTTTCATTAGGAAGTGGATTCCTAGTAGTAGCCAGACAGAAAATGAGGCATTTATTTTAAAGTCAGGCTTACCAGATTTTTTATCTGGAATACAGTTACATCTGATTTACTTTTAGAAACTTTTCTCCATTTGGTTTGATACTATAATGTTTGATTTTAAATTCCTCAATGACATCTGCCCTTGACTTCTGGTGTTAATTTATATATTTTTGCTACCTGTATGGATTAGAGATTTTAGAGAGGATTTTTACCTATATTAAACTCTTGACTTGGTTTCCCATGAGGAAACCTTTTCAGTTTAGTAGCATCTGCTCCATATGTGTCTTTTAATGAAAATAGCCTTTCAGACATCTGTTAGGCCTGCTAAAAATAGACGAATTTGGGAAATGCAGAACCTCCCCTTCTTGAAAGATTCAAGGATATAAGATATAAGGATATAAGGAAAATATCATTGTCTGGTTTCATCTTGGAGAAAGAAAAGCTGTCTGCCTTCCATATTGATCAAGATGTCAGTACATCCAATTGTATTTTTTGGATAGGACAAAAGAAGAAGAAGACTACTTTCTTTTCACAGAACTTACCTTCCTGTGGATTTCAGCATGAAGATTGTAAGCTCAGCTTATTTTGACAGCTGTGTTGTAGCCCCCATTGGCAATTCTGAGATCTGCTCACTGACCTTGCTGGGCCATCTTTGTTGAACATAATGCAATCCAAAACAGTACCAGGGATTTTCTGCACTGTGAATCAGTGCACTGTCATCCACAAGACAAGAGAAGGCTGCCTGTGTGCAGCTAGGAGATAATTGATAGATGTTGCCCCTGTGTCACTTAAAATATTCTGCCTTCTGCCTGAGTATCCTTTAGGAACATATTGGATTTGCAAGAAACTTAGTCAGTAGTTTAAATTTAAGCTGTTTATAATTAAGGCTGGAGAAGCAGAGTAACAGGACATACTCTCTGTTGCTGCTAATAAGGCTGAAAAGTCATTAGTTCAATTGTTTGCAGGTATGCATGCATATATATATGTGTGTACATATATATATATATATGTATGTATGTATGTATGTATATATATGTACTCAATTCCTATTAAGTAATTTTAATTTTGTGTTGGCAGCTCTTGACTTTATTATCATTTCCTCAAGGAAAATGAGTGTGTCAAAGATGAAGAAACATCTACTATTTCCACGTATACATAAAAGCATTTCAACAAAAATACCGATTTTTATTGTGAATTGACTTCCCATACTGTGAAACAATGTTTGATCTTTCTAGAATGCTGCTGTTTTTCACTAAGATTTAGGCATGTTGGCTGTCCTTTTCAAACTGAGCAGGATGTTCTTTATCTTCTTTAAACATGATAAAATATCTGTTAAGATATCAGTCCTTCTCTATTTGATTTTTTTCTCCCACTTTTCAAGTGCCTGGATTTAAAGATGTGTCAGGAATTCCCACTTTTTACCTCTGCAGTCTTAGGAGTTCACTGATGCTGCAGAGGTGAAAGCCGTACATTATCCACAGGGAATGGTGTTCCAGTTTGCTCTCTTTAGTCATCTTGGCTGTAACTGTTGTTTTACTTTTTGGATGAGAACGTTTTCAGGTGGTCTGACAGCCTCAGTACTGTTGCTCCTTTTATGGAAGGTATGGAACTGAAGTGCTTGCGGTGTTTTTTCCTACGAGCTTGTGACAGGAATGAAACCCCTTCAATGATCAAAATGTAGTGTCAGTGGAACTTCTGAGATGCTTTCCTTTACTTGACATCAACAGAAAAGGATAGTGAGAGTACACATAAATCAGATTGCACATTCTTGTAGTTGCCTTGTGATTTATGCTGTATTTGAGAGAAAAACCTGTCTTTGCTGTTGGATGTGAGATCTGTGAGAGCTGCTACTGGGTAACTCAACTCATAAGTCAGTTCCCATTTGGACTTGCTTGTAGTGAGCCTCTTCTTGTGGACTATTACTTAAAAAGTAGTAGAATTCATTACCTGTACACTGAGTTCTCTGACATCTATAGGTTTCTACTTCAACTTCCTGTTTTAGTTATTTGGATTGTTTGGTTTCAGAATTCCACTATCAAGGCTGACATAAACTTAATGTGCTTATATGATGATTATAAAAAATATAGAGTATTAACATAAGATGGTTGGCATTGCAACACTTAAATTCTTAGCACCTCTTGTGGTAGGGTACATGCATTTTACAGTTTGAATATAACTGTGAACTACATGTCACAAAAAAAGATATATTTTACTAAGGGAACTCTTCTCAATTATTGACTTAGCAAACAGGTAAAGAAATAATACCAACAACATGCATTGTGCATGGATTTCAGAGCATTTTCAACAACAACAACAACAATAATACTAATAATAGCAATAATAACAATCCCAGTGGCATTTCTGTTATGTTTCTGACATGTGTTCCTGTTTCTAATTTTTAAGATTACATATATCTGCATTCAGCTTTAAGAATTACATACTTACATACTGGACATCTGACTCACTTGTAGTTCAAATGGTCCTGATAAAAACTTTGCACCTTTTATGCAGATGTGCATGCTCATGTTTGTGCAACACATCTTTTCTTTGTGGTCTAAAGTGCGTGATTATTTCAATTTCAAGGATCTGCCTGTCTGAAAAGCCAGGAGTCAACAAATGATAAATCTTCTGGTGATTTGGTAGTATCTTGAATTCAATACCATTTAAAATCAATGCAACTTACACTGCATTTTTTAGTTTCTGTGGTTTAATATTAATGATCATCTCTATTGCACCCTGAGTAGGGTATTAAATACTAAAAATCTTGGTAATTTCAATGAAATGTTGTGGGGGTTTTTTTCTAGCCTAGTCTCAATTTTTTTCTGGCTAACTTTGAGACAAAACTTAAAACTAAAAACATTGTTCTCAAGATGCTGAGAAGTAGTAGTACATATAAAAATTTAGTAAGAAAAATGAGGAAAAGGAGTTACTAGTGATTCTTCCTGACAGAGCTCGGAGAATGAATTTATGACACTTGCCTCTGTCCACTACCTTAACATTCTTTTATGTAGTTATTCTCAAATAAGGTATAAAGTTGTTAGAGTAGTGTGTTAATTTCATGTGAAATTCAGGTATTTCTGTTTCTGTTTTGCTGTGAGATGCCCTGTTCAAATTCAAGTCCCATTATCCCTATTTATCCATTTTAAAGTAAGAATTTTACCACACTTGTTGGATGCTTTTTTATATAGTATAAGAACAGAATATCTGTCTACACTTGGTACTGAGTTAATAATGTTCAAAGTGTACATTTTAAGTGTTTTATTTGATGACCAGGCTGGAGGCAGTCAGTTGACTAAAGTGAAACACTTGATTTTCAACCTAGTTTAATCTGAAAGACATCCTGATTATATGCTCTGCTCTATCATGAAAAGCACAGTACGATTAGTGGAAATGATTTCTTATTTTACATCAAGATTTTTTTACCTGAACTAAAATGCAAATGGTGTGTTTACTTCAATGAGACATCATCATGTGGCTGCACAGCTATGCAAGCATTTCTGAAATGGCTTAGTGATATAAAATGTTAACTTTACCTGATTTTATTTTCTTCTGCTCTCACACTAAAACCAATAAAATAGATTGTAAATTCCGTCTACTTCTGCTTTTATATCAAACCCTTTGCATGAGACAGCCTTCAGTCTCACTTTACATTGAAAATGGATGGAGTGTCACCATTATCCTTTACACTGAGTCTCTGGGGATAATCGGTGAATTTTCACATTGGTAGACCAGATCTGTGTTGAAAAATACTCTGTAAAACCTTAGGTATCACTGTGGTTTGCAGGGGGATATGTCCAATTTAAAGGCAAAAGTTTAAGGCCATTATATGAAGCCTACTGCTTTGTAGAAGTGCCAAACTTATTGCTTCTTTCTTGCATTGAGAAGTACTGATAGCTGGAAACAATGTGTTCCTTATTCAGAAAAAAAGCGTAAAAACTTAGTTTCAGATTCTGTGAATTGTAAAGAAATTATTGTCTTGAACCTTGCCTTGAGAAGGAAGAAGACAAGTATGAGGAAGGAGATCTTATGTAATTCATGAAATTGATGAGAAAACAGGGATAGGGAAAAATAAGATAAGCAGCTCATTGAATAATTTTTTAGTGTTTCTAGAGTGGATGTAGTTAACAATGTGCCAAAGGTGTCTGGAGTGAGAATTCAGTGACCTAGTATATAAGAAGATCAAAATTTCTGTTGAAAATACATGATCAGTAAGCCATAGAAAAAGCCAAGTCTTTTGTATATACAGAAGCTGTTTTCCTGGAAGCATTCAGCCGCACCTAATGAACTGTATTAGGTTAGTATACAGGAGTGTAGGGGGTATGAATATTGGTATCTATTAGTGTATACTATATTAAGTGTTTCATAGCTGAGATTTTTTCAAAACTGTTATTTTCCTGCAAGTTTATGATAGGCTCTTATTGACGTCAGCTTTCAAATATTTGCACCAGAAAATGAGATTTGTCTTGTTTTGGTACATCAAGAGTTATACAAAATTTGTGAACTACTTTCATTCCTTTGCAACTACTGGGTCATAAACTTGGATTAGTTTTATAGGATTTGGTATATGAGTTGACAGATGTGATATATGATGACACTTTATCTTTTATTGCTTACACATACTAGTTATTTGGAAAGGATGGGGGCAGTTCCTATTAACCACAAGATGGGATTTCAGCTGCTTACCCAAGTGTCTCTCATTCATTCATTCATTCATTTGCTATCAGTTATAGCAGATATATTGCTTCTTCAAGCCTGTCACACCAATAAATCATTTCAGAGTGTATGCATTTGTACAGTGCCAAAGTGTACCATGAATTTTAAAGGAAATCTTCTATTTTTCTTTTCAATCAGATGAGCAACGTGAAGAGACTACGGCCACGGCTCAGTGCTATTCTTTTTAAGCTTCAGTTTGAGGAGCAGGTGAACAACATCAAACCTGACATCATGGCTGTCAGTGCTGCCTGTGAAGAGATAAAGAAGAGTAAAAGCTTTAGCAAGCTACTGGAACTAGTATTGTTAATGGGAAACTATATGAATGCAGGTTCTCGGAATGCACAGACCTTTGGATATAATCTCAGCTCGCTATGTAAAGTGAGTTTTGAAATGTCCATGTTGAGTATTACATTCACTTTTTTGTTGTTTTCATTGTGCTGCATAAATACTCTGGTTTTGATGTTTTTCCTGCAGTTAATTATTTGCTTACTATTTTTTTTCCTTATTATTGGCATTAATTGATAGTTTGAACAGTACAGCTATCCATGAATAGTCATCTTAAAACTGGTTTGCATTTAACCAATTTTAAGTGATTCTATTTTGAGGGCATAATAAAAAACCCAAACTAAATAAGGTTATGTAAGGACTTGATCACTGTGATCATAGTAGTTTTGTAATTTTAACATGTCTGAGCACTTCTAAGACATCTATCCCATTTTAGTATGTTTTACAGTTATATTTTCTTTTGGACATGAATTTATTCCTTATGTGATTCTCTTCTCATGTTGCTTAGTTTCATCAGTTTCTTGCTTCTTCTGACTTTTCTTAAATTTTCACTCTTTCAACTTTTGTATAAGGTATATACAAGGAAGTGTCTGTACTTTTCTGAGTATTAATTTTTAATCCATTCTAATGCTAATTACCTTTCCCATGTTTAGTGTTGTTATTTTTTTCCTGTGCTCCTGGGAGATTACTGAACAATCTACAAAGTGCACATACAGTTCTTACATGGAAGGAATTACTTGAAACTTCATATGTACCCTTTGTCTTACTGTTTCTTTATCATTTTCCACAAGAGAAAACACAGTATGTTAACTTCCTACATTTATGAAACTAATCACCCTTATTCTGCCGTATTTCAGAAGAATTCTTTCACTTAGTGTTGAATGTGATACCTATGACATAAATATTCATAAAGAATAAGTTATATTCTTTCCCTAGTCTAAAGCAAGCATTAAGTATGAGTCATCCACCTAGAGTTAATACACTGTAGATGAAGTGATTGAGTTAAAAATACAGCCTGTTGAGAAACATGTTCAGAAGGAACATACTGAAGGTTCTGTCTCCAATTAGGTGCATTTACTTAAGTATGATTTTACAATAATCTATCCTAGGTCTGTTATATTCTCTGAATTTTTAATGCACAAGACAAAAAATATATTTGTGGAAAGAATGTGAATATAATTGATATAAGCACTTTGGAGAGCAGGATCAAAAGTCAGAATTTTTTTTTGAGAAATAATTTATTAAGATCTTGAATCTGAATGTTTTGAAGATAACCATGGAGTACTAGATATAGGGGAGGCAGTTGATGTATATAGATAATGAAAGTATGGAATGAATGACTCTGTTAGTTCTTTTACATCAGGGAGCAGCCATGAGTAATCTCAGAAGAAAGATATGATATTGATATGCTAACACTCAATCATTCATTAAATACTGATGTATTAAAATTATATGCATGTTTATAACACAGGTTCATATTTATAGCTAACTTTTGTTATGTATCACAGTGTCACATTATAGAAATTTTTTGTGGTGTTATTGAGACATCTTTCACTGAGATTCCTGATACAACAGAAGTAAAGTATTTTATAACATTGCACACAGTAAGAATCCTAGAATATATTTTTGGGTTTTGATATATATGTGTTCCATTTCCTGTTTATTTGGAAAACTGTGTTTCACATTGTTATTAATCCTCTTTTCTGAAGAAAAATATGCATGCTCTGGGAGAGTATATCTCAACATAGTAGCATTTTGATCTTTGCAAATAAACAGACTTTTTAGCGTTAATTATATACTATCATTACTGTGTTAAGGACTTTGTGCCTTGATATTCAGATGGACAAGTCTTTGTGCAATTGTGGCAGCCCTTTTTATACTCATGTTTACTTTGTGCCTACATGCTTGTATACTTTTCCTGCTAAATTTTTTATGTACAAATAATTCTTAAATAGTGAAGAAACACTTTCATATGTGATGGGATTTTCTATTTATAGGAATGTCTTTGATTTAAAAGAATGTCTCAGTTGAAAGACTACAACACAAATGTTTGTCAGTTGTCAATTATTAGCGTTTTTACACAAGTAGCTGCAAGTTTTAAAGTGGACAGGCTGGAAAATAATTTTATATGTATAGAGTCCAGAAAGAAAGGTTTACACTTAAGAATTCTTGAAGTCAGTGTTTTTAAACAGTGAGAACTATGAACTCTTATTTACTGTATTGGGAATTGATAGCAAGAACCTGTGCACGGTGAGGTTGTGTAGCTTCCAGAACATAAATATTTTTAGGCTAGAGTTAATTTCATATATAAAGAAGGAAATAATGTAATGCAGTGGATATATGCATTAAGTATAGTTAGATTTTGCTGATTTAACTTTGATTTTTCTTTCTTACACTTTCATGTGCTTATTCACAGTTTTGTAAATATTTCTGTATTGTTAAAATAATTACATTTTTAAAAGAAATATGTGTACTGTTTTTGAATACTTAACACAAATATTGCATAGAATGAAAAAATACTTAGTGGGACTTTTCTAGGGATTTTTAGCAAGGGGGGAAATGAAACAGCCCATTGCTGTCTTTAAAAAAAATGTACTACTCTAACAGTTTGTTCTTTCCTTTCTTGGATGAATAATTACTAATATATATTAATTATTAAAATAGCCAGAAATAAATTTTTTCTTGGTGTTTTTACATTTCTTTTTTTTCCCTGCCCAGCTGAAGGACACCAAGTCGGCAGACCAGAAAACAACATTGCTCCATTTTCTTGTAGAAGTGTGTGAAGAAAGGTATCAGGATGTCCTGAATTTTGTTGAGGATTTTCAGCATTTGGATAAAGCTAGTAAAGGTTTGTGTAACTAACTAAAAGTTTCGATTTTGAGACATTGCAGTGTCTTGTGTATTAGATGATGCTTATTTTTTGCTAACAATATTTTAAAAATAGATATTAATAGGTGATATCACAGATCAGTAATTTCAGTTGCTGTGAATGGTCTTGAATATGCTTATTGTTTGGTCTTCTAACATTTACTACAGGACTTCCCATTACATTTCTTCTAACATATCTTCTAGAACCATTTTCCATGCTGGATTTCTTTTGAAATTTCTTTTCTGTTACTAGATCTTAATTCCAATCTTCAGTCTTTTATATGGTAAGTGTATCACTCACAGTCTTCTAAATCAGACATGTAGAAAGGCTGTCATGGCATCACTTTATTTTATTTTATGTAATGTTTTTCAAAACATGGAACAGTTTTATCTTCCCTACATATATCCTTTTCATGCAACAGTAACATTGGAAGTCTGGAAAAATTTGTAGTTTCATCATGAAATATAGAACAGAGGCAATCTCTGTATAAGCACCAGTGGAGTTTTTTTAAGTTAATTTCTTAATTAAAAGTGCCTTTTCCACATTTTGTCAGTTTAAGTAATTTAAAGAGACGAAGCATAGAGGTAGAAATTGATGCCACCTTAGCACTGTCCTACTCTGTCAGGAAAAAATTATTGGATGAGCTCAGTTAAAAATGTTTAGTTTATGTCAGTTTGGAAAATATCACAGTTTATCTCTAATGCTTTGTAGAGTGTCACTCTCATGCCTCAGTCAGTTTTCCTGCCACAAATTACAACTTCACAAAACCTGACTCTGATAGAGGACTTTAGATGGTGGTCACTAACATAGAGTTCACTTTCTGATTCTTAAAATTTCCAGTTTTATTTGGTGTATTATAACCTTGGAAATGTTCATTTATTTTAAAATAGATATCAAATGTCTCAAGCCCTTCACCTAACAGTTTATACTGGTAATAGAGACAGTTTCTGCTGTATATTAATTTGGTATATTTGGCATGATTTTCAGTGTTAACTGGTCACTGATTTTTTTTTTTATCACTAAAATGTTACTGTCTGTATTGTAGTTGAGTTTATTTTTATCCTTATTAGAAGGCAGTATTTTCAGTGTAGACAGTTGTCTTATATGGCACTGCTGACTGTTTTCCGGAAAAATTTTGAGATCTAAATCACTGACCATTCAAAGAGTAGCCAGTAAAATTATCTGTTAGCCCAGGCTTTCTGTTGTGTTCTAGGCATCTGGTAATGACTAGTTGAGTCTTAGATTTCACTCAGTATGAGGTAGGATGGAAATCAATGATCATGTTTTCAAGTTTATTTATTGAATTTACTACAGTGTATTATGAGATGCATTTTGCATTTCAGTTTGACTGTATGGAAAAGACAAAGCCTTAGGATATCTTTAACAGATTAGGGTATCACTGTGTTTGTTTATACTTGTTTCCCTACTTGCAAAACTCCATTCTGTTTTTGAAAGACACCTGCTGCACTGGAATTTTGGAAAACCCAGCAGATCACAAAAACTGTAACTCATGGAGTTTTTTTAAACCTTTTAGTACTTCTGCAAAAGTACATTTTTATGAAGCAAGTTGATTTAATATGCACCGACTTTTGTACAGTAAATTTTTAATGAAGTGGCTATTTTTGCTTGAGCTTAGCAGACGGTCAGTTAAAAAGAAAGTCTGTGAAATCTGTTCAGTCACATCCACTGTAATGGTCTCATGTATTAAACTGATATGCTGATGAAGTCTAACAAGTTGGCCAAGAGAGGTGGGAAATCATAGCAGATATTACAGCAGATATTACAGGCCATCATTACGGCTACTAGGAAAATGGTAGAGGGGAAGTAATCAAAAATCTTTTATATAGTCAAATATGCATATTCCAGAAAAAAATACTTGTTGTGGTAGAACAGAGCTTTGGTGCTGGGGGCTTAGAGGATTTCCTCCATTCTAAGATACTTTATTTTAGGGTTTAGTAGAAATAGTCCATCCTGATTTGCATTTCTGGGAGGCAATTTACACTTCCAGTAAATCTGGAAAACCACTGGATCCAAACATGATGTCTAACGGTTACAGGCTGCTGCTGGCACAGAAGGGAGGAAGTCAGCCTTGTTTTTTTCTATCAAACAATAGAAAGGTTCTATTCACACATGTTTTGTTCCTCAAAGTTGTTGGGTGAAGAGACAACGTCATTCCTTTCTGCTTTTGTGTCATATTAATATGTTGTTCAATTTTTCCCTGTGCCATAGAGGTAATATTTTGTTCCAATAGTTGTTTTTAAATCCTCTTCTGTAGCTCTTGTCCTGGCAAAGGTTAGGGCCTTGTACAGGTGGTGGAATTAAATTCCCTTCATGGTTTTACTGAACTTTGTTTTCTGAAGTAATTTTTAAAAAGACTGAGTTGGATAAGAATATATCTTTGATGCAAACTGGTTTTTATTAAGCTGGTTTTATTACCTGTCTACATATTCATGTCTTCAGATACAATAGTTTCACTTTTTTTATTTGGCATAAAAGTACTATTTGCTGGTGTCCTTTAAATTATAAATGAAAATTAATGTGGTAGAAAGATGTGTAAATGCCAGTTGAAAAATATTAACAGAAAACTTGAAGTTGAACATATGTATTTATACATAAAAATGGAAAAATGGGCTATACTGTGCACTTGTTAGTTTTGGCTTGATTATCTTCAAATAATTGTTGAGTCTTCTACAGGTTTCTCAAAGCAAGTTACTTAAAAGATGCTTTTTTTTAGAATTCTTCCTTGACATGACTGTCCTTGTATCAGCCAGCCTATTTGTAACATGCCTTGTATCATTTTTGTTTTATCCTTGCTCATTCTTAAAACTTCTCTTTCAAGTTATTTCTTATTCAAAATTGTGAACAATAGAACATTACAATGTTCAGCAACTCATTTTCTTTTTATACTTTCCAAAAGAAACATTCATGCTTCTCTAATTTCATTAAACATTGTCCAGTGATTGTACAGTGGGCTGTTAAAATAGCTTGTAAGACTTCAAGAGCAGTTTCAAGTGACTGCATGAAATTAATGGTGAAATGAACACATTTTATAGTATTTTATAAATTATTAAATATTCAGTATGTAAATTAATTGTTGCAGGAAAAAATATTTTTTAAAATCTAACTTTGAGAGGCAAACAGTAAGGGACATATGACCTGTGCAATTGAAGTTTGTTTCAGGGTATTTAAGGTATTTAATTTGTGGTTTTGTTTCTTTTCCATTGTATGCTAAAGTTTTAGTTTTTACTTTTGTAATACTAGAAGTAGATTTAATTCACTGTTACAGTACATGAATTAAAGATACCTTTTTACTTTGAAGTATAACAAATCCTGTTTTCTAAGTGCTCTTAGATCAGCAGGAGGAACTTTCATTGCAGCTAATGAGCTTACAGATATGACAGTTCCTGAAGATTTATATAATTAAAGCTGTCTTTTCTTTTAAACATAATGACTTCCCTGCTTTCTTGTTAGTATTCCAGACAAGAAATATTTTGCTAATTCAGTACAATTTACTAATTTCTTATTTTATGGTATTATAAAGATTTATATTGTATTTATGCAGGCTGCTGTTTTACTTGATTGACTCTAATTTACACAGACCTTACAGGTAACAGTGTAACGAGTCTTTCATATTGTATTAACACTATAAAGCTGTAGATTTTCCTTTCTCTAAAAGACATTAACTCATCACAGCTTTACAAGTAACCTATCCATTTTCTCTTTTTTGAAACTTCATTTGTTTTTTTTTTAAATAGATAATTAATTTCACTTCAAAATAAAAAAAAAGCTAGGAACCAAATTGAAAATGTGAAATTTAAACTACATTTTGAAAAATAGGATACCCCCACCTATATGTACTATATACAAATGTGACATTAATTTATACTATGAACTCTTTATGCAAGATAAATAGTGAGAAATTGTGAAAAGTCCAATCAATAGTTAGATTAGGCACAAGTTGTTGTATTCCGTGTTTCAGAGCATCTTTCTGAGTAAATCAGTGACTTAAAATGGTGTGTGCCTAACCCCCAGATGCTTCTCATGACAGCAGAAGTATGACTTTCTATTAAAATCAGGTTTGTTTCTGAGGCCAGTGAAGGCTGAAACACGTCTTAGTCAATGTTGTCAGCTTCTAATTTTAGCTATGCTCTCCAAACAAAGCAGTTCTTTAACTACTGAAGCCAACTGACCTAACTGTGATGATTTTGGCTTACCAATTGCTGAGTCAAAATATGCAAGTATAACATACAACTGAGAAACTACTTTTTGAGTAACCAGAGGCTTTTAAAAATGGTGATGATACAGCAATTTCTGGCATTGCCATGGATCATTTTATAGTTGTCTTAACCTTTCTGCTATGAATGGGATTGTCGTTGCTATGCAGCATTTTACTCTGGTCATTTGGGGACTCTGTGAGGCTTTTATCAGAGAAGGATGTGTTTATTCTATCTATTTTATGTTTTCTCTCACATAACTACTTGGTGGATGAAATTATGGATCCACTGCAGATTGTAGTAACATCATAGGGATACAGACTTTCTCCAAGGAGTTTTTTTTTCAGATGAAGATGAAGGTAACTATATCATTACAGATATTTACAGTATATTTTTAATGAAATAAATAATTAAAAAGGACAAAAAAGTCATTAGACTAGAATTCACAGTACGTTCTTACATCTTTAGATATTGTTCCTATCGAACTTAAATAAATGTTGACTTCATAAATAATAAAAAATAAGTTTTAACGGATTGCAACAATCTAGATCTAAGAAAAAATACATGCTAACTATCCTAAGATTATTATGGTTATCTTTATATTTCAATCAACTATTTACAGATCAAGCATTCAAATTTACATGCATTGCTTCAAATGGATGAAAGTTGTAGCTCTCTTTTCCTAACAAAGAAAATTTATCCTTTTTCTTCATCCTTCTATAAATCTCTGATATTTTAGTTCCACTCCTTTCTTTTTCCTAAATCCCTGTGTTATTCTGTTGTACCCTCTTAAATGCTTGGCAGGCACTTCTGCTCCAACAAATTCTGTTGTGTTTTTATCATACACAGTGCTTTTAAACTAGAGAACTGAGGTTTAGATTTCATGCCTAGGTGTTTAATAGCCCCATTTTCCGCATTTGAGAATCATATTTTCTTCATGATTTTTCATAAAAATGTTTGTATTTTCTCTTTTAACAGAATGAGATGGAGAAAAGCTTTGTGGTTCTTAGAATATCTTGAAAACTTTGTCCTTTGGTTAATCAGAAGAGACAGCATATGTGTATCTCAAGTTACTTAAAACAGAGTGTTAATTGCAATGCAAAACCTTGGGTATAAATACAGATGAAAATACAACATTCAAACAGCATACATCTAGTGAGAATAAGGAATCTGCAAAAATGAGGAGAGCTGAACATTGTAGAGTGACCTCCTCATCTTGCATTGTAATTTGTTCAGTTTGCTTTTATTTCAGAATTAAGAATGTAGTATGCTGCCTTGAGTAAGGTTTTAACTCTTGCATTTTGAAAACAGTGGTTTTTGTTTAGTGTGTTAACAGAATGAATGTTCTGTATTTTAGTCTCAGCAGAAAACCTGGAGAAGAGCCTCAAGCATATGGAGAAGCAACTTCAACAGCTTGAGAAGGATTTGCAGACTTTTCCAGTTCCTGAAGATAAGCACGATAAGTTTATAGCAAAAATGTCAATATCCTTTAGAGCCTTAAAAAACAAAACAAATGAAAAATCCCTAAGTAATTTTACTGCATTGCTTTAAATTTTAAATTTCTTTGCATAACTTCTGTCTAGTTTGCAGCATGTATTTTTTGAAAAATATGACTTGTTTTTCCTCTCAAAAACTAAATACATGAGCAGTCCAATTAAAGGATTCCTCTGAAGTGGAATGAATGAGGAAAAAATGCTTACTGTCGGCTTTTACACTGTATATGAGTTTCTTAACTTAGTGAAGAGAAGTTATAATAGGAATGTTAAGCACTCTAGTGTTACATGGTATTTTTATATCGGAGTCTCTTAGAAAAATGTCTGTCACTTTGTGTCTCTTTGTTTTCTAGTGTATTCATTACCATCATAAATGTTTTTGTATGTGCAACCAGAATCAGAAAATTTCTGTTATTTCAGAAATGAGATTCATAGTCCATGAAAGCTGTTTTCTGGTGTTATTTTTGCCAAAATTCTTTTTCTCACTATTTATTCCAAATCATGCAGCCAACTTCGCTGCCTGTCTTTCATAAGAACACCTTGTGTGAAATTTGCTCTGCAGGCTTGGTTAGGTTGTTACCTAGCTGGGAGACTGCTTTGTTATGTACAAAGGCTGGAGGACTCAGGACACAGTCCTCTTGATTCATCTCATCCTATTGCACAAGCCATAGCAAGTGACCCCGAGGCCAAGTGGATGTACTGGCTCTTCCTGTGAGGGCCAGTTCTGTCTTTGTTAGCTGCGCTGCAACCCAAGTGTTTGCAACTTAGCTTCAGACCTTCTCTGGCCACTCTGGGTTATCTTAACCTTCCAGTGTCGTTAGTAATTTTTTGTAAGGTTGGGTATTTTGTTGTTGACTTTATTCTGTTTATTGTTGGCGGTGCTGCCTTTTTTTCCCAGCTCAATGTGGTTTTGGGAGATACGTTGCAGCCCACCAGCATCGTGTGTCTACAGTATGAAACATAAGTTTGTTCCTGAAGGAACTGACAACATAATAGGAGAACTAGGAGGTGGGTCCTGAAGGCAAGAGATAAAATATTGCCAGGAAGTTAGAGAAAAATATACCCATGAGAGGTTTTTGAGAATATTGCTAGGACTTACAAAGTCCGTGCTTTGTTTGGAAAATTATATGTGATCTAGGAAGTTAGGAATGGGAAGCACTTATTAAAAAATCTAAACTCTAAAAAATGGCAGGCCCTTCTTTATTTGTTAGAATGTAATAGGCTGTTTCACTTGGAAGGGTCCTACAACAATTATCTAATCCAAAATAGTCATGATGCAGGCTCTTCAACTACCCTCTAACTTTTTGAATTTTTTTTCCAAGGACTAAATTTTTAAGGAACAGATAGTATACAGTTTTCCTTGGATATGTAGTTATAAAAAATGGTAAGAACTAAATTAGCAAAATTCAGTTGAAAATGAGTGAATCCTCCGAAAAATCTAAGGAGGGCAAGAGAAAAGTGGATAAATAAAGATGTCATTTATTTATATATATTATATGCTAATACCAAACATCTAAAATCCAAAAATTATTATATAGGATGCCTCATTTTCCTTTGTGTTACTGTCATTTTGGACATTTATGAAACTTCCTGGCAGAAGTGAATGGAATACTATGATAAAAAGTTATCAAATGTATTTAAGACAGAGTAAGTAGGCAGACCCAGTCTTGTCAATAAGTAGCATTAACTTTTTCAGGGATTGAAATTCCATCCCCATATGTGAAGACCATTAGAGCAGTTTACTGATCGCTTAAAAAGGATAGTGATCATCTTAGGAAATGCAGAGGAGGATCTACACTTCATCTTTTTCAGGCATCTCAAAAGCTCTAATCCTGCCAGAGAAGACATGGCTTATCAATGTCTGTCAAGAAGATAAGTCATAGCCATAAAGTTAAATTTGTTCTTTGCATCCGTTTTCTCTAGGGAGAACTTCACTTGACCCTACTGTGTAATATTTTAAATGGAAGGATGATGTTAAATGAAGGAATCAGTAGAAATATTTTTCTTAATATAAAATAAATAGCAATAAATCCCCAGAAGTAAGCAGTGGTCACAAAACACTTGAAAACAATTCAAAATTAACTCAAATATAAACTTAATGGACTACAGGTTCTTACATGAGCTAAGCTAGCCACAGGCACAAAGGAATCGTACAACTGAGGAATCGTAGAATAATTTGGGTTGGAAGGAATCTCAAGGATCCTCTGGTTTCAACCCCTCTGCTATGGGCAGGAACACCTTTCACTAGACCAAGTCAAAGCTGAAAAGAAGCCCACAAGTTTTTTAGAAGGGCTACAAGGAGGATCTTCAAGTCAGACTTCTCTACCAAGAAAACTGATGAAGACTAAATACAAAACGAACATGTATTAATTGGAGATAAAATGTGATGGAGGAGAGTCATTGTGTGTTTTGTAAAGAGAAACCATCCTTTGCAGGTATATTGCACCTTGAAGATAAAAGTAGGAAGTCAGCAGAACATAACTGAATTTCCAGCCATGTTTCAACAAGGTGTTTTCACAAAGACTTATAAGGAAAGAAATTTCGTAGGTTAAAAAGTGGTTTGATTACTTTTTTTTTCTGGATTAATATCTTTGAAAAAAATCCTCACATCAAAGGGAGAGCCATACTACCTATTTCATTGTATTAGACTATTCAAATACAATATTTTGAATAGTAAATATTATGAACAAAAGTAATTTACCCTCACCTACTACCTGACCCAGCAGACAGACAGCAATTTCTAAACAGTGTAGTTGCATATGGTTTCTAGTCATGTCTGTGAACACACTAATTAAAGCAGCTCACTTTTAGGAAAACAGGAACTTAGATAATTTACGAAGCAGGAAAGGTTTGATGTAAAGGTTAGATAATCCTGAACAGCATGATGAAGCCTGGACCTGTCTTTACTTTTATTCCTATGACAAGGAAATCTGAATGCTGATGATGTCTTGAAAAGCATGCGGCTCATAAAAAGAAACCAGCAGGAAGTCTTAAAAAAGAAGGATAGTGCTTTGTAGAAAATAATTTTTCATCCTGAGTACAATTAAGCTCCATGGACAAGCAGGCCATTCCATTCTGTCACTAAATATCACAACCCAAAGCCCCCTAATGAACTGATTAGCATTCTTGTTTCTTTAGGAAGTCAGAGACATGCACAGTTGGTTCACTCTCTTATTGACAAAGTCTATAATTATGAATATTTCTCCTATATATTAGATTGCATTCATTTGTGAGCCATCGTGTGTATGCGAGCTGAAAAGAAATAGTTATTATCACAATTCTTCTGTTTCCTTTAATTAGGGAAGTCAAAGAATATTGAATTGATATTGATCTAACGTATTAAATCCATCGAGTGAAACGTTCCATAAAAAGCACAGTGAACAAAATACACTTGTGCGTTCAAAATAAAAATTTAGTGGGTTTATGGAGAATATTTAAATGGCATATTAAAAGTTTAATTAAGTGATTTAGTCAACATGCTATTTATCAGTACAGCTCCCATCTTCTGATTTTCCAAGCAGCAGCTGAGAAAGTTTGAGCTTACTGATAAAAGTAGTGTTGATGGTGTTTACAGAAACTTATGGAACTAATACTTGAGAGACAATCAGTTGATTGCCGCCTTTCAGCTAGGAATAAAGTGCCTTCTTTTGATCAATTAGCTGTTCCTTTGCCATTTAATTTGATTTGTTGACATTGCAGAAAGGGGAGGAAGAAACAGCTCTTAAATGAGTCAGAGCCTTCACTACCAAATGAGGTAGAAGAAAGCCATTTCAGCTGCAGGGAAGGGACTACTTGCTGCCTCCAAACTGTTGGTTACTTAATTGACCTCATAGTTTGAAGTTCCCCCTGTGCAACATAAACTGAATCTGCAAGATGTCCTTGCTTCCTAAGTACTTTGTGGATTACAGGACCTGAGCTCTTCAGGTAAAAAAATGTTGTGTGTTGCTCTTTGGTAGAGGGTCAAGATGTTAACTGTGTGGACAGGTAATGAGATAGGGCTTTGGCAACCAATGTAAATTTAATTTCAGTCTCTAATTCTTTTAATATCTGGTCTGGACATAAGGCATGTATTATAGCTAGCACTGGCTTTAATTATAATATATGATACATACACAGTTGATGCAACAGCTTTGTGTGATACAAATATCTGCCAATTTGTTTTAGTATTATAACAGAAGATAAGTAGGAGTGAATCAAAGAGAAGGTATTATTTGACAAGCACTCTTCAGAAGGTACTGATTTAAAAATCTAAGCATTTCTATGCATTTCTTGAACTATTATATTCACATACAAAATTTTTCTGTTGAACCTTGGTATATGTATGTAAAAAGAAGTCTCTCTGACATTTATTTTTTAGACAATTGAAATTATTTTCCCAAAATGTGAGAAATCCTTAACAGAGTCCTACAGCATTCACACTGCTTGCTCTTAGTAGAAAATAATTTGTTGAAATGGTTTGAAATGACCTCAAATTCCTTTTTGCATCAGTCTTCAAAAGGCTTACCATGTTTTGTGGAAGCTGTTGTCATCTAGTATAGTGGCAGTCTCAGTTCCCTTTTGAAGATTTTGCTAAAATACAAGTGGTGAATATTGGGGTCTTTTAAGGAAGTGTTTAGTAGAGATTAACATTATTCATTATCTTTTCTAGGGTAACAGCTGCTTTTACTTGGTTTGATATGCTGCACTATATTAGTATTTTATATACACAATGTATAAAAATCAGTATAAACTTCAGACAAGCAATTCACTGTGAAAAGAGAGGTGCCAGAATATGCAAGACCAAACATACAGCAGTTTGAAATTTTGCCACAGATCTTGTCTCAGCCGTGCAATGCTGTCCTGTTACATTAATTAGCAGAATGATCTGTAGTCCAGTGATTCCAAAAAGACAGTCCATGAAGTAAAGCCACTTCAGAAAAAGTTAACAAATACCAAACTACTTGGTTTTATTTTCTTCCCACCTGTGTTGCAGCTCAGGTATTTCTGTCTTCATTCATCCAAAAGCAATGAATTGTGTAGTTGATAATGCTTATGTATCAACCTGTTCATAATAATTACAGTTGGGATTGCTGTACTCAGTAGTATTCCTTGTTGTTTCCAGTTTATCTAGAGTTGGCTAACAAAAGCCATATTTAAGGAGAAAAGGAAGAGGAGTTATTAAAAATACCTAAATTGAAACACAGTCTCAGTAGGATGCCAAGAGCTTAGGGGTATCCCATAATGCACCAGATGGAAAATAAAAATCTCAAGATTCATCATGTCTGGCATTGAAATACTAGATAGCAAAACATCTTGCCAGAATACTGTATTTTGTGTTTAAAATTATGCATCAGATATTCAAGGGGAGTCAGTTTTCAACAGTATAAAATTAACCAGCTTGTGTGGACTCTATTAACATAGCTGTAATTTTAGCTGTGTCTTGAAGAATGTCACAGAAATTATCTCTCACCTCCCCCACTCCCCAAATTTTCTTTTCAGGATATTTTGTGGAATTTACAAGATGAAGTCTACATTTTACCGATAATTTCAACCCTTTTTTGGTTTTGGTTTTGGTTTTGCTATCTAGAAAACAAAAAATACTGGAGTGTTTTTTATCTGGCATTTATGTAGAGAGACAGCAAAACTAATTTATCTAATTTTCCTTTATTCTTCACTCTGTGGAAATAAGCACCCTCATAATTGCAAAAAAACCCTGTATTTTTTCATAAGATCTGTTAATAGTCAAAGAATCACAAATAAAAAGTATCCTAAATTTTAGGTTCAAAATTAAACCAGATGTAGGAATTCTTTCTTCTAATTTCACTCTTTTTTGTTGTTTTGTTTTGTTCGTGTTTTTGTGAACTGGTGACATTTCTTTTGATGGTCTTAGCTTGTGTTTTGTCATGTCTTGTTTTGCATAATCCTTTTTTATATAGTCCTTGGGCAGCCTTTTTAGACAAACCTCTCATCAACTTTCTTTGCTTTCCTACCAATAGCTTTTTAAGAGTCTGAATAATTTTTTAAGAATTTCAACTCTAAAGATCAGTTTCCTGTGCACTATGCTCATCTTGGGAGCTGAGTAAAGGAGATTCAAATTGATGTAGAAGAACAGAGGGCTGGCAACATCACTCTCTCTGAGCTGTTGCCAGCCAGTCAGCACAGGCAGTCTGGAGCTGATGTGTTTAAAAGTTACAAAAGCATGGAAAGAAGCTTGTACTGGTGGAACAGCCATGTTGAGAAAGTCTGAAATTAGGTGCTTGACAGGTGATGGAAGACATATCTTTTTAAATTGTTGAAATCTTGACGTTAGTTAGTCCTTTTTCACAAGACTGTCGTAGGGGAGGCTGTTCTGCACTTACATAATCAACTAGTAGCCATTAGTGACTAATTAGAATATTGTGAAAGTGTGTTATTTCTCCCTTCCTGCACATATCTGAGATCATTATTGTGTGAATTTCTGGCCTGGATTCTAAGTCACAAAAAAACCCCAAAAAGCAGGAACTTCTTACTTGTTATTTTTAAAGCAACCTTAACAAACCAGAGGACACTTTACAGTGCAACTGAAATAGAATTCAGCTTCTAAACAAAACTGAAAAAGGAATGCATTGCAAAAAATCTGAAGAGTGAAAACAGTAATCCAGCTGTAAAATGTTAATATGTACTGGTCACTAGTGGAGTTCCTGAGGGCTCAGTATTGGGGCCAGTCCTGTTCAACATCTTTATTGATGATCTCGACGACAGGATTGAGTTCACCCTCAAGCAAGTTTGCTAATGACACCAAATTGGGTGGGAGTGTTGATCTGCCGGAGGTAGAAGGGCTCTGCAGAGGGATCCGGGCAGCCTGGGATGATGGACTGAGGCCAGTGGTATGAGATCCATTAAGAAAAAATGCCAGGTCCTGTGCTATTCTGTTGGTTTAGATTTTCTTGCACTTGGTTAAAAATTCTGTGCTTCATGAAGTGACCATGTAGTAGAAAGTGTACAAACACAGTAAATTCTTTTCTGTCGTAGTTGAGGTGGGCAATTGAGAGTAAAGATGAAATGGCTATTTCTTGTCTTTTGTAGCATTGACTGCAGCAGGAAAATAATGGAACATAAATATTTGGTTAGCTACCATTTCATTAAAGTACACACCTCCTGAAGTTGCCCAACATAAGGAAATGGCTATGTAGTGTTTTGTCTTTGAGCTTCTTTGGCAAACAACATTATTGGAAGTCTTGAATCGACATAGGTGTTTTTATTTTATATGCAATATTTTGATGCTGTCTGTAAATTATCTTTTATATAAGTAGTTTTATTGCTTTCACCTCTAATTTAATTAAGTTGTATTGACATTGCAAATAGCCTTAGAAAAAGCATAAATACCTGATGCAGCCTTCAGGAACAGATATAAATGCATTGCTGTTACAATGAAGTTTTTTCTCTTTCATGATTTTTACTTTTAATACTGTTTATCAATATTTCTGTTTTTACTCTAATTTTAGTAGGGACTATGGTATTTATTGATAAAGTATTCAGGTTAATTATTGGTATCTGTACCTAAATTCCAAGGATATTGTAATTTATATTCATTTAGCTTCAATAAGGAGATAGTGATACTAAATAAACGACATGGGTGCTTGAATTTAGATTAGTTACATACATTTAATTTCATTTCATAAGAAATTATGTAGTAATTGAATAATCTTTAAATTTAAAGTGGTTGAGATATTTAGATGAAAGTCCCTGAATTTATGCATAGGCCTAGTATACACAGTAAGTACTAGGAAGCATGCACAACATGGAAGGAATTCTTTTGGGTTTTATTTGAGGAATTAAAAAATGTGTATGACATACAAATCAATGTTAAGTGAAAGCAGTGTGTTTGGTTGGATTCACTGAGTATTTTTGCAGCCTTAACAGCAGTGTACAGCTTCCTAGTTCATGCCAAAGAAGATTTTCAGAAACTTTCACGGATGCATGAGAACATGGAAAAACTCTATCAGAACGTGATGGGGTATTATGCCATTGACCTGAAGAAAGTTTCAGTGGAGGAGTTTTTAACAGACTTAAACAACTTCAGGATGATGTTCATGGTACAATACGTTTATTTTATGGCTAATGTTTCTTAGAAGTTATATTTTGTAACCTTATCTATATGTATGAATTTTGATAATAAGCTGATTTGTGTCACATCTGGCTTCTTGTGATTATATAGCTTAACTAACTGACTACACTCCTGCAGGAATATTGTATGAGCATGAGTTTTCTGACAAAATCTGGAGGAGTGATCCAACTAATACCTATATGTACAAAGATTCACTTAGTCATTTTACAACCTACTCTTCATTGCAGCCTGATCATTACAACTTGTCATTACAACACATGTATTTAGGTTGCTTTCATGTTTCTCAGTCTTGTTTGGTTGTACTTGCATGGTTGCGTTTTTCAATGATTTCAGACAAGTCTGAAGATATAGATGGAGAAAATGACTTCTTTCACAGGTACTGAGAAACAGTTTGAAATTCATATGTCATTCAGTTTTGAGGAATGTGCTTAAACTGGAACCCATATTTAGCAACCATTTGGAACATGTAACAATTACTAAGCCTCTACTGCTTTAGAGTTTTACAGCTAAAACCCTAGATATTATTCAGTTGCAATAATTTTACTTGGCAAGTTAGATATACTAGATTTTTGGGGCATTGATTGTGGTTTCCTAACTTGATCAGTGCCTAATATGAAACTCAGTAGTTTGATTTCAGAATTAATAAATATTACAAAATAGCTGTATTACTTCAATTTCTGATGTTTAAACCATACCTCCCATGTAAATGTTGTAGAATTTTAAACACTTAGGTTCATGTTGAGTTGGAGGCTCTAAGGAAGTGGTTGTGCTTTGCATTAATTTTCCCATATTTCTTCTCTGTATCTGTAAAATTAGCACTGATGCTAGCCTCTACTTCACAGCAGTGTCATAAAGATAGATTAATTAATGCTTCAAAACAGTTAGGTATTATTGATGAGCATGATAGAAGAAACCTTGAGAAAAATTAATAATTCTGTCTTGCAGAGCAGTTTGAAGGCTATATGAAAAAGATGTGTAGATAAGGCATGAAACCCCCTATCATTCAATGACACTAACCAAAATCTTGAGTAGCTGCTCAGTTTTGAGATTTTTCAGAAAAGATTTTTGAGATACCTAGCATGAGACAAATGAGCTGATCTTCAGAATTGTTTAGTACTGGGCTTTATTACTGACAGAAATGAAGATGATGGTTATCTTAGAAAATTTAGTTCAGAAGACTAGTGAATTTAGTGCTGAAAAATCATTTGATTATTAAGAAGCCCAATCTAAAAGACCACTTGTCACCAGTAGGTATGGGAGAATGAAGTTCAGTCAACTTATCATGCAAAGTTGATGATTTACATGAAGTATTTTCCTACTTACAGTTATTCTTTTCCATTCTTAAATAATGAAAATGTATTAAGAAGTTCTGAAAATCTCTGTGTTTAAATCTGGAGCCCTAGACTTCAGTTTCACAGCTAACTTTGATTTGCACTTTGTATTTCAGTGTTACTTGGTAGCTGTGACATCTATTATTTGCACTCTGTGAGCACTAAATCTAGAGTACAGTCACTTGGCCAGATCAAAAAAAAGGGGTGAAGCATCTTGCCTTCTTCACAGCTTTAGCTTCCACTGCTAAATTCCTGGTACACTCAGTGGAACATCTTAGGTATCAGATATCCCTGTTAACCTTCAGATTGACTTTTACAGCATCATGGGTACTGTTAACAAGCTCTTTCCTTTCCTAGGAAGGATAGCTTTCATGATGAAGAAATTGTCTAATGGTTAGAATTTTCCTCCAGTTGTAGGAAAGGGAGCAAACATACCTTGAGGTAACAGCTCTTCTGTCCAAGACTAGGTTAATCAGGCTAATCATAGGGTGTAGAAACCCCTTGCTCCTCTTGGCACTAGGTTACTCTGCAGCAGAGACATAACTTCAAGAACCAGAAGAAGAGCAACCAAGTAAGAGTGTTCCCTAGACTCTATTTTTCCTTTATATGTAGTAAATACTTCAATAAAAATTAGAAATTACCCTGGAAGTCACAAGAGAGAACCCAAGAACAAGATTGGAAAATCTAGGTCTTGGCATTCCACTTAAATTTTGTGTTGAAAACACATGGGACATGTAGGATAGAAATTGGCCTTAGGGCATATCTGTATGAGAGTTTGAGGGTCTAATCTTGTGTTTTAGTCAAGGGAGATGCATACTTAATTCATTTAGTGGAATTTGGAGAGCTGTCTACCTGATGTCTCAAAAGAGACATAACAACAGAAGTACCTCGTATCCTGGAGAAGTGTCTTAAATAGTACCCAAGACATCATCAGCCTGAAATTTTAAGCTTTGACATAGAATTTGTGTAAAATCACTTTCCTGCTAGAGAAGTGCTGGGGGCAAGGTGTGATACTCCAAAGCATCCAATTTGCACTGCATATAAAGGTATAAGCTATTAAGTCAGGCCCACTTGTTCAGTATGATTAAAAAGACTGGACACCTACATTTGACTGACTGCAGTCTGAGGCTGAGTTGATATTATTTTTGGGGAAAAAGTAGCTGCAAAGTAGAAATTTCCTTGATCACTCTATTAGGAAAGTGTGTAATTTCTGCTAGTATTGTACTTGTCAAGTATCAGGTCCCATTTGAATTTTATCTAGTAGTTCATCCAGTAGTTTATTCTACAGAATGCCCAGTCTGAAAATCAGCAAATCATTTGTCAAAATTAAATCAATCAAAAATTTTAGCATTTTTTAGGAAGCATCTACCTTCGTTCCCCTGTATCAAGAAATTTGACGGAGGTGACTTTGGAGGAGTCAATGTGAAAGTACAGTTTTGCTTTGTATAAAAAAATCTATTTCATTGTAGTTTTTTCATGAGAAAGCTTATTCTTCTTCATTTATCCAAGACAAGAATTTCTTCACAAACTTCATGGGATATTTTTTTTCCCCTTCTTTTTGGTTGCTCCCTATGACACTGAAGCTGCTAACAGTGCCTGTGCAAATATTGCTTTAATCCACATTTATCTGTGCTGTGCAATACTTGTCAGTCCATTTTTTTTTTCCTGAGTGCAGTCTGGATGTTTTCCTGCTAAAAACAAATTAGACATTAATTATCCCTGCAAACTTGCAGCTTTTGCCTCAGACCTTGTGAAGATGTTAGCCATTTTGTAAGAGGGGACACTTTAATATATTATGAAAGACAGGGTTCTATGTAACTGTTCTGAAAAAAAAATGCTTTCTGCAATGAATAACAGGTTCACTTTAATGCAAATGTAAATTCTCAGAGCACTGAGAGTTTACCAGCGTACATAGATAACACTAAAATAATAAAAAGGTAATCCCAAAATACTTTTGTGAAAAATGTATTGAATGTAATAGAGTTCTTTTGTTTGATGTCTGAATATGCAATTTTTTTTATTTCAGAACTCAGAAACTCATTGTTCTGTTTAAGCTTCATTGGAAGTTTTTGAGTACATATTTATAATTCAAAATAAACAGTATTGCATGGATATTAACCAGAATTTATAAACCCATTGATAAGAAGAAAGATGCAACACTGTTACCCAGGCAGCGTTGGTATAGTGGCAGCATGAGTAAGAAGAAAGTGTTGAAATTGTTTTAAAACTACAAATGGTAACATACATTTTTGTAGAACAAGATGGTTTAGATATTTTGAATTCTTCCTACATTAACATGTGTATTCTAAAGATGTATTTCTTGCTGCATTTAGAATCCTCATTTGGGGGCAATTAGTATGCTTTTAATGCATTTATTCTGAATTTGCGTACTCTTCTGAATAAAATGTTCTAAATATGGAATGTAACATACTTACTTGATTTGATAAAATTAAGGTTAGTTAGGGGATAGTTTGAAAGCTTTTTTCTTTGTTTTTAATGTTCAGCTCTGTTTTTCCTAAGACTTCCATTTTAATGGAACTCTCTATTACTTTTTTCATAGCAAGCAGTAAAAGAAAATATGAGAAGAAGGGAAGCAGAAGAAAAACAGAGGCGTGCTAAAATAGCTAAGGAGAAGGCAGAAAAAGAAAAACTAGAGAGACAACAAAAGAAAAAACGCTTGTTAGAAATGAAAACAGGTATGTGATGTAGAAAACATATCTTACCAATTATTTTACTCGAAATAAAACTTCTATTTTTTCATTGTCTGAATGTGCTATGAGAAAAAAACCAAAATAGATTAATGCTTTTTCACTGATTAAAATTTTCAGCAAAGAGGTGTTTAAATTTTGGGTTTTTTTAATGAGCTTTCCAAATCGCCTGGGGTTTTGAGTTATAAAATAACTCAAATTGCTGCTTTTTATTTTTTCCATTGAAATATATTGAACCTTGTGTGACCAAGTGTAAGTTCAATTATGCTCAGAACCCTTTATGTTACTTGAGAAAAGATATTTTCCAAATCACAAAGCCATTTTCTTTAACTAAGGTTACATACTCATTTTTGTTCTTTTATAAGACTAAGCCCTTCCTGAATTACTTTGTATTTTTCTTTGAGTATTTCAATTGTTATTTTAATAGGTCCCTGTTGAAACACCTCAAAAACCCCCTCAGCCATGCATTTTAAAAGTTACTGGTGCTATATTGTCTTTTGTACCAAAAGAGATGGCAGATGCTGTGAGTTTTCTGTTACTAAAAGAGGTGTCTGCTGACCCTCTATATGCCTGTATTTTATCCTAGACTGAGTTTCTGTAGTCCTTCCGAATGTTACATGACTTACTGTGTAAATTGCCATGAGCTACTCTTTCTGTTTCCTTAGCAGATCTTGTTAAACAGTCCCCTACCTAAAGCCTGGTTGGCACCTTTGGCATAAACAATTATCTGTCCCTTCCAGTTCTTACTAATAGCCAGAGTAGGTGTGTTTTGTTTCAGAGATGCTTCAGACCAAAAGTCTTTGATTTATTTTTGTAAGCCTATCCATGTTTTGAGGTGTGAGTCTAAAGCTTTCATATGGGAAATAAGGCAGCTGCTCCTTGAACACAGAAATTCTAATTCTCTAGAAGTCCAATTCAAGACCCAATCAGAAAACCACCAGTGACAATCTTTTCAATGCTCACAGAAGATAGGGGAGGCTGCAGAAGGCTAGGAAGGGGTAAAAGTGGTGTCTGTATTTACAGGTGGTTGGAACAGTTTCAAACTAGATTTCTCTCAGACATTGTACTTATGTCTGAGGGCATTTTGGATGGAAAAATGAGTCTTTCAGTCAAAGTTAAAGCTGCTCTCAAGTCCAGTTCTTCATAATGTCATGTCCAGCCTTCCCGGAATACAGGTGCCAATGTTGGAGACTTATGTGTTATATACCCGTGTGTGTCGGCCTCTGATAGTGAGCCCTTCCACTTCAGCTGATGTGGCAGGGAACTAAGTACTTGTCTTTAAGTAGCCTGGGGTTTTGATATCATACAAGTGTACAGAAAGATGTTTCTTCTTGACTTGTGAGTCAAGAAGGTTTGGTTTGGCATAACTGATCTAAACAGCAGATAGTAGAAGATGGTGTTAGGATTACCTCAAACTATGAATGTCTGGAGCCTGATATTGACTGAATTGGCCACTGATGAGTTATAAGGCTTCTTTTGCCTGTTTGCAACATATTTTTAAGTCTACTAGAATACCTGACTTTTGGGAGTGGGAAGGAAAGCACGTCTGGTAGATTTGTTTGTCAGGGAGGACTACAACAAATGTATGAAAAATTGGGTTGTTTGTTTCGGGTTTTTTAATGATGATTATTGTTATTGTTATTTTGACAGTCTTACCAAATTTGTATTTACAGTATTTAATTGGAGGCATAATGTAGCTCTGATTTTTTTGGAGCTACATAGCCAATCAAAACAATGGTTTTTTTTTTTCCTTTTTCCCCTTTTTTTCCTAGCTATAACTTGTTTATTGAAAAGCTGTCTTCTCATTAAGAATTTGTAAATCAGTCATGTCTGATCTGCTAAAAAATTCATAACCAGGTCCTCTCTCTGTCAAAATATGAAAACACTTACTTGAAGTGTGACTGTGGACTGTGGATTTTTGCTGCCTGTTGTTTCTTTATATGGTGACTAGATCAGATGTTAGATTTGTAGGAACAGTATTTCAAATATTGCTTGAGTAAAACTCATTGATGTCACCAACCCAAAAGTGATTTTTGGGGTTTCAAAGAGGTTCATACTTGGTAGAAGAGAAAAGATGAGAGTATATATGCTAAATGGTTCTTCATTTTTTTTTTTCTCAGTGGATAGATCATAGTGTAGTCTACATCTCAACTCTTTTTTTTTTTGAGTAACATGCTTTTTAGCTGAAAATTATTTGAAGATTAAGAATGGCTGTGTATTCTTGTACTATGTGCTACTTCATGGTTTCTTAACTGTTTCTCTTAAATGTCTTTTAAACACTCAAAAAATCAGTGACAGCAATAAAAAATCAAAATAAACAACAAAAACAATCAGAAAAATAATCCAATCCCACTTTACTGGCTGACAGTCGTTAGCAGCGCTGCTTGTGCTATTATCTTACCCTTGTCACTATAATTAGTTCTTAGTACCTCTCAATCAATACCTCTGCATAGTCTGTCTTAACATCTGTGTCCTAAGTTTAATGTCAGTGTAAAATCCCATGGAGCTTATTCTGTAGTGTTGGTGATGATGGCTACCAGTGATGTTCCTAGCTGACAAGATGACATACTGAAATTTCAGAGGTTTTCTGTAAGGGAAGCTAGAAAGGAAATAGATTTTCTTCTCTACCATCTCTCTTTCCTTCCCCATGCACAGTTTTGGATCTTACTGTTTTATAAAATGGTTTAGTTTCTAGATAGTTCAAATCTTCTTGTCTGTCTCTAGGTTAGAGGATGTAAAATGCTTCAGGGTGTGTTAATTCCCCAGGACACAGCAATGCCTTTGATTTTCTCTTGCTTAGTTGCTGCTCCTTTTCTAAAGGTAGAAGCAATCTTTTCACAGTGCTTGAGGTTGTGCTCTTTTTTAAGTGACTGTTAATTAGCCAATAGTGACTACTTTATGATTCTGGAGCGTCTCTTTCAGCCTATACTTCATACCTTTCAACACCTGAGGCACTATCCAGTGCTTAAACAGAATTTATATCATCATCCTAAGCTTGTATTGTTAACCACTGGTCTCATTTACAAAACAGACATCTAACCTTCCCCAGATTCTGCTTTGTTCTTGAGCTCCTTTTCTTTGGGTTTCTTCATCTTTCATCTACTTTTGGAAGCTATTTGAAGAGTAGGGTTTTGTTGCCTATCCTGCTACCTTTGGCTGCACGAGGTGGAGGAAACTACTTTTGCATAAAAGTAACCTACATAATACTGCAAAAGTTTTTACTTAGTAGGGTGGTATTTGCTGATGTTTTTTGTATCTACAAAAAGTTAATGTAGAGCCAGAATAATAGAATACCAGGGGGTTGGAATGGACAATAAACCCCCAACCCCCCTGCCATGCGCAGGGACACTTAGATCATAAAGTAATAGTTCATTTAAAAAAATATCTTATTAATATTTTATTGTTTGTGAAGTGTGTAGTGTTTTATGAATATGCAGTACAGCATCTTTTAGAAAAACCTGAACATTTTAGGTAGGCTTTACAATATAAATTTTAACTTCTGCTAACAAGACCGTAGATTTCTGTCATTATATGGAACTGTTTCATTTGCCCTCTTGCAAATTGTTTCTGAGATGTGGACCTGCAACCAGTGTCAGATTTACACACGTCTAAACTGTAGTTTGCTAAAAGTCTCTATCTCTACTTTACATCTTAGCAACACCTACATGTCCTAGTGGCCACAGCTCAAATAATTCACTGATAAAGAAGGCTGTGAGTCTTCAGTTTACAGAGTAAAAATATCAGCTTCATATTTTCCTTTCAGCTCATCCTCACTTGGAAAGTAAGTGGAATTCAGTAAACGTTTTGACTAAGGAGTGAGTGATACTTAGCATTTTGAAATTTATGTTAATAAAATCTGTCCTCTAAATATTCTCTGGACTATAAAATTATATTCATCATGAGATGCTTTACTTGCTTTTGTGAAGCCAGATCAAACTATCACACACTACCCTTCCAAAGGTAAATAGCCAGTGAAAGGGGATCTTTATGTAAATGCCACTTGTCTGCATATTATTAACATTCAGATACGTACTTTCTCATGCTGTTCAGATTGTTAGTAGAAGCACACCAATCAATTATTTTGATCTTATCAGAATGTAAAGAATTCTATAGCTGAGATAATAGCAGCTAAATTTATTGTAATATAATTGAGAACTCCATCATTGTGGCATCTTCTTTGTGTCTTACTTTGAATACTATTTAAGTAACAAGCCTCTTTTATCAGTGGTTATTTACAAAGATTGCCCTTTTCTTGCATAAAAGCAGTGAAGTAATGCCAAAATGGAATATCTGATTTCCAGTATAGCATATTAGTTTCTTTTCAGTTGTGTTTTTCAGTTTCATTTTTATCATAATGATCTGGTTTTAAATAAGTTTTAGTTCATTTAAATAGTTATGACCTCATTTGCAGTCAATTTTGCAGCATTTATTTTTGCAGAGGTTTTATATTGTTTATCTCGTTTTGGAAAAAAAAGAAACAACACATTCCTGTCTCACAAACTTGCTAAGAGCATTTTAGGCTTTGGTTCTTCAAATATTTACTGCTTTATTATTCTCTGCTAAGTTGAGCAATATGAACATTTTCATTAGTTCTGTAGTGTTCTGCAAAACAAAAAGACACCATGGATCCCAGTACTGATAGAGCAAAAAATGAAAGTAGTAAATGTAATTAGGTAATTAAAGTTCAGATTCCAGCAGATAAAATGCTGGCCTTTGAAATAAATTTAAAAATCCTCAAAGCTATATATATTAGTAGGTACCCTCACAGACCCTACTTTACCTGCTTAGCTCAAGATCTTAAGGCCTCCATTTTATTAATTTGTTCTCACTGGAGTAAGAGATTCAATACTTCTCAGGAGTATTCCTGTCCTCTCAGGGGACTGAAGGACTGCAAGAATCACTGAAATGACATCATTAGTTTCTAACGTATGTTGGTGATTTGTTGTTTTAAAATGTCTGCTGGGCTAATATCCTGAAAAAATACAGATTTTTTGGACAATAGTACGTATATTACTAGCTTTGGGGAATTTAGGAATATGTTTCATCCAACTGAATTTACTGTAAAAGGGACAAAAGATCTGACAATGATATATATGAAGAAGTCCTAAGGATAGATTATTAATATCCAATAGGCATTTTGTGTAAGTTATTTTCTCCACGTAGCTTCCTCTTTTGGAATTCAAGTGCTCCACTCAAGTCAGTTCCTCCCTGGTGCTGACAACCTTTTCCCCTTGTTCCCTGATTGCCTCCACTTATCCTCAAATTGGACCCTCTTCACCAAGAGGATTCCTGAGGTCACTTTCTGTTATTTGAATTCATTCTTAAGAGTCACTTTTATTACGAGGCCAGTGGGAAATAACTCTTTTCCATAACTGTGAGGAGCGTAGACTCTTCCTCTTATGTTAAATTACAATGGCAGAAAGAACTCTGAGACCTTTTAGAGTTGCTTACTCAGACTATTTACTCGTGTTAATATTTACTGGACAGTTGGTAGTAAGCCCATGATGATTTTGGAGAGTAGATCTAATTTTTGCATAATGTCTGTTTACAAAAAAAAAAAAAAAAAGTCACATATGAGGAAGGAGATGTGACAGACACTAGCCATAAATCCACCAAAAAGAAGATATCACTTGATACTTCCCTAAGTATGGTGGTTATTTTTCAGCTACAATTGTATTGTTTTGACAGTAAAGTATAAATCTGGGTAAATTACCAAGAACCCAGATGTTCCCTCAAGAATAATTGTCACATTCATGCTTGAAAAAGGTTCCAGAGAATGATAAAATACAGGTATGTTTAATCAAAAAAAAACCTAAAAGACTCAATGTGATACATTTGATGTAAAACATCTGCAGAAGCCACAGCAAAAGGTGAGATGCAGCAAAACCTTATCTGTTCATAGAATTTGATGTTTTTAGTGCAAAAAAGTAGAAGTGATCTGAATATATATTAATTTAATCAACAACTAGTAGTCATGCTCTAACAAGATATCAAATGTGCTAATTGTTCTGGAACATGAAGGTTCATGCACTCTTTTGCAGCCCATGGGCTCAGAATGCAGCAACTGCTGATAGTTTGTACTCTGTAGAAGCTCCAAAAGAGCAAGTTGTTTAGAAGAAACTATTATTTTCCTTCTGAAAATTTTATGTAGAAGGGGAATCTTTGGAGATAGCAGCTGAAAAGCACTTGAAACTGAGGTTTACACAAAGCCCAAGGAAAAAGTAAATAGCAGCTGTATTTGGAAGAGAGAAAAATAATTAGAACAAACAAAACTGTTGAAAAAATTAAGGGTCAATAAAGTAATGTCTGTAGATGAATATTCTCATAAGGCTTGCTATTTATGTTATAGCAGTAAAATTTCTCAACAAATGTGAAAACAATGCTGCAAATTTAAAATGGCATTACCATGAAAAACAATTACAATCTCTGGAGACATCTTTGGGATTAAGAGCTCTAATGTTTGTACAGGTAGTAGGTTTTTATTTCAGTAGGCATTTCCTACTCCAAATACTCCCTCACATCTCCTCTGTAAGGAGGTAGACATCAGAGTCCTCTAAATTCTCACTCCTTCTATATGATGCTTTTATTCTCTCAGGTTTTTTTCTGTATCATCAAAAGTTTCTTTTCTCAAGTTGCAGAGGAAGGGAGGAATAAATATCCTTACCAAAGCATTGGAGGGTACGCTTTATTTTTACTTTCCTCAGTTCAAGGTTGTAAAAGAGCCAAGAACCTCCTCTGTAATTGTTGGAAAGCTAGCTGATGGGAAGGTCATGTCTCTGGCTCTTCCTTCAAACTGAGTCTGCTGCTGCTTCTGTTACTCTGCTGTTTGCTAGGACGCTTATCTTCACTCAGCAATACCTCAGTGGTTGTACAGAAGTACAGTCTTGTTACTGCATTCCAAAATATTCTTGCTCTGAAGCTTGCTGACAAAAGTTACTTGATTTCTCTGGCAGCTTCCTCTATTGAAGGCTACTAAATTCAAATACAAAGTCTTTGAATCATGAACAGCTGGAAACCAAGAGACCATTCTAGAAATGTAATTATATATTTATCCCGTCCTTTGTATAGATGTTTGCTATTGGCTACTAGTGCACAAAGGATGCAGGGGTAGGTAGGCTGTAGGTCTGATTTTCCTGGGTATTCTTAGGCATTTATGTCTACCCAACTCAAAACCAAAGGGTCTTTCCCACCCAAAGCTGGCCAGAAGTATTCCTTAGAGTAAGTTCAGTCATACAATCCAGTCAGAACTTTATCACTCCACTGGTGAAAAATTATTTAACCTGAAAATTTCCTTGAGCCCCTCATCTCTGTAGCACAACTTTCAGTATGAGTAATCATTGTGTATATTTTCTAATTTATTGGCTGTTTATAAATTTAAATGGAAACAGTACTGTGCTCAATAAGCTCCTTCAGAGGCACAAAGTAACCGAGACAAGATGTTCGCACACACCCACGCAGGTGTATTATGTTCAGCTCCATATATTCTTTTAAGAAGCCATATTCAATTAGTAATGCTCCTATGGTTGTTCTTCCTGCTTTCTAAATGAAATTGTAATTGATTCATCTCAATAATAGATGTTTGTAGTTTTTTCCCTCTGTGAAAAAAAAATAATGAAAATACTAGTTTTTGGCTAGTCTGGAAAGCAGATTGGTTGTATTCTTGTCAGTATCATTGGAGTTGTGATGTGTAAAGAAAATGGGAAACTCCTTAATAGTAAAACATGTTGACTGACTTCTTCATATGTAATCAATTGCTCTTGCTGTTAGCTGTCCTTTTAAATCATAGCCTTAGATAATCTGAGTGCATATGGCTGATCTGTTTTAGTTGTAAGTGGTTAAATAAAACTAAAAGAAACTTAACATTGCTCTCAATTTAGCAGGCTTTTTCCCCACTGAAAGGCACAGCATCCCAAGTGGATAGGAAAAGGCTTATAAAAAGATTGAGTCTTTTAAGTGGCTTTTAAAAATATTAGCAAGTAATGCAATATAAAATGCATTACTAGAATATCCTGTATTGTTCAGTTGGTGAGAGAGTAGGTGTGTAAGCAAAATTCAGTGAAAAGGTAAACTTAGTGAAAAGGTAACCTCTTTGTAATCAGTCTGTGTTCTTTGCCTACTGTCCTCTCTGGGCATCTCTAAGATGAGTCTGGTGCAGTCACCTTTACACCCCACACTGTTCCCCACAGGTGTTTGTATGTATTGATAAGATCCCCCTGAGCCTTCTCCTTTCAGGCTGAACAGTCCAAGCTCTCCCAGTATGTTCTCATATGAGAGAAGTAATATACAATAATTTATATGTTATTTTATATATATAAACTATTCTTATATATAATATATAATTAACTTAATTAACTAATACTAATAACAAATATCTAATCGCTTTAGCATCTTTGTGGCCCTTGACTTTGCTTGGATATGTTTGTCTCCCTTGTACAGGGATGCCAGAGCTGGACTCAGCATTGCAGATGTGTCTCACCAGTGCTGAGAAGAGGGGAAGGATGCCCTCTTGTGACCTGCTGGCAATGTTTTTCTTTGGTCATCTTTGCCACAGAGACACAATGCTGATCCATCCACCAGAATCCCCAATTATTTTCTTTTAAAGATGCTTTCCAGCCAGTTAGTCCCCCCATCTGTGCTCCTGGATGAGGTTTCACCCCATCACATACAGGTCTTTTGTTGGATTTCATTAGGATGCTTATATGCCAAGCTTTTCAAGGTTCTTCTGAATGGGTCAGCCATTATTTTGAATTTTGCACCATATGCAAACTCGGTCAGAATGCACTCTATTTCAACATTAGTGTCATGATGGAAAATGTAATAAATATTATTCCCAGTATGAAGTCCTGGAGTACACAACTTCAAAGGCTTGGCTTTCTGTTCATTCTTTTATAAGTCCAGTTTACCTGGATGTCTCTGAGAAACACTTGCTCTGAGAGTCATTCTACTGGATCTAGCACTAATATAAATAAAACTGGATAATCTCTGTGGAAAATTCTGTGTGAGTTTACAGTGGCTTTTTTCTGTTGTCATAGAAAGAAGGGACTTACAGAGTCACAATGAACATCAGAAATGTTTTATTAACATTTTTATTTAAAAACTCAATATTAAAGATGTTTTCACTCTCAGTCCTATTACTTAAATGGGAAATTGTGATCCAGCTGAGATGCAAGAATTGGTACCTTATACCGCTGAAGGATTTTTGTCTCTGTGGTAAAGAACTACCTCTTACCACAGCTTACCTTTTGGTTTTGTCATATGAGTGATCTTAAAATAAATTTGTGTAGGTACCAACCTTAATTCCAACAGCTGATTTGAAAGGGACAGCTGTCTTTCAGAGTTCATGAAGGGTGGAGTTTATTTTGAATTTAACGTGTTTTAAGCTCTCTGAAGCTTGGGCCCTTTTTGTTCATATGCTTAGAGTCAAAATGTATCTATTTCTAAACCATAAAAGCGCTTTAGGACAGCTCAACAATGGACCAGTTTATCAAGAGCAAACAAGGTGGCATTAAACCTACTTTTATCAGCTAGATTTATGGAATGGGTGCATCAGTTATTGGGAGAAATCATACCTTTTTAGAGTATACTTGCCAAGGGCTCTGAAGCACTATAAAAGGCTTTCTACTTTTTGTTGGGCTTAAGTAAGAAGTGTAACTCTTCTGATACTGGACTAGAGTGTTGATTTGAAACATGAGGTATGTGCATGTGTTTTACTTTTGGAAGGGCTGTTATGTGTCCTTCACCTGAAGTCACTGCAAATAGTGGTATTTTTCTTAAGTTGGATTTAATACTTCTAAGTCTAAAAGGAGCTGTCCTTTCAGCCTTTCAGCCAAGGCACACTTGGCAGCTATTTCTGTTTGTAACTGTACACTGGAAATTTTCCTTTTCTTACTGTATTGTAACAATGTACTTCCAAAATTTTGTCAGTGTCAGGAATCCCTGTGTTCTGTAGCTAAATCTCTTAAGTGTACAGATTGAGTAAACAACACCAAGAGAAACCATGCTAAAGAATCCTTGGTTTGCTTTTCTGAAACTTCTTAGTATTTTCTTTTGTGATAAGAGTAGCTGAATAAAGCTTTGATTCTTTGAAAAAGGAAACAGGCATATTATTATTTTTTCTCCTGGTAAAGTGAACTTTTGGAGTCCTAGTGTTCTGTGGTTTATTCTATATTGGACAGGTTCAGGTGAACTGTAAAAAAATTCATTCAAAATAATCTTGTTACAACACTTTTTTTTTTTAAAACCATATTGCTAATGTTATTTGTGATTCTATCATATAAGTGGACTACTGCTTCTGGAATTAGGGTATATATAATTTGTTCTTTGTAAGTACATGAAATGCAGGTGTCACTACTAACTGCAGTATCTGTTGCTATCATTATAAGACATTATAGGTGTACATGCAAAGCTAATGATAGTGCACTAGAAGAGAAGGGTCTTTAATATTCTTAACATTTTTAAAGATGTAATTATGAAATTAGGTAGTTTATATCTGACTTGGCACTGAAATGTCAAGGGCAAGACTCACTGGCTACTTTGGGAAGTTTACTTCTCCTTTAGATGGTATTTAAGAGACAGTTGTATGAGTTTTAATTAGGTATGATATTAAGAAGTGTTTAAATCTTCTATTCTGCAATTGAGGGAAAAGAGATCGTTTAAATCATAAAAGGGTATCTTTCTCAAAGGAATTACTGTGGGCTATGTAGCTATCTGCAAGCCAACTAGAATTCCTAGTTCTATGATGTCCAAAGATTGATACACTTGACTAATTAGGAAGCCGGTTGGGACTGGTGCCAGTCATCTGCAGCAGCTTGTGAAAGCCGATTTAAAGGTCCCTTAGGAAGAGTTAATATTGAACAGTATTTGTGACTCTTGTACTGGCATGGCAATATTGTACACAGCTCTCCCAGGGTAATTTAAATGATTTCTCAAATACTGCATGGTAGACTCTCATTTCTTAATCTTCCCATCCTAGACTCTTGGACAACATTATTAATACTGTGGGTACTGATAGTTACCTGCGTAACTTGACAGAAGTTGTCACAGTCAGCTGCTGATGTAGGTATCAGAAACCAAAATTTGGAGCCTACTGAAGTTGTATGAGTTTGAAAATCAGATTTTCTACAGGTTTTGGGTACAAAGATTGTTAAGTATGTGCTTTTATTTGTGGTAGTTAGCTTGTTTCAATACATCCATGTATACAGAACAACTGTTAGAGGAGTTTTTTAATTCGAGTTTCAGTCTACAACAATTTATTCTTCTAATACTGTTTTGCATGTCAATGGAAGCACTAATCTATAATCCACTTTGTGACTACTAGAATATTTCAGATAAGTGTGAAAAACAGATAAGGCATGTAAATGTTACAGCTTTACTACAAGAAGTTGTGAGTTTGCAATATTTCTGTTTCATTATTTTAAATTTTTTTTTATTTATTTGATGAGCCTTTTTAGAGTAACCAGGGTTTTTTTATGCTGAAATTTGTTAAGTTTTTGAAATGACTATGAAATCTGCAGTAGTCTTGGACAGGCTTAAGAGAAAACATATGACATGCTGAAATAGCATTGAAATTTTTCTTCTGTTATTCCTACTTCCTAAAACAAAACTTATGAACTCTTTTCTATTGACATTAATGGTATCATTTTGGTGACTGTGATACTATTCAATATTTTTTGAATTGCCATTACCCAAAATGCTTATAAGCTTTCCTCCAGCATTCATGTTTGTTAATGTAACTAATGGCTTGGCTCAAAATTTCTTCAGGCATCATGTTGGTTTGAAACTATTCACTGACTGTATTCATTCTAGACATTAGTATTTTATAGAATTGCATGACATTCAGATGGAGAAAGTTAAACAACTAACAAAAAACCCTCTACCAAACCAATAAGAAAAAAAAACACCACAAAAAAACCCCAAAAAACAAACCAAACCAAAACTAAAACAAACAAAAGCAAAACAAAATCCAAACCTGAACAAACAAATAGGAAGCCAAAGACATAGTCTGAGTGATTTTTATAAGGTATATTCCAAGCCATACTAATAGGTGTGATAGTCCATTAGTTGTAAGAGAGCAAACTTCAGTGTAGTAAAGCATGTTATTGCAAACACAAAGAAAAATTAAAAAAATATTTCAGTCTTCATGCTTATTCTATACCTGCCATATATATAAATATTAGGCAAAACTAAGATTTATTTGCTAATTTTCACTTATTTGGTTTTATGTATAGTACTTTTGTCTAAGGTTGAAAACTAGTGTGGTAGTACAGAGTATAGAAAAAAGAGAAGAACTAAGGGTTACTTAGTTTTGGCTGAGCCCAAAGAGTGGTGGTGAGTAGAGTTACATCCAGCTGATGACTGGCCATGAGTAGCCCTCCACAGGGCTCAGTGTTGGTCCCTGTCCTGTTTAGTATCTTTGTCAGTAATCTGGATGAGGGAACTGAGTGCCCCTTCAGTCAGTTTGCAGATGACACCAATTTGGGTGACAAGTGATGAATTGCTGGAGGACAGAAAGGCTCTGCAGAGGGATCTGAACAAGCTGGATCAGTGGGCTGAGGCCAGTTGTAAAAGGTTCAACAAGGCCAACTGCTGGGTCCTGGATGTGGGTCACAATAATCCCCTGTAGCACTACAGGCTGGAGGCAGAGTGGCTGGAAAGCTGCCCAGTGGAAAAGGACCTGGGGGTATTGATGGACAGCAGCTGAAAGTGAGCCAGTGTGTGCTCAGGTGGCCAATAAGACCACTGGCATCCTGGTTTGTGTCAGCAATAGTGTGGGCAGCGGGAGCAGGGCAATGATTGTCCCCCTGTACTCAGCATCTTGTTGTATGCACCAGGTGGTTTAGATCCTGATTTGCATATTCCATGTCAGCAATAACTGCTGTCTCTATCCAAGATGTGTGTTGACCTAGGGAATTTTGCCCAGTGGGGTATAATGAGATTTCTATCATGGAATTCTTTATTTCTCCGTGGAGATTTTTTTGTCGTATAGTTAATCCCTGTGTTCTGTTCTTTGTCCTCCCATGCATACATACAATGGGGTAACAAGGTTAAAAAATACAACACTTTCTGATGTGTTTGTTAAAAGAAGTAAAAGGAGAGTGCTTAATACTTGTGTTGGGTTACCATCCTAGAGTAACATTCATAATTCTTTCAGGGGTTATTATTCACCAGTGTATATTATTAAGCATTATAAGCATGTAATTCAATGAGTAGAATTTTCCTGAACTACATCAATTATTTAATATTGGCCAGAGGTTATTAAATGTGAACGGAAAATGGCTTTTGATTAAAGCTACCTATGGATATCACTATATCCTATCCAGTCCAATACTGTTCGCTCTGCTCCCTGCTGAGAAACAATTTCAACTTTTTATCACAATAACTGAATGATCTTTTGTCAAATGTAACAAATCATAAAAGGGACAGCTCTTGAAAGTTGACATGAGACTGATTATTTGCAGTTGTAGAAGGGTACTGAAATGAAAATATGAGTGAAATGACATTTCACTTAAAACTATGCTTGACTCTCCATATAGAGAAGGAGGCATGTGAAATGAGTGGAGCAGAATTTGGTCTAGTTCAATCTCTAGAAGACCAAATTTGTTGTGGTTAATTGAAAGAGAGCAATTTATAAATAATAAAGCACTGGTCAAATTTTGAAATTAGTTGTTTTAATAATACTATTGCTATCCATTACTATTGGTTTTTGTTGGTGTTATTCTTTATGCTTTGATATTGCTATGGTAACCAAGAGGGTTCCTTCTTTTTCCTTTACAGAAGGTGAGGAGACTGGAGTGATGGATAGCCTGTTGGAGGCATTGCAGTCAGGTGCGGCTTTTCGAGACCGAAGGAAAAGGACGCCGAGGCCCAAAGGTGAATATTCTATTTTAGAATTTATTTTCCAGAGAAAATTAAAAAGCATTATGGCTCCAGTGCTCTAGAATTTAGATACTGTCAGGTTTAATTTGTTTGTGCAATGACAGTTTTCAGGGATTTTCAGACTGTTGCTTATGTCAGTAAGACTGGAAATTGTACTGAACTTATTATAGCCAGATCATTATAAGAAGACTTTTCAATACATCCAAATGTACTCCAGCTTTTTAGGGTTTATAGTTGTATGGGGGAAGTAAAAGTTATCTTGCTCCCTAAGTGAGTCTCAGTCAAATTATTTCTCTGGTATATAACTGTCATTTATTCCAAGAAATACCTAACTTCTAATTCCTAAATTCCTAAACTTCTACTTGTAATGTTGTAATACTGGTAGCATTCAAACAGGTGTTTTATTTCCATTGTTTCTTTGCTTTTGCAGACACACCACAAAATCTCAGTCCAACCACACAGCGGCCTGTGCTGAAAGCTTGTAACCATGGTAATGAACCATATTCATGAATTGCATGCACTTCTTAGCTTAGCTTATGTAGTTGATCTGTGCTTTCAAAACTGCTGTGATTATTTTTTCAGTTTTGTACATTAGTGGAGTACTAAACCATATTGGAACTTGCTTTTTAAGAATCATCTGAATATTATATCCTTAAACTATACTTACTGATTACTCTGCAAATCTCTTCTATCTTTTGTGGGATTTTTATTTATTTAAATTTTGATTATGTCTTCAAAATTGCGGTACTTTTATAATCCTTAAGAATTGTTATGCAAGTTTTTTAGGGTTTATGGAATTGTGATAGAAAGCAGAGATTTCATAATGTTTTAAGTGTTACTAAGTGCCTATTATACCAAATCTGAAAGCTTTTGGCATTCATTCTGTGTTTCTTTGTCTTGGTTTTCTTGGTGCTGTAGCTGGAATGGTTTAAGCTATTGTTTATCAGTATTAATTCAAAAGGAGTGTTGACTCAAAGTTCTAGTAAATGTTTATTCGTAAACTGCTGAACTATCTCACTGTAATCAGTAGGACCTGTTCTTACGTGTTGCAGTGCAGGTGTTGGTGCCTGTTAGCTTTGTTAGATAGTCAGTCTACAGAATATTACCATATTGGCTGTGTTTTAATTAGGCTTGAGGAGTCCAAAGTGACTCAGTTGCTCATGACTAGTGGTCTCAGGAAAAATTTTATATCTGTAGTCCTTCTGTTAAAGGGAAAGTTTAATATTTGTGAGAAAAAAAAATCTTCTTTCTTAGTTTTTAAAGCAGATTGCACTAGTTTTTAATATTTAAATGCACTGCGGGTTTTATAAAACAGATGTCATAAAACTGATTGCATTAATTATACCTCATGTTTAAGTGTTTATTTCTCTAAGCAAGTGTAGCAAAAAAAACCCAAAACACCCAAACCTGTTGAATTTGGCATATAAAAACAAAATTGAAGAAAATAGAGCTGAAAGGACAGTTTGTAGATAATTATAGAAATTGGATCAAAGAGAAATCAAGTATATTTGACAGGTACTTGTCTAGCACATAACATATTGATATTTGAATAATGACTATATAGCACATCTGAATTTATCCTGTAAGTGTTTCTGCTTGTAAGAGCAGTCATATTGAATACTGCTTCTTTTCAGCATATTCCATCTAGGCAGCTGTCTGTGGACAAACTTTAGCTTCTAGTTTTCAAACTTAACTGCCTTTGGTCAAACCTTATGGCCGTGTTTCAGATTAAAAAACAAAACAACAAAAACAAACACTCACACTCACCAAAATTTTAATGCTGAAAAATCTTAGTCTAAACCATGGATGGATTTGTACATCAGATGGATATAATTTGCTGCTAAAGTTTGAAGTTTAGGTATCTGATTTGAAGAGAAGAATAAAAGTAAACTCTTGGATTTTTTGTTGTTTTTACCAAAGTCAGTTTTTCCATAGAGCATTTTGAGATAGTATCATTCTAAGACATTTTAAAATTAATTCAATGCTTCTTTCACTTGTCTTGTTAGCTCAGAAATAGGCTAGTACCGATCTGACCTTGATTTTAAGGAATTAATTAGCCTGCTTTTGATTTGTTGACACTTGTCACAATGTCTGTGCGTTACATCTTACTGTCTTGAGTCAAATTGAGCACCAAATCTGGTGTAGATTATGGTAAGTTCAAAGCCTTTTTTCCTTTTTAGTAGAAGCATATGGTCATTTAGGTTACATACTGTCTAGAAAGTATGTTAGACTCTGAGTGTCAAAGTCAATTTTGGATAATAGTAATAACCTTAATAAAGTTAATGTGGTCAGTAGGATAGGAATTATAATGATAAAGTTTCTTTAATTTTCTGTTTCCGAATTCAACAATGTATAATGTCAGTATTGTTCTCTGTATCATTTTTTCTTGCACTTTATATCTGATATATAGATACAGGCTCAATAGCTTGTTCTTTCTACCTATATGTGTATAATAAATGATGAATACTCTATATAATGGTCTATTACATCTACACCATACAAGCAAGAAGTCTATGACTTCAGCCAAATTCAGAAAAACTGGGATATGTTATTATACAGAAGTATTGGCTTAGTTGTTCCTAATTTGCTATTTTTTTTTCCCAACCTAAAACTTCAACTGGATGCCAAATTTTATATCATGGGGAAAAAAAACACCGTCTCACTGTAAGGCTAAAATATGTAGAGTTTGCTGAAAGTCTTTAAGTAGCAATTAAGCACTTTCCATGTTTGCTTCTGTACTGGTTTTGGCTGTTTGGTTTAACTGGTAACTGGTTTGGTTACTGTTTATTCTGCTGAGACTGACATATTCACTTATGGTAGATATATTCTATTAATGCACACTGCAGATTCATATCTAGGATTCATCATGCAGTCAAAAAGAATTACAAGCTATGACTTAAAATGTCTGTCCTGGATCCTTGAGAGTGGAGTAATCTCTGTTGGGCAGGTGCCGTCAAGTTCTAACTAATCTCTTCTGTTTCAAAACACAACCAACCAAATTAATAAAATCTATTTTAGTCTTTATGATTAAAGATATTTCTTTTTAAAAAGTGGAAACTGAATCAGATCAAAGCATAAATAGTGTTAGAACCCCAACCTGACAATTAAGTACCTCACAGCCACATGCTCTGTCTTCCCTGGTGGAATGGAAACAGGTAAAGCTCATGGGTTGAGAAAAGAACAGTGTAATAATTTAAATAGATTAATAATAATAATAATAATAATAATAATAATAATAATAATAATAATAATAATAATAATAATAATAATAACAATAGGGAGGAGGAGAAGGAGGAGTAAAAGGTCGAGTGAGGGAGAGGAATAAAACACAAGAGAAACTGAAGTGATGCACAATGCAATTGCTCACCACTGTGGACCAGTCTCTTCCCAGCAATCAACATCTGTCGGATTTACCCTCTTTCTGACCCAGAGATGGGGTAACTGAGAGGTGTTTTAAAAAACCTTTTATTCTATTTTTCAGTCTCATATGAAGGGTGAGACAATACAGATGTTATAATTCACACAATCACAATCAGAAGCCAACTTCCTCAGTTTGCATGCTGAGCCTGATGCCATATGGCATGGAGAATCCCATTAGCCAGTTCAGGCCAGGTGCCCCAGTTATGGTTCCCCCCAGTTTATTGTGCCCTGGCCACTGAGCAGGGCACATGCAGAGCATGTGAGCATTGCAGAGCGTGGGAACCTGAAAATTGCTTGACTTAGGCTAGGCACTGCTGAGCAACAACTAAAAAACATCGGTGTGTTATCAACACCCTTGTAAACTCAATTCAAAACAGAGCACTTTACCAACTACTAGGAAGGAAATTAACTCTTGGAATGAACACTTTCTCCATAGCTGTCATATAAATGGAAGTAGGAAGGAAATTTTTCTAACCGTTGCCAATGTAACCCTCAGTACAATGCTATGCAAGTTATCAAACTAGCATTTCCTTTTCAGGCTTAGCCAAACCCTGTAAAACAAAGTAATACAGAGGAGCAAGCCAGTGCTACTCAGGTCTAGAACTGAGAACTGGAATTGTTTCCTTCAACTAAATAGACTGCTTAAGGGAAAAAAAAAAAGAGCAATAATAAATTTAGTGAAATGCTAGCTAATGCACAAGCCATTTTTCCTTTACGATCTGTTGAGCTCTGCTGAAAGCTCTGGTAGTGTTCAGCTGGTACTTCTAATTAAAAAAGAGTACTCATTCATGTGACACATTCCACAGTAGCCAATTGCGTGTTATTTTGTTTTCAATCCTACTGCATTCTTCTGTTATTGAGCATATTGCCTCTTTCTAACATGATATGTGTTTAAAAAAGCATGTGTTTTAAAAAAGATTGGATGTGCCACTTGATGCCATGGTTTAGTTGAGGTGGGCATCGGTTGGACTCGATGATTTTGAAAGTCTCTTCCAACCTAGTGGTTTTGTGATTCTGTGATATACAGGTTTTGTCAAGTTTAAATCTGCCCTATTTTTGTGATCAGAATTACCAGTTGTATTTTTAATGCTTGTGACAAGGCCCATCAAGTCACAATATTTCTTTTGGAGAAAAATTCCTGCTGCATAACTAACAGAAATAATATACATTTAGAATTGCTGAATCTTGGAAGTGTTTTAATGCCTTAAGAATGCAAGTAATATAGACTAGATTTTAGTGGATATAGATACGATTGGTATATTTCATTCCCATTTATAATGTATTTTTATTTTTAAATTTCCTACTGAATTACATCTATGTGCAAAGCTGTGTGTTAATGTTACAGTTTTCTCTAACTGCAAAGGACCACGGACTGCAGTAAATATTGTGGCATATGCTTTTGCTGTAATTCCAATTCAGAGCACTGTTTGACACAAGCAAAGTATTGGTATAGTTTTAGTGACATGCTTAGGATTCAATAGCATCTAACAGAAGAGCGCTTTTCTTTTATTTAGGAAGCAGAAGAAAGCACTTAATTTTCAGTGATCAGGATTTTGCACATTAGAAGATAATTTCAAGCAGCTAATAGCTATGGCTGATCTGAGTTTTTCAGTTATTTACAAGAGTCAAGGCATATTTGCAGCTTGTATGTTTATTTCAAGCTGCTGAAGTCCAGATACATGGAGCAGCATATCCAAGGCAGGGCAGAGCCCACTGCAGCACAGAAAGCTGCATTATTCACTAAGTTTTTGGTCAGGTTTTGCAGCCCGCATCAAGTTCTCTGCTGCTATGGCTACGCATTTATTTGCTGTAGCATTAGCCAAGCTAATGCTACCTGAATTGCGTGAATACAAATTTGAGATGCAGCTTTGGTTGCATATAAACACATACCTCAAATGCAGCAGAAAGAGTTCATCTTTACAAGCAGATCATATTAAAAATGCTGTGAGTAAAGAAAAGCTATAATAAAATCCAAGCAAAAAAATACAGATTGCTTTTTGAGACTGCAGAGGTTGAAAGAAATCTTTCTGTCACAATCAGTAATTGCATTGTGGGCTACATTTCTAAAGGTGACAAAAAGGTCTTGTTTCTATATTGAGATCAAACTTCCATGGTAAGAGATGGTTGTAATTGTTACAGCTGTTTGTTCAGTAAATCTATACGCAATAGAATAATTTTCATGTCACATGTAGTCTGAAGCATTTTAAAGACTTCTAGCCCTTATGTAGTAATGTCATTCTGTCCCAATTAAGCATTAGGAAACCCTTTTTTCATGTTTGCTGGGTTCTTTTAATCTTGTATTTGTAATAGAACTGTCATCTGATATTCATATTAATGTCTCTGCTACCTTATTTTTGACAAGTGAAGCTGACAGTGAGCTCAAGCTCATCTTAGTTCTTGAAACAGTGTGACCACATAGAGGTCATTTTTATTTCATCATTGTATGTGACAGCAAGCTATGATTGGCATTTCAACCTAATTTTTCCTTAAGTCTGTGTGTGTGTCTGTCTTTTCCTCAACTGTCTCTACTGAACATTAGGAAGTACCTAACAGTGAAGAAGCTACCCATGAAGATAGTTTTTTCCCCGTAGCATCTTAGCAGTAAAGGCACCCTCTTGAGCATTAGCAGTCCTTCACAGTAGATACTGCTTTCAAGGCACTGTGCAAGTTTAGCCCTGTGATCACAAAACATCAGTACCTCTGGTGGAGAAAATTTTTGTTAAGCTTTGTGAAGTTTTGCTCAATAGACAGGTTTTCTCAGTAGAAGACATGGAATAACTCTAGGCACTGTTATGAAAGGAAAACATTTAATCGGATTTCTATTAAAAAATGGTTCTTAGATGTTGCCATTTTAAGACCAAACCTTCACTTCAATATTGACTTCATAGGTCAAGTAAAATTGCTGCTTATTCTAACAGAAATAATTCCCCCGGAACCATCTACTGTTTATAATAGTTTTTTTTTCCTAGAGCATACAGCAGAGTTCAAAGAAACTGACCATAAAAGTCAATTTTGCACGTGTGGAAAGAAAAAATATCCAGACAAGGAAAGTTAATTTACACATTTTTATTTCTTTCTTTAGAACTATTTCTGCATTGCCATAGTTGCAAACACATACCATCACAAAAATATCCCTGAAGAATTTTCATTCTAAAATACCTAGGAAAAAGATTAATTTTAATGCAGAGTTTTTAGCAGTCTCTCACGCTCATAATTTAATGTTAAAATGAAGAAAGTTTCCAGATCAGAAGGGATGGCAGCCAGCAAGAAGAGTTTAGAATGAAAAAGAAGAAATTTTCTGGGGGGCCTTTTTAACAAAATGTTTTTTTAAAACTGACATAGAGAGGTATAAACCACTAATTTATTTAATGATTTATTTATTTTAAAATGCCGAATGCTGAAAAATGGTTTGCGACTCTGTCAAGAATGGAAAAGGGTACTTCAAATTAGTAGTAATTGCATACTGTTACTGTGAAAAAGTGATCTAGACAGAAAAAAATACTAGCTTGCCCTTAGTATAAGCTAAACACACCCTGGCAACTTGTATTTAGAAAGATGAGGAGGAATTGTAATCCTACAAAAAATGTCCCTGTCTATTTTATTGAAGTCTTGTGAGATTTCCCTTATCAACTCTCCTGGGTGAGGTTGCATGCATATCCTTCATCCTGTATCTTATCATAAAGCATTATATCTGAACATAATGTAGACAAAAAGGAGAACCCAAGCTTTTTCAGAGTAAAAATTTTAAGTACTACCCTGAGACAAGGTGGACCTTATAATGGGGCTTTTTCTCCAGAGGTTTGACAACTTCATTCCTAAAGTGTGACCCTTGGAAGATGTCAAATTAGACACTCAGAAGAGTTAATGGCTTTTGTAAATATTTTGCCAGTGCTCATTGGTATTAGTTGAATAAGATCACGGCTCTCAAGGGAGGCAAGGACACTTCCTGCAAGATAAGAACGGTAGCAAAGAGGTGACATTTGAAAGCAGTGACACTGTATATTCCATAATTGCTCATACCGTAAATGTCAGCTTCATAATCGCCTAGGTAGGTAACCGGATTTCCAAAAGCTACAGCAGGCAAGTCATACAGTCAAAGCAGTCGGCTGAAAATTTATCAGTGGAAAATCTTAAATCTGCAAAGGGAGCTGTAAATCGCCAGCAATTTACCCATATTTGTCTATTCATATTTTAGTCACACAGAGCTTCCCATTCAAAAACAATTACCAAGTTTTTATGTATAGCAAAGAGATTCTGTCACTTCTCAGAGCACTTTTCAAGTATCTTCCATATTTGTTAAGCAAAATTTTAGGTATAAATTTACCAGTCTGTTTCACTTCTGTTTTCTGAATATTAAGAACAAGTAGTATCTAGACTCCTGCCTCATTCTTCAGAGGCTTTTAGAAATTTGATCTGAGTAGCAGATTTGCTGAACAACAGCCATATATTGTGGGGTTTTTAAAATAGCTAGATAGATTCACACACATGTACTTTCTTAAAGGGGTTATCTTTCATAAAGAAATCACAAGTAAACCACAAATGAAATATTAGGTAGGAAGTTTTCATCAGCTAGACATTAAAAAGGTCTATGTTTTTCTCTGGTTAAAGACTTCACTGGGGACAAAATCTTAGATACTAAGAGAGTATGATTCCTGACCTGAGTCTATTCTGTGACTCCAGTGATGTCTGGTTAATGCAACATTGTTCAGTCAGTCAGAATTCAAAACATTTAGAAAAAGCAGAAAACATTATTCATTAAATTCTTCAAGCACTTTTCTTTAGTGATCATTTTTTTGCCATGTAAGTGAGTGTGTTCCATTAATGTTCTGGGATTTTTTTCTTCCCTTGGGAGGATTTAGTTTCAATTTTTTTTCCTAAGCAGTTGCTGTAACAGAACAAAAATGTTGTGTAGAAGAAATACTGGAGTTATGTTTCTGCCTGACTTTCTTCTTTATAGCCAATTCTCTGCAAAGGTGCAAACATGCAGAGAGGTATCTTTAACTTCTTCCTTTTGTTAGGGTGGGAACACTTGGAAGATTTACTTTCAAGTTTATTGAATACTCTAAAGGGAAATTGGCAGTTCAGTTGTATCAGAATTAGTGCTTGTGCCTGTAAGTTCCTTGATAAATCCAGTATCTTCTTTATTTCATTCAAAAAAATAGATGAGTCTTGTGTATTTCCATCATACATGCCTAAGGCAATATCTGCATCAGTCATCCGTCAAAATAATCTGAAGGCTCAGAAGGCCTTTTGGTGATCATGAGTGATAAAGGAAGGAAGTTCAGGGGTCAAATGCAGCTCTTGCCTGAATGGCAGGAGGAAAGATGATAGCCAGGCTTCCACTGAATGATCTGGAATAGTGTGAGCAGGTTGGTCAGCAAATCCTCTTTTCGTATGGTGAGGTAGGTTACAAATCCAAGATGGGAATCTGCAGTTTAAGTAATTTCAGGAAAGAATATTTGGATTTTGGAAGATACTGGGCTAATCAATCTATTCCCTTTCAGCATACAATGTGAAGTAGTTTGGCACTTTTCCTTGGCATGGTAATCTTTGCTTTAAAAAAAAAACCAAGAAGTTTTTAAAGCAAAATTGTTTTAACCAAACAGAAAAACGATGTGAAGTCTATGCAATTTCCTAGATTATTTACTTCCTGGAGGATAACTAGTATTTACTTCTTTCTTTGAGAGACTATAACTGTCTAGTTAGTAGCATAGTCTTTCTGTTACAATAGTTTGTCATGATGTAATAGTGTAGTTTTTTATTTCCATGGGGGAAAGAGTTTTTATCATGCTTTTTTTTTTGTCTCTTGATATTATTTAACTCCATATAACAGAGAAATTAAAGAAAAACTGTTACCTGACCCTGTAAACTTGACCATATTTGCCATAGGTTTTAAAAAAATTTGAAGTCTGGGATTCAGAAAAGTAAGAGTGAATTTATTTTACACTATTCAAACTTGCAGTTCTTGATTTTCTCCCTCCTTGTAGCATAGTAAAATGATAAAATAAGAAATTGAAAAGATAACATCGGGACTACTTAGTGTCATAAACAGGGAAATGGAATGAAATCTCAGCAGATTTTCAGCACAGGCAAATAATTATTCCAGAGGTTTTTCTTTTTATCTGTTTTCTTAGGCTTTAAGCCTGTTTCCTTGTATTTGAAAAGAGATGAGTGTACATGTTGCATTATAATACAGTCCACATAAAAATACTTGAGTTAGCTCTAGGCAGTCTACTTTGTGTACTTGAGCCAGGATAGCTTTTAGGTCAGGAACAAATTTGGATATCACAGCCCAGTTTGGGGGTTTCAGAAGATATTTGGACATCTGTTACTACACCTAATCGAGCTATGCAGTTTCAGAAGCATGTCCAAGAATGTGGCAGGAATCATTACCATCCATTCCCATCCATTATGAGTATTTGAATCAGTACGCTCACTAACATTTGTTATTTATCGTGGCACTCTGTGAGCAGAGGGGCTAATGAACAGAAGGGAACTTTCCAGGGATACAGAAAAAATGGTTTAATTCCTCTCCTTGAGGGAACAATAAATCTTGATGAACCTGGGTTAAACACAGCTGAGTGAGAGCTTTCATTACCCAGTTTAACTTTGACATCTAAGTTTTACTGGTCTTTTAGCTTGGTAACTACATTTATTTACAACAAAAGAAATTCCTGTCAGAGTTGTGTACCTTAGCTGAAAGGCAGCTGCTTGAGTTACTACAGATAGATTTTAGCCAGAGAAATAAGTCTTAAAGGAAGGTGGTGATCTTACCATTGTTTTCTCTAGGCTCTGGAGAAGGGATCAGAATATAAAACCCATTAATACATAAATGCTTCTGCTGCTTTTATAGCTTTGTATAAGGATGGTATTTTCTGATTTTGGTTGTTTTTTACTGTATTCATAATTACATTTGGTGATTTTTTAAAATGTTCCCTTAGTTTCAAAGGCAGAGATTAATCCCCAAATACTCCCAATTCTTTGCCAAAATTGCTTTCTTTTCGGTGCATAAGCACAAGAACATTTATCTGAGGACGTGTTTCAGTGGGTCCATTTTATTGCTGTCATTACTAGAGGAGGGAGACTGAATAACTATTTTTTCTTCCTATGCTCTAAAATGTAAATATCTCCTTTGATCCATCTTTTCCAAGAGAAAGTGAACTTTATGGTATCTAATCTTTCACTCTGCCATCAGTAGCTCAAGAGCTGTCTGAATCACTCTAATTCTTCCAAATCTGCTGATTAACTCATATGAGCACAAAGCCAAATTAGGCCCAGAATTAGGCTGAGGGAGGAGCTCATTGAGGACATTGTTACCATTTGGTCAGTATTTATAAAGTGAGATAACATTAAATGACAACTATGTCAAAATAAATGCTAGAAGCTAATAGAGTGCCCCATCCTTTTCTCTGATCCTAAACTTTGCCGAGGTGAGTGGGAAGTGGCTTTGATTTTGGCTTGCTTGGGTTTTTATAGAACTAATAAGATTGAAAAAGACCTCCAACATCGTTGAGTGCAACCTTTGATTGAACACCACCAATGCAACTAAATAACAGTACTAAGTGCCACATCTGTCATTTCTTAAACACTACTAAATATGGTGGCCCTACCGCCTCCCTGGGTAGCCCATTTCAAAGCCTTGCCACCCATTCAGTGAAGAAATTCTTCCTGGTGTCCAACCTGAAGCTACCCTTGTGCAACTTGAGGCTGTGTCCTCTTGTCCTGTTGCTGATTGCCTGGGAAAAGAGGCCAACCTCCACCTTGCTACAAGTAGTTGTAGAGAGTGATAAGGTCTACCCTGAGCCTCCTTTTTCCCAGGATAAACAGCCCCAGCTCCGTTGCCATTCTCTGGACACACTCCAGCACCTCAATGTCTTTCTTGTAGTGAGGGGCCCATAAACAATCAGAGGACTTGAGTGCCTCACCAGTGCTGAGTACAGGGGGACAATCAGTGCCCTGGTCCTGCTGGCCTCACCATTGTTGACCCAGGCTAAGATGTCATTGGCCTTATTGGCCACCTTGGCACATGCTGGATTGNGCCACCTGGGCACATGCTGGATTGTGTTCTGCTGCTGTCAACCAGCATCTCCAGGTCCTTTTCCACTTGGCAGCTTTCTAGCCACTCTGCCTCCAGCCTGTAGTGTTGTGAGGGGTTGTTGTTACCCAAGTGCAGGACCCACCAGTTGGCCGTGTTGAACATCATACAGCTGGCCTCAGCTCACTGATGCAGCCTGTCCAGCTCCTTCTGCAGAAACTTCCTGACCTCCAGCAGATCAACACTCCTGACCAGCTCAGTGTCATCTGCAAACGGACTGAGGGTGCACTTGATACCCTCAACCAGATCATCAGTAAGGATGTTAAACAGGACTGGTCCCAGTGCTGAGCCCTGGGGAACACTGCTAGCAACTGGCTACCACCTGGGTTTAGTTCCTTTCTCCAGCACTCTCTGGGCCTGGCCATGCAGGCAGTGTTTCACCCAGCAAAGAGTGCACCCTCTCTAAGCCATTCCCTGTCAGCTTCTCCAGGAGAATGGTGAAGGAGATAGTGTTGGGGGTCTTACTGAAGTCTGTGTAGGCTACATCCACAGCCTTTCATCAGTCACCTGGGTCATGAAAGGAGATCGAGTCAGTCAAGCAGGACCTGCCTTTTGTAAACCCTTGTTGGCTGGGCCTGATGCCCTGGTTGTCCTGCACATGTCGTGTGATGGCACTCCAGATAATCTGTTCTATAACCTTCCCCAGCACTGAGGTCAGGCTGCCATGCCTGTAGTTTACAGGATCCTCCTTCCTACCCTTCTGGTAGATGGGTGAAATTTGTCACAATTTGTGTTGTTTGGTTCTTAAACTTAGATCTCCAGGCTCTCTTTACAGACATCTATAATTGCACTGAAAGGTAGAATCAAAGCACTAAGCACATAAAGTGCTTTATAATGTTAATTACTCTGGGAAATCAGGTGTTAAGCATTTTTAACTGACCTCCAAAATTAATGTGTGTATTTAGTCTCTTGAAGAGATAAAATACCTCATAAATAGATGTACAGTTTAGGGTGTTCAGGCTCCTTGTAGTGGCTAGAGAGAGGTACATACCCATCCTACACAGGAGTTAGCCTATATAAATTGTTAATAATCAATTTGAGTTCATGCCTCTAATTTAAATTGCTTGAGGCTGAGAGACCTGGTAAGGGTTGTTCATGTTTTAGTTCTCTGTCTCTGTTTATAATAAAGTTAATAAAACAGGACACAGCACACTCAATACTGCAGATGAAACAATAGCTTGAATAGCTGCTCTTTAATTTTGTGTTCTGTCCTAGGCAATGAATGATACAAGTGCATCTGAGGGGCAAAAAAAAAAAAAGTAATTCTCTTACATGCATACATACAAAATTTACCTTAAATTTGGATAGCTAAATTTGTTATGCTTCCAAATTCTAGTATTTTGATACTTGTCTCTTTTCCTTTACTATAGAGTATGCTTGTGTAATCTGTGTTACTCTGCTAATGCAATAATAATATTTTTAGATCTATTCATGCTTTATTTAACTAGCTGGATTAAAAGTAAATAGATCAGTAGTATGGCTTTAAGTTATGCAGTCTTCCTGGAATGCAAGGTGAGTTCTTAATTTCAGCATGAAGAGTAAATCAGGATTGATGCTTAAGTAGCTGCAAACTCCATTTTGGCCATTCAGCACAGAATAAAAAGTACTTTGATATCAGGTAATCCCTAGTTTTATAATTGTACTGTAGATGGTAGTCTTCCCCTTTCTCTAAGAAATATAAAATCATTTTAATTCTGTGTGATTGTGATCCATCATCAGGCAACTACTCAAAAAAGTAACATTCTTAAATGCTCTCAAATGTCCAGTAGCAAAAATAAATGAAGGGCAGAGTGCATTAAGGGATTTCCAGTTGTGTCTCACAGGGCAGAGAAAACTGCTGTGAGAGAGCTCCTGGGATAGCTCCTACTCTTGCTGCCTTTAGCAATAGCTTCCTGACTAATCAGTCTCTGAGCTTACCCCAGTGCTTTAAGTCTGTTCTGTCTCTGTTGCCAGCTGCTGACTGAAAACAGGACACAGCCAATTACTCCGCTGAGCTTACCCAGTCTCTGTTTATCCACCTAACAGCAGTTGCTCTGAGATCATTTTATTGAAAACTTGTTATGTAGTGAGATCTGCTATTATAAAATCTTGTATTTGTTTCAGTGGGGTCAAAAATACAGGAATCTTACAGTCTAAGATTGCATTATATTATTTGGAATAGTTGCTTCCTATGGGACAGAAAACAAAACATGCTGAAGTGGAATTAATTTCTTCCTTTTCCACATTCTAATGCCCATCAAATAAAAAAAGGGTTATCTTTAATATCAGAAGTTAAAAAATAAACTGTTAATGACTTTTTAATTGCAGATACTACTGGCTATATCCTAATTTCTTGGTTTGAGTTCTGATCTTTGTTCACAGATCTTTTTTCTTCCTTTCTATTCACATCAGAAATTATATGAATGACACCTAATGATAATTTTTCTTGTCCCCAGCCACATCTTGTAGCATCCTTATTCTAACCCATCTTTCTTACTCATCAGTCCTATAGAACATTAGGATGTTTAACAGAACCACTTAACTCTAGTTTATAAAACATTTTATGCCTATTTTAGTCCGTAACTGCAGATTTAGCCTAATAAAAAGGGCATTTTTGATCTGTGCCAATAAACTATAAAATGTACTGTGGCCTAAAAATGAGAATATTACTTATTATAGATGTCTTTTGCACTCACATTAATAATAAAGCTTTGGTGAAATTGTGCATATTCTAAGGAACTAAGCAACCAGAAAGGCTGCAAAGGATCTTCAGCTGATGTTTTCTGGGAAAGCTGCAGTAACACAAAATATACTTTTATTATTTTTCTAGTAACTGAAAGTCCAACGAGATGCATTAAAAAAAATTATGTCCTAACTGTTAAAGGTAAATGAGAGACAGGTCAGCAATAACTTAAAGTAATGTGCTGTCCAAAAGTCATTAAATATTTTAAAATTAAATAGCCATACAGTTTATATTCTTTTAAAGATCTGAGGAAGAGGTGCTGGGGTGGGATTCAAACATCGTACACTTAGACCTCCCATCCAAAACTGGGTGTCACTCAGAATCTGGTTTTGCTCAGGTATTGCTGCAAGATGCACTTTAAGATCTGCTAGCTCTGGGGTTGCACCATACACTCAAACGAGCTTTTCTTCATCTGTGCTTCTACAATGCCAGTGCACTGAGTACTTGCAGGGGTTTTTTTCTTATACTTAGTACCTCCTTGCTTTAATTTAGCCCATTTGAAAAAAGGCACCAAACAAACAGGCCTTGCTTATTATTTTTAGTTTAAAAATCTTTATACCCTTAGCCTGCATTGACATAGTGAAAGTTATTTCAATGTTTGCATTACGGTAATACATTTCTGCAAGTGATAAGAAAACTTACTTGGTCAGGAACACTTTTTAACAAAAGTACTAACTGTATTTCATATGGAAATAAAGTTTGATTAAAATTAATCTACCAGGGCCTGGCTTTTTCAAAGCTAAACTAAACAAGTTAAGGAGAACAATAGGAAAATATCAGAAATGGGAAAGCTTTTCTCAAGCTGCCAGTGGGTTTGCTAGTAAAGAGTACACAGCCTTATGTTCTTGGCTTCTATTGCAGATTTCAGCCTTAATTTTTTTTTTTTTTTTTAGTTATTAATGTAGATTTCTCTTTACATCAAATTATCCACCTTCAAAAACTAAGTTGAGTGCAATAAAATTTTATAATGTTAGTTTTCTTGGAATATGTTGAGCAAGCTAGTGGAGACATCTACTTCAAGGTGCTTTGTATTTGGAAAACAGTGCTGCAGCATTGTTGTCCTAAACAAGATTTTCAGATTTTTGGAGCTAATTATATACTTTGTACACTTACATGAGGTATACTGATGAGAAAAATATATTGCTCTTGAAGTGTTTTCTTCTGATGAAGTGTAGTGCTTCTCTGCAGTATTAGGTTCTGCTGCATTTCTTTAGGACAAAAAGAGCTTGGTAGTTTTCACACTGCATAATACTAAGAGTATCATAATTGGTAATTCAATGTCTTTTTAACATTTTCATAGTTGGTGTATCACAGACACTAAATTTGAGCTTTGAGCTTATGCCATTTTCAGTACATATTGAAATCCTTCCTCTGTTTGATGAAAGTAACATACTTTAACAGATGTTTTACCTGTTGTCTTTGAGGGGTTACTTAACTTTGAGGTATATTAGCAGTGGAGGATTTGATGTTTAGCTCTTAAACTTGAATAGAAGTGGGTATGTTGAAGTGAACAAATTCACCCAAGAAAGCTAAAATATCTTTCAATTTACTCAGTAAATCAGTCCAGGCTTATTAAGTCAGCCTAAGAATAGAACTTCTATCAGCTAAACTTTCCACTGGGATTTATGATTGGAGTGCATATAATAACTCATTACTGATCAATGCACGAGAGATGCTCTGTTGTAATATGTATTCATGGGAAGTATCTGTACTCGTTTTCCATTTTACATTTTTGTAAATAAAATCCCATTAATTATTAACAAAAAATTGAGTCAACCTTGAAACTCCCTGGATCATGATGCATCAATCAAACAGAAGTAGTGATTTTTCTGGGTTGTTTTGGTTTTTTTTTCCAAAATAGGTTTCCAATTGATATTACTTATTTCTTCCTTGTTGGCAAATTACATTTTCAGCAGTTTAAGGAAACAAGAAATACTGAAGTCTTACCAATATTATTTGTTGACTGAATTAATCCTTAAAGCAAGTTAATAAGACTATCATCCAAAGCCACAAGGTAATATAGAAATTACCTGAGTGCCACTACAGACACTTTTGATAAAAAATTTCATATTTCTTAATCACAGTCAGAGTTTACCTAAAAGCTTAATTTCTAATACAATGGAAATAATTGCAGCTAAGACTTGGGGCAGAGGTCTATTTAAAGAAGAAGTGTTCATAGGTTTTTCTTGTTAATTTTTAGAAATTGTTTCATTTGTGCTCATTCCTTTGATACTTTTAAATATGAAGAGAAATATGGAAATAAATTATTTCACACAATCAGTGGTGCTAGAAATGAGATTGTGTTTTATTTTCTGAGTCAATTTTTAAAACCTACTCTGATAATAGCCATTCTTCCCATTAAAAAAAAAAAGAGAAAGTAAAGCACTTACTTTGTAGAAAGAAATCAGTGAAGTACCTACATTTTTTACTTTTTCCCTACATACAGGACTCTATTAAAAATGTGGCCACTGACATCATAGTCAAACTGATCCTTGGAATCTTGAAGTATACTAATTTCTTGGGATGGGTATTTGATTGCTAGCCAGTTCAGTGGCCCAGCTGTGTTAGCATGAGTCACCTGAAGGACCCTTTATAGCCATTATTCTGGGTGGAGTTGGCATTTGATAAACTCATAAGCATTACAAAAAAAAAGGTAACGAGTCTATGGTGTTTTCAAAGGTTTAACAACTCACAGCAGCTTCCTGACTTAAATGTGTGGCCCAACAGGAAAAAGCAGCTTGAAGTTCGCTGTTTTGTTTGGGATAAAAGTTTTGAAGAGTGCTTCTGAAACACTTTCTTTACTTGTTTTATTTTCTGGTACAGTATTTTCAGTTAATTCAGATTCAGCTCAAATTAGCAACTCTGTGTGCTTTGGGATAATTAAATTATGTTTCCTCTTATCTTGGCTCACCATGCAGACTATTGCCCACCCCTATAGCTGCTTTTACTCCATTGCTATAGCAGCTCCGTTATTTAGGGATAAATCTTTTCTTCTCCCCATCAGTTGTTGTAAAAGAAATGTAAGCCACCTGTGAAAAAAAATTTGCATATTTGGACTGACTTCTTGTGTCTGCTTGTCTGGCTGTATTCCAGGTATTTTTATGTCTGTGTAAGGGAAGGAGCAAATAAAGGTATTTCAGCTGTTCCTAGTTATTAAAATTTACCTGGATATAGCATGGACTGGGAGGAAGGGGAACGGGAGGATGAAGGAGACCAGGTTCTTATGAATCAAAGTGGAAAAGGAAGGAGGAGGGATGTGAAGGGCAGCTGAACGGGTGCATGAGCCCAGGCCTGCCGTGTTGGGAGCATCAGCCGCCACATCGTCCAGGCAACCCAGGTTGCCATGGCAATGGTGACAGCGACCAAGGGATGAGTACAGCTCCCACTGCCCAGCCCTCCCCGGGACTGCAGATGCCAGATGAGAGATAGAGACTCCCCAAACCCTGTTCTGGCAAAACACCTTTGGTCCCGGCTGAAGGGAGGACCGAACAAAGCTGCTGCCGGGTTTACAAAGCTGTTGCACATTCAGCAAAGCTTTACAGTCATGGGTGTTCCTTTCTGGCAGCTGGTGAAGAGAAGTAGGGCTTAGAAGGTAGATATGGAAAACAAACAGTGGTTCTACTCCAGGGAAATTTGCCGTGATGCAATTAATTTTTATTTGTTTTTTTATTTAGGAATACAGATGACTACTAATAGCAAAGGTGCTCTAATTGCCTCCCAGGAAAACAACATAAAACTGATATTGTCCCTCTTGTTATCAAGAGGTCATTGCATAACAATGCACTTCTATAGTAGTAGCACACTTCATTTTTCCTGCATAAGTGGGCATTCTATGTAGTTTCAAATGTGAGTTGTACTTAACTCTAAATGTAGTTTTTAAGACATGTGTCTTTACATACCAGCAAAGAATCCTTAAAACAGTCAATTACATTCAACCTTAAAAGTTTCATCAAAGAAGGATATCATGTGTGTTTGTTTCTGGAAGGTTAAAATTGCTTACAGTTAAAACTGGTTACAGTATTTTTAGATGACCAAGATTTTTGTTACCATTGTACCATATCAACTAGCTTAAAAGGCAGAATGTTCGTTTTTCTGCTTTTTTTTCCCCTGTCTGTGCACATATACCTATTTATAACATCCAATCCTATCACTTGATTATTTCCTTCAACTCCAGGAAAACATTTGAAACAGACTGTTAAATGAGGGTTTTGTTGGGCTTAGGTTTGGGAATTTGGGAGCAGGGGATGTTTTCTGGGTTGGTTGGGATTTTTCAGGGGTTTTTGTGTGGTGGGGAGGAGGGGGAATATTGTTGTTAAAGTTGTAATGTGATACCCAGAAAGATTTAGTAGAAATCCTAGGCTGAAAATAAATGTGGTAACTCTTCCATAAGTGAGTCTGTCACTGAACAGCAGGCTGACTGCCATCAAGAAACACTTCTGACACAGTAGATGTATTTTGGGAAAGGAGGGAGTAATGGAATGGGTTATTTGATGGGGAGTCTGAGAACATATTGCCTGAGAGAAATGTCTGGGGCAGAGCTGTGATACTTACTGGGTTGTTTTTTTTTTCTGTTGCTAAGAAAAAGGGAAAAAATAAATTTTACCCCAAATGTACATTTTTCTGCATTGTATTGAAAACTGAAATTTCTTTCTGTTTGGCATGAAATATTTGCTTTTCTGAGAGAAAGAAAGAAAAGCAATTGAGAAAGAAGGAGATGGATGTTACTGCCTTTGCTCAAAGCCCAGATTACTTCATCATTTAGCCAGGAGATGAGAACACAGATTCAGCTGTGTTCCTTTGTGTGAGAATGTTTGTGAATTTTCTAGAAATAAACAAGTCACCTACCCACCAAGCTTAGCTGCTCTTTCCCAATCGCTGCATTCTCTGAATATCTATGAGTACTGGAACAGTCCCAATGGATTAAGTCTAACTTAAGTCTCAGTGAGAAATGGATTTGACAGAGTTAATCAAGACATCCAGACACTGCATTGGATCATCAGCTTACTTTTTAGGTGAAGTTGCAAGGTTTACAGCCTCAGTTACTACAGTTTAGATAACCCTTAGGTCAGGGTATAAAATCTAAGAAGATATAGATTGATCTGCGCGCCTTTTGTATGAGGTGCAGGATTTTCTCTGTGGATGATGTGCTAGTAGAATCAAAAGAAAATACGCCTGCAGCCTTTCTTTTCACGTCTTTTATACAACCCTTCTTTTTGTAATAACCTGTAAAAACATGCCACAATAAGTGGCAATTTTTTTTATCTGCCTTTGGAGAAAAGAATCCCAAGGCATCTTCCCTGAATACCTTGGGAATAAAAGCTACTGTGTTTGACATAGTTCTCAAGATCGTAGAACCAGTACTATTTCTTCATGCTTTTTTCTCCCCTTTTTCTTTCTTTTCTTTTGGAGAAAAAGTTCACATTTTGGAACAGGATTAAAATTACCACACTGACTTCTGAAAAAAGTTGCTGTTCTAATTTCACTTCATATTTTTCCAGATCATCTCCTTCACTGCCCTTTTCTGAGGGCCTTCACAGGAGAAATTGTTTTAAAAGGATGATGAATCAATTTAGGCAGAAGCAAGATAAATTCGCCTACACTTTCAGGGAAATGTCTCTTGTATTTTTCTGTCAAATGATCATCAATACATATTAAGGTCTGGTGTGCAAGTACTAACCAGTAATTTCCTGGATATTTTATCAATTTCTATTTTTTCTTCATATCTTTTTTACGTTAGTCGTAGCTAGAGATAACCTTAGAGATAAACATTGAAGAGCACAGTATATGTTTGTCATGTCCCTACCATATTTTCCTACGCTAACAGAAGAAGGATATAAAATATCATTTAGGTTAGTGTTTCATCCCAAATGAACATGTCCTTCCTGGTCTGTACATTTTATGAGAAGATGAATTAATTCTTTCTTGGTTTTTACATTGCTATGTTAGTATCTTCCATCACCTCAACAACCCACCCATTTTTTTAAATGCATTCCTAGGGTTCGGTCCATCTAACATAGTGATACATTAAAAAACAAACAAACAAACAGCAACAACAAAACCCAACAACAGAAACCTCCTACTCTTTTGGACTTGCTGCATGTTAAAGACTGAAGTATTTGGTTGGCACTGGTGAGATTGTGGGCATTGTAGGCCTAAGTGTTCATTGGAGAGCAGGTGAAATTTTTTGACTTTCTGTAATGTAAGAGAGGGGCCCTTTGTTTAAAAAAAAAAAAAAAGGAGCAGAGCACTCAGAGAAACATCAAAAAGGGAGTTTCAGCCAGCTGACTTGTGTGGCTTTGGTTGGTGTGGGTGTTGGTTTGCTTTCTTAGTAGAACTGGATGCCCCCAAAACTGCCAGGAATCAGTCTGAAGGGTTTTTCATGTTCTTTCATGAATCCTTTACACTTTAACTTAGGGAATCCTGGGAATGTCTTTTGATAGTGTGAAGTTTTTTTACAGAAGGAAAAGTGGAATTATATGTTGATCAATTAATATTCTCCCCAAGAAAAGTTCATACTTTAGTGTTCTGTTCTGTGTCTGTAAGACTTAGATGCTAATGGAATTATTAATATTATAATAATATTATATAATATTATTATACATAATATATTATAATATTAATACATAATATTAATACTATTGCTCAGAAATAAATTTTCTAAGTGATTTAAATAAGGATTTATTTTATTCGATGCAAGTATTACCAATTCAAATAATAACACTGCTATAAAGTTCCACTATAGAAGTATCATTGTTATCTGAAGTGGAAATATAACATGTTTTTCATCCCAAAACACAGATACAAACCATTAAAACAGCATTCCCTGCAGAAACATCTGAGCAGTGGTTTGCTGGAAAACTGAGTGTGACAGACCTTTATTTCTTAAGCATACACTGTAACCTGATACATACCATGGTTTAGACCTTCACAAAAGCCACAGAGCTGAACCAACTGCTTTAATCAAAGGAAGATTGAAATTCATTTAGTGATTCAATTCTTTTCAGATCAGCCTTGGAAACTTAGATGTGAAGCAGATCCATCTGTTAAGATATGTAGCATCTCTGTTGCCACACAATTCATTGCGCCACTTAGTATACCTGTGAATTCTGTAATATAATACAAACTTGTATTTTTAACTACTGATGATGTTTTAAAATATTACAATAATTTAAAAATATTATAATTATTCTTTTTCATCTTTGTAGAACATTGAAGGTCTTCTCTAGTATTAACATCCTAGCTGAGCATGGTAGGAAGAAGATAGAGTTTATCATCTCATGCTTGGAAAGTCTGAATTTCATTTAAATGATTCACTGTTCAACTTTCAGGTATAATTACTGTAAGGCCATAATAATGGGTCAAAAGAGCAATTTCTTTTTGGATCAGATGATAGTATTACCTAATAAAGAGAAAGTTCCCAGCAAAGCTAGGTGTCAATAAATTGTTAAGATTACAGAGCATGATTCTCTTGGTTCCTCCTCCCATCTTTAAAAATAATAGACGCTTTATATTTTCTAAGTGTTGCTCTGGTGCCAGTGTATAGGAGATTCTAAACAAAATCAGTTTTATACATTAACCTTCCTGAATAGTTTATGCGTTAAAAATTATAACAGTAAAGTGAAACCAGATGGACTGAGTAGAGTTGACAGCACCTTTCTGAGTGATGAAATTGCTATTGATTTATGACAAATGCCAGTAAAAGCAGGCAGGGACTGTTTTGTTGCTGTCAGATGAGAACTAAAAGTAGGCAGGTTTTGTTATCAATCATTTGTTGTCGGTGTAAGACAGTGGCAGGCTGCTGTAATTGATTTGATAGCTCTGTCTGACTTGAGCTCCAGTGGCCACCGCAGATCGTGGCAATGCAGCAGTGCAGAGCATTGACATGAAAAAGAAGTGACATGACTCCTCAGAGGCCAAGTTGTATGATTTAAAGGTGCATGTTTGTCAAAACATTTTATAAATCAGAATTTTCAGACTTAGAGGCAATTTATTGATGGCATGTAGTTTTGAGGTTAGTCTAGAAATGGGTTTATTTTATATTGTGGCATTAATTTAATAGATGTTTTATGACCTAAAAGGATTTGCATGGGTAAAGAGAGTTCTTTTTTCTCTTTTCTTTGCCTTGAAGAACAGCTTACAGGATTTCATTCAGTTTGGTCTTTTGATGAAACTTTTCCCCTGATATAGTATCTGTCCCAGTTATGCCTAGTGTGATTATACAGTATCACTATGACACTTTGATCCTTTGTAATAGGCTGGGTTTTGTGTTTTAAAGAAATAAAATAATGATGGCTACTGAAGACCTAATAGGACTATTAAATAAAGCTTTGGGGACTTAATTCTGAGGTAACCCCAAATAATTCTGTAATGTAATGTCCAGAAAACCTTACTTATTTCTCTCTGAATTTTTGATTTCTGAACAGTTTCAAGTTTGGTTCCAGCTGAGTCAATTAACAAACACAGATTGTCTTCTTTGCCATTTCCTACAAGGGTAAGGATTATAGAATTGGAAAACACACAGCAGAGAATTATCTTAAGAAATATGGATACATTCTGCCTCTTCCTTATTACAAACTTTATTCCCAAACAAAACTCTGTAATGATATTTACCTTATGTATATGAGAACTTGAGAGATAAGAAAGCATCATATACTTTATATAAACAGAGGAGTCATGAGCTAGGAAGGACTTGGACAATTAAGTAACTGTAAAGATCAGGCTTATTTTTAATTCCACTGCTGTACACCTGTACAAAAAGTCAGTAATTCTCTGTCTGGATCAAGAGAAGTATTTTTGCAAATAAAAAGTGAGATATTGATAGTGTTCAAAAATAATTAATTCCACTAGAGTTAATATAGAGCAGGGCTGCTAGGTTAATACAGATAAATATACTATTCAAAATTAAGTGATTGAAACAGTGTGGCTTGTTTAGTCTAACAAAAGGAAGACAAGAAGAAAGTGTACATGTACATAGATGTGTGTGTGTGTGTGTGTGTGTGTGTGTGTGAAATACACACAGATTTGTATTACATGTAATGTAAATATATATACAATTATATATAACATAGACAATATGTTGTATATGTTTGGGAGGGTAAATGTTGGAGAAAAAATGTTAACAGCATAAACAGAAGAACAAATGGATATTAGTAACCAGCGCAATTTTGAAAATAGCATTCTAGTTGGATGGGCAGTTGGTCCCATTTACATGGGGATATTTAAAAATTTCATCTATTAATGAGCAAGTGAAAGTATATTAGCATTACCATTGAAAATAATTAAGGAACTGGAATCTCCTAAGTCTGATATCCTGTATTTTAACTGTGATTTTTCTCCACACAAATTTGTATTTTCCCAGTCAGTTCCTGTTTGCTTAAAAGGCTTATCTTTTTTAGATAAAATTTCTCTCAAAAAGAGATGTTCATTGGTTGTGTTTGTATTACAGAAAAAAAACCTGTGAGATTCTTACACTCCAAATATCAAGTATAGCTAGATCTTTGAAATATATGTAGCTTTCCTAAATTTTTTCAATTTTGTTAACATCCCCAAAGTCAAAGAAAAGCAAAAAAATGTTTGTTTCATTTATGCTGATGGATATTAATTGCAGAATAATATTATAGATAGGATGAAGAAATCAAAGACAATTGATGGATGTAAAGAGAGAGATGATATTTCATCCTGTTTCTAAAACGATTCCAGTTTAAATAGAGTATCAGGTGGATAAGATATGGAAAGCTACTTCAAATACATGGGTGTTTTGATAAAACACTTAAAGGTAAGATTTAAAGGCAACACAAAAGGAGCATTGAATTCTGCAAGGAACCTAAAGAGACTAAGAAAATTGAAACAACTAGGATTAAAGATGTAGGTAAAAGCAGAAATATGGGAATAATCTTGAAGTCCTTGAGTTTCTACAACTGGAAAAAGTTGTAGTGAGTTCACTGTTCCAACTCCTAAATGTTACTCTAGGAAGAAATACCGAAAAACTCTGTGAGAAGAAATTTTCTGAAGAAAATTCAGAAATCCTGCATCTAAATTATTTGCACTTCATACAGTATGTTTATCACCTTAGATTTTACCTAGACACATTTACCGCAAGGCATCAGAACAAAGGTGTAATATGCTCCTGCAGGTTACTGAGCAACTGCATTAAATGTAGAAATACTGACTAAAAACCCTACACAACTATAACATAGAAAATTATGCATTTGATTGCTCTACTTTTATGCCATGTTTATATTCAAGAGTAATACTGTAAATCCAGTCAATTTAAGCTGTAAAATACCCTGAAAGGTCTGTTCCACAACAGGTCTGAAACTTGCAGAAGATGATCTGGGTTAATTAGGTGCAACCTTTAAGACACCATTCCAACACGCTGAAGTTCATGGGTTTGACATAACTGGAGTACTGAAATATCAAAACTGCTTCTGTCAAAGGTAATTGTGCTTAATGATGTATCTCAACTAGCGATGCCTCTGCATCCTTGTCTCACTATTTATCTGCCTCACTTCATCATTAATGCTGATCTCTGCTTGTTTCCACAAGCAGTGCATTTCCGTATCCCGTGACTCATTTAGTGCACTAAGTTCCCTGGTGAAGTGGACTGCTCCCTCATTACGGAGCTGGCACTGCACTGAGGAGGCTAACTGAGACTCAGAGTTAAAAGTGGCTGCTCTGCGCTCTTGGTATGCTCATTACACTATTGGTTTCTAACCTTTACCTCTTGCCTTCCCCTAAAAATGTATCTGAAAAAATCATTTCAGTTATTAAACTTGTATTTCTCTCCACCAGTACTCTGCAATTTTTATTTTCTTTGTGCTGCTTTAGACTCCTGTGTCCTCTTAACAAAATTTGAAACAATTCACTAGAATGTAACATCAGTACTCTAGTCTCTGACCTTAAGGGTAAAACTTCTGGAAATTTCTCATCTTTCCTTAGATATTGTGAGCCATTTTTTAAGTACTACTATTTGACAAGAGCCACATAATAATAATATTTTCCAGAACCATTATTTGTATTAAATAGATATGAAACTATTATAAGATAAAATTTACTTTTACATATCCTTTAAACTATATTTGAGCTTAGTTACAGATGGATAAAAGAAGTAGCTTGTTTCCATAAGTATAATTTCACTACTTGGGCAACTTGTTATGAAGCTAATATATAGCTACTGTTTTTTCTTGAGTGTACTAATTCAGAAACTCTCCTTCTGGTCACCTGGATTAGACCATTAACATTTCAGAGAGCATTTCATTAACATTTACATAGTATCTCATCAGACTGTTCTTTGACTTGATATAGCATGAGACCAAATCACCTCTGAGATTTCCCAAGGTGCTTCTTGCCTCTGAAGCTTGTGTGTCAAAAGCCCTTAGGAACTTGCGTGTTTTTCAGCTAGAATATAATGATGGGACTGCAATTCAGAGCAAGCTTTGAAGGAAGTGTACCAAAAGACACAAAAGGCTCCCTATTTATCTTCCCATTGTAGAAGAATATAAAAAGAATAAAATAATTATGTAGCAAAAAATCAAAACTAGTGGGTGAGCTGGATGACCTGAAAAACTTCAGAACCCATTTGTATCCTGCCCTCAGTGTCCTCTAAAAAAAAGTTCATCTACTTCATCCCCTTCTATTCTGCATTAAGAAACTTGGCTGAAGTTGAACATGATTACTTCTTCAAGCAAGAAGCAGAATGCCCCATCTCCGGAAACTTCAAATTCAGCTGCCTTGCATTCATCAGGGGATAGTAAACAGACAACCTTTCCCCCACTGCTGTGATCTTTTCACAAAATGGCTGTTACTGCACCTATGCAGTGAACTGTGAACAAACTTTATAGCTATTTTCTATATAATCCTGTTACCTAGAAATAAGTAAAGATAAATAGAATCACTTCAAGGTGTCCAAATCTTAACTGATGCTTTGGTGAGGAGAGGAGCAAAGAAACCTTTCAGTGTTTGCCTCTGCAATGTTGTTCATGAAGCTGTAGGTTAAATTTTCTTTCTTTCTTATAAAATATTTTTATTGTCAGTGGTAGTTTATTTTCTTCATTTACTCCCCTTTTTCCTAACTTGAAAGGTAAGGCCAGATTATACTGCAGTAGATTATATATTTATAGCTTAATACTTTGTATTTGGAGTTTTCAGGGGATACATTTTAGCTCGAAATTTTAATTGCATGCATTTTTACGTAATTATGTATGCCATTTCTACTTTTTGTGGCTTTATTATTATATTTTTCATGCTTTTCTGTCCATTATTGCATTGCAAAAGTCCAATGCAAAAGAGGAAATGGGTAAGTTAAGCGAGGTAAATAATGCAGAATGTTTCCTTATAGAGGAGAATTATTCCTTTATTTTATTTCTTTGAATTGCAGTTGGGCAAATGTGATTTTTAAGTTGGCTGTGTCCTTTTTCTAGCACTTGAAAACATATAATCAGATACTGATGGCTAGCTAAATCTTACTGAGATATGAAAGAATCTCCATCATTCTTTATCTTCTTAAAATCTTCCAGTTTTCCCTTTCACATTTTTTTTCTGTTTTCCTGAAAGAACAGGAGAATATAAACAATTACTCTCCATTCTTACACTGTTATTTAAGATTCTGTGTTCTGAAACTTTGCAAGCATAAAAATGCCAACATGGTGATCACCTGTCACAGGAGTCTTACACTAAGAGATTTCACCAGGCCAGTGGACTTTTCTCATCTGCCTCTGTGTGTCTGTGCATGCACTTAAAACATACATTTTTGCATTATAAATATATCTATATCTTAAAATCTGCCCTTGCCATGCCAAATTGTCTCTAATTTGAGATGCCTGCGAGTTAATGCTTGAAGTATTTGACTGTAGAATTCATTATCTGTTTCCGCATTGGTTTCAGTGTGTTAACATGAAGCATGTCTGTGTGAAGTTATATTCCAAATGAAAAGAAACAGCTTTAGAAAAGTACTCTAGGTTGTGGTACCAAACACTGCTTTGGAATAATACCCTGTGTATTTGTGTGTTGCTAGAAAGGGTCTGAATGTACTGTATGGATAGTAAAAAAAGGTTTCTTAGTAAAAAAACTGTTTCTTAGTGATCTTATGGATAGTAAAAATGGATGACCTTATGGATAGTAAAAAAACTCTTTCTTAGTGATCTAGTGCTCAGGCACATGATCTATAGAGACTTCACAGTTAAGAGTCTTAATTCAGGGGGAAAAGCTGAGGGAAAACCTACCAGAAAGGGATAATAATTATTCCCAATAATCCTGTTGGGAATTCTGAGGAGTTAAGAAAATAATCTGTCTTTTTTGATTGAGACTGGTAATTTTAATTTAGGATGGCTAATCCTGAACTATAGACTAGTCACAGACATGTAAAAAACTGTTTGAGAAACTATACATTAAAGTATTTTAGTTAAGAATGGAAGTGAATACATAGATTTAAATGCCTGGGTGTTTAATTAATGAAACAAGTGGTTAAATATAGTACTTAGAAGGAAATTCAGGAGCCAGGAAGAAAACTGCAGGGATAAAAGGGAGAGGTGTTATCGCTTCTGATAGGCATGACTGGCACAGTAGTACATTTTGTACTTCATTTTTGCATATAAATATATTTTAAGCTTGTTGTAACAGAAATTCTCATAGTTTTAATTAGTTTCCTTGTTTTCTAAATTCATTCAGACTTCTAATGTGAATATAGCAACCATTTCCAAATGAAATCAGTTTGTCTTTTTTTATATGTAACTCAAGTTGTAGTATTTATAAATACTTAGAATGTCACTGTCTGTCCGTTCTACAGTTGCAAATGTAGACTGCATTGACAGTAGGGCTTAAGGAAAGCTTTCACTGGAATGCTGCAGTCCAAGTCTGTTCTTATGTCCTTGTTTTATGTCTGTTCAACTTCCCAGAAAAATGAGTTTTAACTAAGTTATTTGATTATTTTAGATCACAGTATAAGTAAATTTAAAGTTGCATCTCTTACCTCTATTTATTACCACTGTGGAGTTTCTGTTAATGAATGTCAGAAATATGTTTACATTAAAATTCTGGTTTAAAAGATGGAATTTAACTGTTAGCACATGGTCTAGCACATCTTCTAGTTGATACTACAGGAAGAATTACATGAAGTTTCATGTTCGGTGTGACAGATGAGCTGCAGGGGGATTTTTCAACAAATCCATATGTACCTTATTAGTGCTCTTACTGTACTCTTTGTTTTTGTTACCTTAATTTTGAGTAAAATAACATGGTTATATTACTCAGGAGAAATAATAAAATCACTTTTTCACGTGGCAGATAGCTCTTCTTCCTTTCACTACGTTTAGGAATCATAAAACTTAATGGATAGTTAAGAGTTTATTTAATCTATTTCCCTTTCACATTGTGAGTTCAAGGATACAGACGCCATTCTCGATGGAACTTTCTACAAAAAATTTAGACAAACACATCCACACTGAACAAAAAGAGCAGCATCTTTTTTTCTTTTTTGAATACTTGTTTCCTTTTTGCTCTCTTATATATATTCAGAAAAAATACTGGATATTACTGTGTCTTACTGCAGAGGAAAACAGCACTGATCAAGGCGATAAGAGGCTTATGTGGACTTCTGAAGTACCTTTATCATCCCACGTTTTCCTTGCTGTTTTATTGTCTGCAGACATAACAACATGATATTTTTTTCCCGGCTGTTCTTGTAGATTAGGATTTTCAGATATGTAAAAAGAAAAAGTCAACTTATTTCTTGTAGTTCAGTGTCTAAAACTGGACAAAAATCTGAAGTTGATGAACAGGAGAGCTAAGGCATGGTTCATGTTTTTTAAAAGATGATGCTCCTGTTCATACGTCCTGGAAACAGCCTGGTATTTTGACTTATGTTGAGCAATTCTGTGAGGGTTCTCTCCTTTGTTATTATTAGATTCATGACTTTCACGTTCTTTTCGTTTTCTTAAACCAAATCTCTTCTAAAAAATTTATCAAGTGTAGCTGCAATTTGCTTTGAGATTACTTTACCTAATGCTCTGGGTAAGATTTTATCTGAATTGGGGTTTTGGGGGAGTTTCTTATAAAAAATCAGAGTCAGTTGTGCATTAGTGCTCCGTTACATGCATTAATTATATTCAAACTGCAAATTTAGTGATTACCGAAGTAAAAGAAGCCATTAAACAATTTGGCTTTGTTGGTCTCATCCACTCAAAGCTTTTCTTCCCTTTTGAGTAATGAACCAAATCTTTATTTAGTCTCCTCCTTATCAATATACCTAAAGAGTGGGGTTTTTTTTCCTTTGCGAGTCGTATCTCATTCTGAGTACTGATGTTATTATTTTGTCCTTAAGCAACTGTCTATATTCATCCTCACTAAGTCTCTCCAAAGACTGTGGTTTCTGCTTTTCTTTTCTGAATTTCAAGTCATAGAAGTCTTTGTGAATTAATCAAGTTGATTTCTTCCTACTTTTTTTCTACTTTCTCTGCATTGAGATAATGGGATTTCATTATTTTTGTATTGCGTTGTTAAAACATGCCAATGTTTTTGAGTCCACTCTTTCCTGGTATTTCTTGCTGTGGGAACTTTCTTCTGTGCAAAAAATAATGTTGGCAGGATTTACAATACAGCTAATAAAACCTATATTTATTTTTTCTGTTTCAAAGCATTTCTTTTGAGGATATAAACTATTTCTAGCATTAATTTAAATTGGAATGTTGGTGTTCCAACCTATTTATATTAATAAGCAGCAGTAAGTAATAATTTCCCTCTTGAAAACTGAGCAAAATGCTACATCCAATGACTCAAAAAATTATTTTTTCAGAAGAAAAACATGTTCTTCTGGAGAAAACCAGTTTTTATTTAATTTCTTAGTTTCAATCAAAAAAATAGAATAGATAGGTTGTCTGACACCAGTTTAGATCTTTGGAGTATTCCAAAATCCATTTTCTGGTAAGATTTCTGCTTGATAAATTTTCTCATTTCCCATGTGAAGTGGATGAAGTAGTAGGTAGCTGTTCATACCAATCTGTTTGGCCTTCAGCTAGATCAGAATTGAAGGTAGATAGTACACTTCAGTTTTGGGGTTTTTTAATATATCAAACGAGAAAAGTGGCAAAAAGTTGCATTTTTGGTAGCATTTGGGAGATGCAGAACATTTCAGATTATTTCAGTCTGAGGACATTTTAGTTAATGATTAATGTGAGCACTAAAAATACTAAGCTCTCCTTGATTTTGACATATTGTAAGGCTATCTTTGTCATATAAAATTTAACTTGAATATATTGAAGCATTTCCCTGACCATGTTTTTTCTACCTTTCCATATCGATTGTCCTGTGTATTCTAGAATTTGTGCAGTACATTGACAGAAGGAGGTTGTTTGCCAGTTTTTTGTTTTTTTTTCCTGAGCTACGTGTAATCCTCTAATGTTAGAGAATAAGTGTAGTGGTGTCAAATTGGTCTCATTGTTAGTACAAAGTGCTGTTATGCAATAACTACGCAATATTTTCATTAGAGATGCAGATATAATATTTTTAATTGAAGTTGCCTTATGAGAGTGTGATAAATGAGCAGTTAACCATCTTCACCCTAATCCTAACCCTAATGCTGACCAGCCATAACACTGTGATTTTCATCTTCACTGAGTAGAAGACGATACCAGCATTCAGGAGAAAGTCTTCAGAGTATAAGTTTGTCAGATAAATATTTCAGATATTTAAAAGACTATAAAAGCAGCTCTGAGAACAACTTCTGCCATGGAATGGAGTGGCTATGTTGCCAAAGAGATTACATAGATGCATTGTAGATGCCACATTTGTGATGTATGGCTCACAATCCGTTAGGAGGCGAAAGAATCCTCTTCAAAGATTGTGATGCCAACGTGTAATTGGGAAGAAAAGCAGCCAGATGATAAACTAAATAGACCTAATATCACATCCATCAGATTAGAATTGCTTTCTACTTGCTGAAAGCTAGTAGCTGGGAAAACCCTGAACAAGGGGTTTTTTCAGCAGCGACCTGGGTTGGGGGATATTGAATAGAACCTGAATTTGAGAAGATTAATATAAATTTAACTAGGCAGAGAAGAATATGTTAAATACAATAAAGCTTGTTCGTTGAGAAGATTTTTATATTTGAATAAAAGAAGTTTGCTTTCTTCTTTTAGGAAGGTTAAAAGTGAATTTTCAAAGAACTCTGTTATCTTTTATTTTCCTTTTTGTTGACTCAGCATCATTTATAGACATTTTTTCATGTCTTCGCACTTTTTCCCATTATAATATGTAAATATTATTTTTGAATCCTTGTAATGCACTTGATAAATCTTTTTTCCTTAGAATAAATTAGTTTAAAGGTGAACTGCCTTTTTGCAACTGAGTTTAGACTGACAGCTGGGACTTTACAAAGTCACTGTTTTAAAGTATTGGTGTAGATTATTAACAGAACTTGTATTGGCATTAATAGTTTTACTAAAGCCTGTTGAGTCAAGAAATCGGGATGTAATGTATATTCATGTGTAATATCTGCTTGTGTGTAAAATGTCTATAGACATCATTATTTTTATATGTATTTAATAATTATATATTTGTTAGAATCAGACATTTATTTTTTAGTAGTACCAAAATTAGGGCTTTCAAGACTGTTAGTAATGAAAAATATTCTCTTTAATAGTTGTTGTTCAATGTAGATAGGGGTTCTGTTGCTTATATTTTTTCGACTTGAGGGAAACAGTTTGGTTTCCAAAAACAGTACATTAAAAATAGTAAAATTTTTCACTTGTCTACCTAAATCACTCACTAGAATTCATAGGTCAGTTATGTCTGAAATTCATTGACTTTATGTCGACCTGGGTAAATAATGTGTTGAATATAAAACTGTTTCACAAAGAATTTTTACCATCAATCAGGATTTCAGATAACAGTTGTTGTCCTCTTTTTTTAGATGCTGAAGTATTAAAGGAGAAAATGAAGCTTTTTAAGGAAATGTTACCAGAATTATCTAGAAAGTAGTTGTGTATTATGAAAATAATCCTATTTCTGATTAATATTTACAATCGTTCATATTTGTGGTTGTGTTGTGTTGTGTTCAGCTTTTTCTTGAGCTCATCTTTACAGTGCTAGTTCATTTCAAACTATAATAATATTTTAAGCTTTGAATATCAGTTTCTTCTTGTGACAGTTTTACCAGAAGAGAAGCTCAGTTTGCAAAGTCTAATTACAGTGAAATTCTGATTCCCCTAGCCTTGTTGTTGGCAAGAATTTTGGCCATAGTAGAATAATGCTGGTGGCAAAATTGTATCAGAAAAACCTAAAAACCCCAAAACTTTCAGATTTAGGTTTCAGGTTTTCTTAAGGTAAAACCGTATATTAGACATTGCCAGGTTATTTTTTAGCCAGTGCAGATACAGTCTGAATTATTACAGTGTGAAGTTCTAGCTATTTACCATAAGAATGTAAATAATGTGGCACAAAGCCATATTTATACTGATTAATGAAAGCTGTTACACTGCAATCAGAGTGATGCAGAGCAACAGGGCAATTCATTAGGAGAAAAGCAGTTAACAAACAGCTAAAGCATGCCAGTTTGGACCTTTTCCTTTCAACTTCAAATCATATACTCTGCTCTTGGTTTGTTATGCTAAATAATTATTTCTAAGGTAAAGTAGATAAGGAAAAGGAAGGTTATGCCTGCCTACTGATTCTTGCTTACTCACCAAAATGGAAAGAGAAGGTGTCATTTTTGGCTTTGTTATGAGCAGATAAATATGCTTGCTGTGTTACGCTTGTTAAACATACTGTACTTGTGATTTGTTGCAATGGGATGTTGATTCAGCACAGCATATAAGCACATGCATAAGTCCCTCCTGACTTCAAGCACCTCCATTTAAATTCAGTGTTCAACTAAACTAGATCAGGGCGTCACTAAAGTAAATCAGGCAATCTGGACTTAAATTGTATGCTTCTAAATTACAGCTTCTGTAGTATTAACAATGTGTATCTCAAAAAACACTGCTGACATTTGTGATTGGTTTTTCTTTCCATTTTCAGTCTTTAAGACATCATTACAAGAAATAGAAATTATAAAAGCTGTATTTAATTTCAATTTCTCTCTTACATAAACAAGAGATATAGGGAAAAATGCAAGTATCATAAGTGGTGAATGATAAACTTTGTAGTTTTTAAGACAGGCTTCATCTGATATTTTATTTTTGAAGCAGTGTGAACCCAAAATTTAGACAAATATGAGTACTTAAAAACCACCTTGCTGTATTTATTTTAGAAATAGCATTTTATACAAAGTAGTTTTACCAAATGCTCTTAAAAAAGTATGTGTCCTTATCTTTAAACATTAGCTATATTAAATGCTGAAATCTTATTGTGGTTTTAATTGTATTTGCCCATAAATCACCATTTCCTGTAAGTTTTCATTGAATAGCATTTCAGGAAATTAATTTATTAAAAGGTGAAACGTTCAGGCAGTAAAACTGTAGTTTGCTGGTACAGGAGAAGGAATTAAGAAAAAGCATCAAATGACCTGACTGCTATACTTCCATCTCTTCTTCTCCAGACAAAGCAGGATCTTACACTTATATGATGCAGTTCAAAAAAAAGCCCCTTTCATGTTGAGAGGTTATCTGAAAATTCAAAAGCATTTGCAACTACAGTTATTTATAATCTTATTCTATTTCTGTGATATAGAAGTAGGTATATTTATGAAATGTGTCAAACTTCTCTCTAACTGTCAAGTCTGCTTTTGTTAAATATACTCATATTCTACTCCAGGTGAATTTTATGTGTAACACAAAGAATACAAACTTCGTATATAACATAAAGTTACTCAAAGTAACTTTAATTTCTACAACTTGCAAGTACCTCAGGTTTGTTACAGGTAATACAGTTTACCAGTAAGAAGTTCCCTGCTAGTGCATGGTAGGGTAGAGTTTTTGTAAGTCTGGTTCTACAGATTTATGGTCTGTCACATGCATGTCAGCCTGCTAAGAGCAGAAGCTTTCACAGAAGCAATGTTTTCTATTAAGCTGTTCTCACATCTGTACATAAATAAGAAATTCAGACTTCCAGAATCATGCTGAAAGTTGTGAAGCAGTAATGAACAACTAATCATAGACTCATAGAATGGTTTGGGTTTGAAGGAACCTTCAAGATCATCAAGTCCCGATGCCTCTGCCATGGGCATGGATGTCACTCACTAGGATGAGGTTGGTCAGGGCCCCATCCAATCTGGTCTTGAACATTTCAGGGATGTACATGCACTCTGGACAACCTGTTACATTCTTCACCACCCTCTGAGTAAAGAATTCCTTCCTAACATCTAATCTAAATCTCCTGTCTTTCAGTTTAAAGCCATTGTCCCATGTTCTGTCAATATCTGCTTGCATAAAAAGTCCTCCTCCTCATTTTTATAAGCCCCTTTAGGTACTGGAATGCTGCTTTAAGATCTCCCCTAAACTTTCTCTTCTCCAGATTGAACAACCCGAGCTCTCTCAACCTGTCTTTGTAGGAGAGGTGCTTCAGCCCTCTCTTTGTATTTGATAAATTTACTGATTTTCTGTAAGTTTTCCAAAACATAAAACTAGCTTTTATAATAAGTTGTGGGTTTTTTGTTCTAGTATAGTTTTAAAGGAAAGTTACAGATATTTGAAAATGCGAAATCAACATTGTGCAAAGCGGTGTTGCAGACCAGAACTGAAACTGTAGACTTGAACATGAGCAACTTCTGCAAAGAGTGACAGTATTTGATGTAAGCTGGGGTGCTAAATTAGGTTGCTTCTTTGGTTGTGTTTCAGAAATAACTACAAGTTGGGATTAAATTATTCTTAGCAGCATTTAGAAGAGACCACTAATCATCTGAAGAAACATTTTTGTTCCTAAAGGATTGCGTTAGCTATTAAGAAAATAATCTTAGAAAATGATGGTATGCAGCAGATTTTCCTTTTTCTTAGCCCTAGTCAAGCAAAATGATCATTTTTCTGTAGAAATCCTTTGTATAATATTTTGTTAAATGTGGTAGGAAAGTAAATAACATTTGGACTTGCAATCAACATGGTTCTTCTAAACAATTAGTGCTTATAAGAGATAACCATACCTAGCACATTTTCAAGCAACTCCAGAAGGAACTTCCTATGACTCTGTAATCTTCTAAAATTATCGTCTTTACATCCCAGACTTTCATTTATGTTGCAGAATCTATTCAATTTATTCAGTAGCACCTAAATTTAATAGGTTTTCTTCAACTGAGTCAGTAAGAATTCTAGAATTTAATTCCTGAGCCTTTTTTCTTTTTAAATTGGCAATAGAAAAACTGCACATTCAAAGAATGAAATAAGTCATATAGGGAAAAAAGCCCCAAAAGATTTTGCTCTGTGAGCTTTATTGTTCATGAAGCTTGGTTACTACACATTTGTGTTCATTAGTTCATAGGCTGTTTAGGTGAGCTTTACTTACTGCTCTGCATAGACTAATCATGCTGTCCTACATAGAATGGATGGGCATTTTTGGTGTTATCTATGACTACTTAATTCAGGTGATGTGATTAAACGTCACCAAGGTTAAATTATGAAGTTCGAATCTTTAACAGTCTATCCTTTGAAAAATTTTATGATCCAACTTAACAACTGTATCTCACTTTGAAGCTGGGTTTGAACCAGGTGACCTCTATAGAGGTCTTTGCCAACCTAAGCTTTTTTATTATCTGAGAGAGCTATATCTCTTTATTAAATTTCGTGAATTAAAACACATAAGTAAATTTTGAAGTTACTACATATGCAAATGTCTTGAATATAAAGGACTTGTTTCCATCAGGAGCGATGTAGAAGTTCTGATCATTAATTTTTAGTAATATTTTCACATCCATATAAAAAATTAGAAGCTCCTTGATGAACATAAAAAGGCAGTTGTCTTGCATGCCTCAGATTCAGGTTTTATTGAGGCACCAGACATTTTACATAAGTGTCAGGAATTTTTAGGGCACCTATTCTACAGTACCTAAATCTTCTATACTTGTGCTTCATGTCAGCAAGAGCCTTGATATTTTTGCATCCTCTTTATCAAGGAAATCTGAGGCTTATAAGGCTGTGTTATTTTATTTGTGGCTTTGTTTTTAGGCCAATAAACTGAAGTATACATTCTTTGGACTTCTTTATAACTGAGATTTCGTTAGTCATCTAACTAAACAACTATCTTTGCATGTATCCCTAAAATCCCACTGGAACGTTACTTATTAGGAAATCCCCCAATCCTAAATTGTATTTTGTGATGTTTAAGGAGAATCTGTTTACCTTTATGGCAAGCTGAGCAGTTTTGGAAGGAGTGCTACTGTATTTAACCTCCGAAGGATTCACTTGCACAGCTTTAACAGGTCACAAATTTGATGGCAAAATTTAGTGACTGCCTCATGCCTTGACCACTAAGAGATTCCTCTAAAGTACATATTACAATAGTTACAAGTTTTACCTATAACTTCTTTTCTTCATAGCAATAATAGGTATCTCAATAAAGATGGGAAAATGCTTTTCATTGATGGAATTAAGCTTACTGTAAATGCAATAGCCAATCTTGCACATTCAAATTGGAAAAATGAAAAAAATACTGTCAAAAATTCAATTTAGCATTACAGAGATTACTGCAGTATAACAGCCCTTTATCTGTAGTAGTGTATAAAAGCACTTCTAACAGTGCATCAATTTTCACAGCCATTTAGTAGATTAGAAAGCAATTGTAAACAGAGTAAAACCCACATTAACTCCTGTCAGCAGCCTGCCTTTTTCTCAGTTATGGATTTGTTTGAAATAACAGTGAAGTCTGCAAGTGATTGCATCAACATCACAGATTGTATCATAAATATGAATGAACCCATCGTAATGGACTGCATAGTAATAGATGGCAAGAATTTGTCCCCTCCCCTCAAAATAACAGCTTTTGTAAGGGAAGAGTAGCTGTAGCATAAGGAAACATGCCACTCTGCAAGAAATTACTGCTCCTGTTGTGAAACAGTAACTGCACCAAGTGACAGATTTTTAAATTGCCCCTATTTTAATATTTTAGCAATGCACCATTAATAAGTGTCCAGTATTTCTTTTAACTGAAATCAGCTGAAAGTTATATATATTAAAAACCCCTAAATCAAGTATTTTTAAATGAACAGTTAGGTAAACAACATTACTGGGGGTGTTTTTTGGGGTGCAGAGAAAGAAAGTAGCCATGAATGGGTTTGTTTATTTTGGAAAATTGCCTTTCTTGTAATGCTTAAAAGCAATAAATGCAGTGAAAATGATAAGAATACTATTTTTCCACTCATCATCAGGTGTCACAGTGGTAGTTACAATAAACTGATTTATGGCCAGTGTGGTGAAAGCTGATCTTAAAAGACTTGTGGATTCTTCATACACAACATCATGCAGAGCAGGGTGTGTTTTGCATTATTTTCATTTCTCCAGAAGATGTCTAATGTCTCTAACAAAAACAGGTCACTAGATATTTCCTAATACCTGTTTCTAAAAGGTGTTCTACTGCATATCTTGTTAATTGCTGCTGTCCATTTAGGTATTCCTTGTAGACTTAAATTAGGTCTACTATTCAATTGCTTTTGTTAGAAAACTCTGGCTACCAGTGCATTGTGATAAATGTACCACAGTCATAGTGCTAGGCACTATGCAATAAAACAGTGCTTCTCTGAAGTAAAAGGGACAGTACTGGATATTTGAGTTCCAATTTATCACACACAGGATATTAAACATTGAGGACCAAATTTGCAAATGAGGACAAATGTAATGTTTCGGATTTATGGGAGTAAAACCTGTTAGTAAAGTAGCTAGAAAGATAAAAATAAATTTTCCTCCAAATTGTAAGAATGAAATGTGACAATATTTATCTTCTCTCAGCTGTTGCATTTCATTGTTATTTTGTGAAATATTATGACAATGACTCAATGAAACATTTTGCACAAAGACTTAATTTTAAAAGTCTTTAAATTTTGGCTGAGAAAGTGAGTGGTTTTCTCCATGGAGACTGAATATTTCTTTGATGACCCATGTATAATTGTAGCTTTTAACCTTCATCTTTTTACATGTAAGCAAAAACAGTTTCAGGAATGGTGATTTCACATTAGTGAATTTTCTGCTTTACTGTGTTATAGCTATTCTTTATATTTTATTTATTTTTTGTAAATATAGAAAGAAAATGTAATTTAGCTTTTTGAGAAAAAATGCTTAACCAATGCTCTATCTAGATTTATATGATTTCATCCAATAAAAAGATATCATGCTTTGGTAATAGTAAAGGACATTTAGTGAAGCTTAAAGAAAAATAATCATCAGTAAAAAAATACAAAAAAATCAAAGAGTTTATTTTATACTTGTGTGATTTCTTAATTTGTATTTTTCAAAAAAAATTTTCAAACATTTTTTCAACATTTTTTTCTCTTTTTTTTTTCATAAAATGCAGGTGAATTAGTGGTTTCTTAAATTGGACCCAGCATTCTAATGTAACTTCCTGTTGTTAAATGATCCTATTTAGTGTATTTCATTATTCCAAGTCAAATAAGTGCACAGAATTCAAGTACTGTTCCTGTGTACTAGACTTACACAATCATAAATTTGATTATATTGCCTTTCCCTATCCTTCGTTCACCTACACGCTCTTGGGTGCAGCTGAAAATGTTTTTCCAAAACTCTCTCATTCATCCTAAATGCTCAAGTCTTTCTAAGATGCTTTCTCATCTAATGCAGATTCACATGTAGTCAGTGTTTTGAATAAATAGATAAAATTAACTGTATCTTGCAGTAATTTTATTACCATTAGCTTACTAATCTGTCTTCTTAAGGAATACTTAAATGCCATTTAAAAGCAAGTGAAACTACAAAGGAAAGAAGCTAGTAGAAACTAGAACTGATGAAGGGTTGGAAAGCAAGCTATCATCTCATTAGGACCTGCTTTTGAATGAAATCCTCAAGAAGGAATTGCAGTTGGAACTACTCCGTTGTTACTGAACTCAGACGAGAAGTACAGTCTCCTCCTACTGACAGTCACATCAACCCTAAAGCAGTCAAGAGTCACTGTTCTCTGAACAGCAGAACTCTCTTCCCAAGGTAGGGGAGGACTCCCAGTCCAAGATTTAGCATCTTTCTGGCCAGGAAGGCACGTCAGTGCATCCTCTGCAGCCGGCCAGCTGCCTGCAGTGTCTGTCTCTCATATTCTCTATTTAGATACTTCAGCCCACTTCTCTTTCCAAGTTACACCACTTCTGTTTGAAAAAACATCTTTTAAAGACTATTGGTGAGAAATTACTGTTCAAGGCTGGCAGTTCTCAGACAGGTATAGACACATGTAAAGCAGGTAAATAAACTTTATGTTGAGGTGTAGATATATTCCACTTAATTACATGGGATCTGTTTTGCTTGCCTTCACTATCTATTTAAAACTAATCTAAGCTGGGCCCTGTCTCTAATCGAAAGAAGCCAATAGATACCTAAAATATGTGCTTTTAATTGTGCTCTGAAGATTGCCTTTTTCCCTTGACTAGTCCCTTGACAGTGCAATCTCTTTGCCATTATTGTTCTGCAGAGTCAGGCATAATGATTCTGCACCAGGACTACCATGCTCTACAATGATTTCATTATAGTGAAATACAGCACTAGTGGGTACATAGGTTCCATAGATTACATTCCACACTTTGTATTGCTCTCAGAAATTCTGTATTTTGTGTAATTAGTATGGTACAAAACAACCTCATCCACCCACAAATAGATTTTCCTATAAATGAGTTGTCTCCTAAATTTGAAATACCTTTCAGCTGAATCTGTGTATCACAGTCCTTCCTATATGCACCAGTGACTAAGGAGCTGGGCATAATCTGATGAGGAAAATGGCATTTCTGTTTTAATTCTGATGGGCATAGGTTATTTGGATTAGTTTCTGAATGAATGATAGAATATATATTAAAGTCTGTAAAACAATGAAAAGATCAATGAAAATAGTCTTTTCAAATGATTGAGTCTCAAGTAACAGCATGTGTTTGTTTCATACCAAAAATAGCTTTATGTGTTGGCATTTTATTTTTTTTACCATGTTGAAATCTTAATGCTTTTCTTTGCTAGTTCTTTAGCTTTATGGAATAATTCAAATTTAACATAATATTTAGTATGTTGTACAACTAAGAGAAAAGTATTTTGTAATATATGCATAAAATATGATGATAAGGCCCAATGAAAATATTTTGATAACATCTTATTTTGAATGGCAATGAAACTATATTAATTAAAGTAGGTGCTGTTATAGTTTTGTCACTGCATACTATTTTTATCCCTCTTTTTTAAACTTGGTGCATACTCTGTAAAAGCAGTGTTATGGGTCTTTTGGTTTTTTGGGATTATCATGTTTTTTTAGAGAGAGACTTGATGAAACATTTTCATAGAATTCAAATCACTGTTACTTTAATTCTTTCGCCTACTCATCTATCATACTTAACAAAAATGCATACACTCAGAACTAATATCTAATAACCACAGGGTTGCCTTCCCATTCAAAGTATCATCTCTGAAGACTAAACTTCAACACTTAGTCCTCTGTAGATGTGAAATCCTTAAGTTTAGATGTACACAACTAGAGTTTTGTAAGTTTTGCATGGCCAGGACTAAATCTAAGCCAATTTCAGTTTAAAGCAGAGATGATTTTCACCTCAAGGGTAAGATTCCATGTACCAATGCAGAGGTAGAAATAATTTATTTTATAGGCTGATTTTTAAATCCAGAGTATGTCTCAAGCTTGTCAGAAACTTGCAAAGCTATATAAAAGTTTGGGTATCACAAATCTGTCAGAGAGAAGAGTCTAAACAAGTATAAGAATTGTGTCTACTGGAGATGAAGGTTAGTGAACATGAAGAATACTTTAAAAGGAAAAGATGGTGGCAGATAATGGCTGAGCAATGTACTTAGTAATGGTGTCTTTCACATCTACATATTTTGTCAGCATATTGCATACTAAACAGAGTTCTCCTGCTTATATCCAAACTGTTCACTGTAACAACTGTAATTTGTTTAAATTATATTCTTCATTTAGCCCGAAAAAGCCTTGTGAAATTTTACAGCTTCTGTTAAATAAGTGGTGAGATGTATACTTAATAGTCTATCAGGCCTTAAAATCACCAAATCTGCACCCTGTCCTCCCGCACAGGGGAGGTGTCATCTCAACTATCCCTTGTCTCTGCCCAGATTAGGAAATCCATCTTTTATGCAGATTTTTCTGCAGTCAAAAGTCTAAAACTTCCAGATACAGAAGTTACTTTTAGATATCTGAAGTGTGGGCTCTCTTTACCTGTTTAAAATATCTACATTAGGGTGAAATGAAGCACAGTTTAAAAGTGCTTGTTTCTCTTCACTGAATGTGAAGGGAGCCTGAGGCAACCAGCACAAATTCATTCGGTCCACTTAATCTCAACTGGTATCAAGGGCCTTTAGTCAGCCACAAGGAGACACAGGACTTTGCCTGCTCTTGTTGCAAACAATTTTATATAACACTGAAGAAAAGAGTCAGGTTTGTTTCTGTACCTGCAATACATATGTATCCATAATCAACAAGTTATATCTATTTCATAGTTGTAGTTATAATAAGGCCAGTTAAATTTGTAGTTTATAATTTTAAATGTAAATGAGAATATTTCAAAGTATTCATTATTACAAAAAAAAAGTAAATGCATCTACACAAATATAATTGAACTTTTTGCTTTAAACCATATTCTGTTACATAACCAAAGAGTTATAAATTTATACATCTGCTTCATCTTATTGAAACTGTCCTTATCTTAAGCTTAATTTCTGGAAAAAAATCTGTTTGGCTAGTAAGCTCAGAAGAAGCAAAGGTTTAAGAGATGTAAGATAAATTATTGAGTGCCATGACTGAATTCATAGACATAGAGAATATTCTCCCTTCACACTCCCTTCCCCAAAGTTTTCCTCAGTTATGCTTCTGAAATAAAAATACATAAATACCTAGCCTACTGTTTTTGCTGCAAAATTTTTGCAAATCTTGGAGTCAGCTGAATTGTTATTCTTACCACTGCTGGCTAACATTGAGAATCTAAACAATAATACCAATTGTATGTGGTATTATTTTATTACACAAAACTGAAAATTATATTTCTTCTATAGGATGTTGCTTTGAAATTAATAGTAACATGCATAAAATTTGCATTTTAATAGTTTTTCCTTAGATCACATTGAACTGCTAAACATTGTGAGATTTTTCAATTGCGTTTGCTTTTTTCCTTAGCATTTAAAGCTACTCAGGTGTAGCATTTCTCTGGAAATGAGCACTAATGAAAGTGCTAGAAGAGATTTGAGAATATATCTCTAGCATGTTTAGTATGAGTGACTAATTTAACTGATGAGCTAGCAATGAGTTTACACAATATAGTTGTTCTAGGAAGAAGTGTCATCTTAATAGTTATTATGTATATTGTGTTTCCTAAAAGGTGTTTTTATCACCTCTTTAGAACATGGTGGGAGAAAAAGAATTTTCTTTATGAGAAAGATGGTGGCGATTGTGCCTGTGTATGACTGAGAGTAACCTATAGACATTCTAGCCTGAATTAATTTATGCACATGTAAAACTGTGTGTGTACCTTGTGTCCTGAAAAAGTCTTTCCAAGTCTGTTGAGTGGTCTTAAATTTTTGAAGAGTACCCACAGAACTTCTCCTGGCTGTCTTCTAGTTTCCTCAGTTACATATGGAATAATGGAAGGGGAAACTGAGGAGATTTCTGAGCAGTCAAGTGATTTCCATCACAGACTAACTTGGATCTGGAAATGAGTTGTTTTATGGGATGGGGGTTTTTTTGCCTACACCAAGTTGGCGTCTGTAGTCAGTACAGTTGCAAAGTAGTAAACACTAGTGATCACACAATTGGCAAAGCTCACCCCTAAACAAGACTGGCAATGGCTGGTTTAAAGGCAATGAAGCATCTGCATAGCCACATTTGAGAAGGAATTGTCATTGCTTAGATGTGATTGCATACAGGTTTGGAACTAAAGTCTGAGCTTGCACCTAAAGTCTAGGCTTGTAGTGGGGTGCATGCAATATAAACTGAAACAGTAAACAGCTGAACAAAAGCCTAAACAGGAAAAAATGGGATTGTGTAAAGGTTTGCCTTTAAAGTCTGAAATCTGTCACGTGAACAGCTTCCATCAAATTCACATATACAATGGCACAGCGTTGTTACACTATCTTTGGTTTTACTGGGGGTGACAGGGTTGGCCTTTATGCTCTCCATAGCAGCCCATAAGCTGCTGTGCTTTGTCTTAGTGACTGGTGATGCCACCAGACCAGTGTTTTGGCTGTTGCTGAGCTGTGCTTGCGCAGTGTTGTGGCTTTCTTCTGTCCATCTGCAAAACAGACGGAGCCAGGAGGCTCAGGGTGGGAAAGAGGTTGGAAGGGAATAACTGACACAGCTGACCCAGACTGATGCTCTACCATATGATGTCACGCTCAGCAATGAAACCTCAGGGAAATGAGGAAAAGTTCTCTTTGAACATGTTCCCTTACAATCTTAAACATATTTTAAAAGGATTACATTTCTCCCAACTTCCTTCAGAAAACCTCTTCACAGATTTTCTGCTTTTATGTGTCATAGTATGAATAATATTGATATAATTGAAGAAAGAAAAGCATTCATGCTAATTCAGATAAACTTCAGTGGTCTTTGCTGTAATATGTTGTTCTCTGAATTCTTGCATTGTTCAAGCATTTACATTTAACATGAGAATGTATTTGACCATGCATGCTACAGAGAAATAAGTTAAGCATACATTTTTTTTTCTTTGTGAGTGACTGAACTTGTGTATTATTATTTTAATTACCCCTCAGGCAATCTTCTGATGTGTGATCAAGTGCAGGTCAATGTTCTGAGAGTCCTTCAACATGACAGTTCACAGAATAATTATCCTGTCATTGCACCTTGATTCATTGTTACATTGCTTCTTGGACTTTTTCCTTTTTCTCAGATTTGCTTAGCAACCAGATCACAAGTCTCATACTTATTATTCAAGTAATCACCCTCTGCAGCACATAGATGCATCAATTAAAGCTTTACAATGAACTATATTGTTCTGTGTGGAATCCTCAGGTGTCAGGAATTAAAAATTGATTTTAAATGTTGCAGGCTGCGTTCAAATGGCTCATCTGTGTTTATGTTAAACAAACAAGCATACTAACAATTCTAAACAAAAGAGATAATGTCAAAATCATTAGGAAATGAATGATAAAATTATATTCTGTTCTTAAAGCACTTAGTCTTTTAGAGATTTACCAGTTGAATTCAGCTCTGAAATGTCTGAGTGCCAAACATTTATTTTAGCTGTTTTTTTCCAATTCAAATAAATTTGATATCTGCTTTATATGTTCTTACCTATAGTCTTTGTAAACATTTTCTGGCTAATTTTCCGATTTGTGTAAATTTCACAGCAATTTATTATTAGAATGAAATTCAAGTACCCAGAAGCTGTCAAGATGGTTCAGTGATTTAATGTTGGCGTCCTGCAGCTTTGACTTTAATCAGCAGATGCTCTGGCATTACCATAAATGTTTTCTTAACCGTCTCTGTCAAAAAAAAAAAAGAGAGAGAGAGAGAGAGACAGTTTTTCCTGTTGTGAGTCTCCTGTTTCTGATTAAATTCGGTTTGGGTTCTTTTGCATAATTAATATACCATGATGATCTCTAACCATTTGTTTTTAATATCACCTTTTGAGCTAAAGACATTTGCAAGACTGCTTCATAAGTCAAAACAGACAAGAAAAACAAGTCTGTTTAAGAATCCTGTTTTTCTGTGGCTTGGGAGGTCTTACTGCCTTCTGCCTTGTTTTCTCAGTGAGTATAAAGGCTTCAGGTTTTCATTCACTCAGTTTTTCATATTCTGTGTAATATTTTAAGTTCCTCCATGAGACAGAGATTTTTTTTCTGTATGTGCAAAGATGTGTTGCATTTTATATTCTTGGAAATTTTAAAAAACCCCTCCTACACGGTAAGATTAACTTTTGTTAGCTCATTTGAGTGCAATTGATTAGGAATAGAAGGAGGAAGTGCTACAGTTAGCTTCTGTTGTTTTTAACATACCAAAGTGGATGCTAAGAGTTTAACTGGTCAAATATAGGGCAGTAAATATGTTCATTGCATGAAAAGTGCATACCATTAGTGATGTTAAACACAGCATTTTGAATTCACAATGACTGGATTAATTACCCATGATAATGTAGCTTGAATTTGTCTTGTGATAATTCAGTGGTATTTGGAGGAGTCGGTAAAAGCCATTTTTAAATAATAATTCCTCTTTCAGAGACTGTTGAAATCAGCGTCTCTTTTCAGAGCAGTTTGTCACACTTGCAGAGTACAGTTGTTAGTGTCAAATACACATATGGCTGGATCATGTGCAGAGTAGAAACATTTTTTTACATCCCATCTCTCTCTGTACATTAACAAGGCCAAATTACAGTCCATCCCAAAGAGAGGGAATAATTAAATGAAAGCACATAGCATTAATTACGGCATCATATAAAGGACGAGAGAAGAATTGTCAAAGGAATATATTTATGCAATCTTGTAGAGTAAGGAAGAGATTAATCCCTTTTCCTCTGCCTTTATTTCCCAATATTTACTTCTGCACGAGGATCTTCTTGAATATGTACTAGTTCCTGCTCCATGGTTTCAGTCTGCTCATTAGCATGCTATTAATTATTTTCTACAGAGCTTTTGTCAGCAGAAAGTAAGGACCATAATAAAAATATGAAAGCTACATGAACTAAGATGATTCAGCTTCATTCCATTTCTGTCCAGTGTATTCATGAAGGTAATCTTCGATGTTAGTTTATACAAGTTAAATTTCACAGTCAGGTCTGCTTCTGTTCTCTTAAAAAGCACCCATGCTGTAAAGAAGCAAAGATTAGAATTCAGAGTTCTCATAAATACTTGTCCAGGTTAGTAAATCACTACACTCTTCCCTGTCATAGCATTAACAGCATGCAGTGCTCTCTGTTGCTCTTCTTCCAGAGACCTCTTTTAAAAATGTTTAAAATAAGAGGAGCCTGAGAGCCATATGCTATTCTTGCAATCTTTTGAATAATAGTGATTGACAGCCCACTGTGACTGTGACCTGTGTGGGCAAGAGCTCCCCCAGGACATTGGTTCTGTGCCTCTTACAGCATCGTGAGGAGATCGTGTTTCTGTTCAAATGTTAAAACTAATACCCACCTAATTTACGTTCAGCTCTAGCCTTTCCTCCCAAAAGTATTTCCAGGACTCTGTAGATCTCCCTTTAGCTAAGTAGTTTGATTCCTTAGTAGAGAAGAAGCAACAGATGATGAGAGAAAGACAGTCTTTCTCGTTGGTTTGATCTGATATTACAAAGTATTTGTATTCAAACTTAAAACAATTCAATCTACCCGTACTCTCATTGCTGATATAAACCTGGGAATGGAAGATTGGGATAAAAATAAGAAATAAATAGCGTATGGATTTGTAGCAGCAACTGGAATAGCTAGGGAGTATCTTGTAAACATTTGATATCAAGAGTAGTGGATAAGAAATATTAATAGTGTCAAACTTTTAAGGCAATTGCTAGACATAGATACATGTCCTGGTTTAGGGCAAATTTGGGAGGAAACCTCTGAAGAGGTCCCTCTAGAAAACAAATTCAAGTGACCCTTCCCCCTACCAGTTTGGAAGACATAAATCTCCTTTGAGAAAAGCGGAAAAAACTGTTTATTTTCCAAGCAAAGTACTCACAAATGTGGAAAAATGAATAATATTAAACAACGGAACCTCTTGCTGTTCTGAAGTGATGACAAATTCAGGGAGTCCTTGTTGTGGGCTGTAGCTCAGCTTGCTCAGTCTCTTATCAGTCCCTCTGGTGCTGGATGCAGCATCCCAGGCCCTGGTGGGCCACAGGGGTGAGCTCCTGGTGTTTTTCTGGTTTTCAGTCCAGAGCAGGGCTGATCAGTTCCAAGAAAAAGAAAATCCACATCCAGGGAACTTCTCTGCCTCAGCTAGCAAAAACCTAACTAAAAGCAAAGGAGAGTTCTTTCCCACTGTATGTGCTGCAGACAGCACAGTCTGGGAATTGGGATGCGGAGGAGTGAGTGCAGTTTCTGAAAACAAACTGTGTGCTTCTTCTCCCCACCTTCACTTTCAGAACCAATTTTAAAGTTGCAGAACTTAATATATAGCATAAGCAGAACAAACAACTGGGGATATAAGCATCATAAAGTCACCCCAGGACAATACGTAAAATCATGGAATGGCGTGGCTCAGAATTGACCTTAAAGGTCACATAATTCCAACACCCACACCATGGGCATGGACACCACCCAGTAGATGAGGTTACTCAGAGCCCCGTCCAGCCTGGCCTTGAACCTCTCCAGGGATGGGGCATGGTATTTGTGGGAGTTTGTGGGTTTTGCTTGTTTCTCTGGGGGTTTTTTTAATGTGTATGCTAAATAGTAAATACTGAGTAGAAGCAACAGCAACAGCAATATAGAACTGCAGTGAGTAGAATCTCATAAATACAAGGTCAGTCTTTAAGATTTGCTTTGTTGTTTGGATTTGTTGTGGGTTTTATTTTGCAGAGGAAGGAGGCTTCCTACTGTGTTTTTCCTCAACGGTTGGTAAAAGAAGACATAAGTCTGTGTTTCTTTTCCATTTCATTTATTTTCATCAGCATGTTGCTTATCATTCCCCATTGCATCTGCTGGTGGCTTTCCTTTGATGGCTGCAGTCTTTATGCATATTCCTGAAGTTTTTTATCAAAGTGTACCTTGAAAGCAGTATTCATTTATAGGTAGCTGGTTTGCAGACAGGTTTGGAGACTAAATGTGTCTACTGCTCAAAAGCAGTTTAGTATGTGTGATCTACATTAATTATCATCAGCAGAAGAGAGTGTTTAGACCATAGACCTCTGTGTATCTTGTCACAGGTCACTGACTTAGACAGTCATAATTTTTGACTGTTAACTCTAAGACTATTTGGAATGCAGGCTGCAATATACTTGTGAACAAAATAAAACAAATAATAAACCACATTCCAGGAATTTAAAATACTCTAAAATATGTTCACTTCACTTTATTATTGTAATTTCCCTGTTACTTCTTGACTTAAAGAAGAGAAAAAGATTATGTTTGTCCTATTTGTAGCTTGAGCGAAATCCTATAAACACCTAGACTGTGGATTGTTTCTGCCCACTGGGGCCTGAAGACCCCATGCCACTAGTATTCATGTCGATCAATATTTATCTTTTAACACCCTTTGCCTGATATAAAGGAGATTAATTTATCAGTTATTAATACTAAAGTTATGACTTATGATTTACCTATTTGGAAATTAAGAGACTTAGAATTTAGTTTTTCAATAATGTTTCAAACCATGTGCTCTAAAAATCATTAATGACCACAAAGCAGATTTCTGTTTTGGAAATTTCCATTTCGCAGTTTTCCTAGAAACTGCCAAATGTGCCTTCTTTTGGGGAAAAATGCATGAAAAGACACAGGAAATCAATTGTAATTCAGGTTGAAATAGGAAGGATGCCAAACTCCTAAGTCTGAAATAGTCATCTTAGAAGATACCTGCAGAGGTTTCTTCTCTCACTGACCTTGGGTGATTTTTGTCAGCAGCTTGATCCACACTCTTGTTCTCTTATCATCTTGACAGGTACTCAAGACTTTTGTTAAAATCCCAGTAAGTGAAAGTTGCATTTCTTGTCAAAAAAAAAGTAATTGTCTTATCACAGGTGAGAATATATTAGTTTAAACAGAGAAATTGGTTCCAACTCATTGCAATTGCAAAGTGTCTTTGGAAAAGATAGGTAAAAGTTTGAATGGAGTGCACAGCAGGACCTTAAAGTAGTCTTTGAGAATATATAGGTAGGAAAGGGATTAAAATAATTTTTAAAGGCTTTACTTTAGGGCCAAGTAAAAGGGAGCTGGTCCAGGATAGTTCCTCTTGTCAAAAATTAGCTTGCTCAGAGTTTGTAATTGACTATCTTTGAAATTTAGTTTCTATAAATTCTCTCTATTAGTCACACTGTGTGCTGATATACTCACTTCTTGTCTTTGAAATGCACATAAACCCCCCATATTCACTATTTCTGAAAACTGTCTCATCTAAATTGAGCTTACTGATAGTGTTTCTTCCTTGTGTTTCACAGCTTTTTAATGCAACACTCAAGAACAGCAGCAAGTATTAAATGATACGTGCATAGTTTAAAAAAGAAATGTTCCAAGTATCAGAAACACTTTTTCATGTCTCATGAGTTATCATCTGCTTAGGATTAGCAGAGTTGTGAGCATTTAGTGTGAAATACAAAGGTGTAAGAAATTACTTATCAAGCAAAGGTCGTTTGAGTACAACTCACACTCCTATGTGTTAGGGCTGGAGCTGCAGGTTAGAACTGAAATAAGCCATAACAACACACAGTGCTCCTTTTACCAGGGACATTCTTCAAACCTACCCCTGACAGTCAGAGGTATTGTTGCAAAAACATGAAATCAATAAAAAGCATTTTAAATATTTTCCATTAAATGATGCAGAAGGGAGCTATCCCATTTTTTATGAATGATCTTGTGTAATACAGATGGACCTTTTAGCTGTAGCAGTCTTTCATATTATGTCTAAATTCTCGTTCTGAGGGATAAGGCAGGCTTTGAGAAGGATAATGAAGTCTTGTTATGTTCTCACACTGGGGCTGTGGTCTGGGGATAGATTGCAGAAGGCCAACTTTGGGCTGTAAAAATTAAAGGAAATTGGGTGCCTGAAAAATCTTGGGGTTCACAACTGTCCAGTGTCTGGGGCTCTAGTAGGGGTTGGTGCAGGAAATGAGACTTTTCAAAATTGAGAGGAAAACATTAATTAGTTATTTTCTTCTTGGCATTTCTGTTAGTAAGAAGCCAAGAGTTTGGAATTTGTTTATTTAGATGGAACATATGAGGATATACCCCAATATCATCACAATGTCCACGACATGTGACCACTGTATAAGTACAGCTTCACTTGTTAAGGTTTCACTGGGACATGCATGACAACGTGGTCAGTGAAATTTGTGAGAAATGGACAGGACTTCCCGACAGAAACTTGGTTACATCAAGCATTTCAGCTTTTGGGAATTCTATACAGCTGTATCCAGTATTAGCACATGGCATTGGTGTCAAAAATACCTGTTCTTTTCCCCTGATGTTTTGCTGGGAAAATACATGAGCACAGCATCAGCACGGTGTAGCTTTTTGAGAATTTCAGTTCCATGCATCAGGGATGAGGAATCAGAGACAAACTATGGCAGCAAACTGGTGAGCCAGTGGTGAGAGTTATGGCTAGGGCTGGTTTTTTTTCCAAGCTAAAGTACTCTAGCATGGGGACATTTCTTCAGAGTATTGTCTTGGACATGACTTAAATGACAAGTCATGACTTAAAATGTAAAAATAATTTACATTGCCAGTAATGTCACTCTGGGTGGGCTTCAGAGAATGTTGGCATAGGCTATATAGCTTCAGGAAAATGATGTAGCATGTGGAGCACAAGTCAGCAAGATCAGAAATATTCCACTGGGTTTTTGAGCATTTTTCCCTGTTAACTTGGTAAAAGATGTAATGAGGTTGTAACTGCAATTGTTCTTTTTATGTTACAGTTTTGTCATGCCCTACATTGAGATGTATGACTGTAATATGAGCATATAATGCCACACAATGCTGTTCTCCTTATTGTATTTGCAACTTTATTTTTCAATCAGTCTACAAGTATTTACATAAAACCAAAATATGTCCTTAGTATCAAGACTTTTACTGAGAAACTGTGTGATGAAATAAAGCTTTTCAACATCCCTTTTAATATTAAATATTTATTAGTTGTTTTAAAAAATCTATCTCGACTTTAGTGAGTCTCTTGCAATCATTTTTGTTCTCTGTTAAAGGTAATATGTAACACTATTGTGTAGGATTTTAAAATCTCCAACTGATCATATTTTTCTTCCCCAAGTTCACAGCAGGCAGGTCTCATACTACTGATTTTTTTTTTTTTTTTAGATGGTACAATAGTGCACAATTTCCTTTTTCTGAATATAATGTATCCTTTAATAGGTTACTGTTAAATTTGTTCTGTGTTAGGACATCATTTAAACTGTGGACAGCTATACTGAGCACAACTTTCTGTCAAGTGAATTTCTTGAGCATTGCTGTTAGAAGTCTTGTATCGATAGTAACTATTTTGCTCTAGGTTTTGCAAATATGGCTTTGGGATGCTTTTGATTACAGCAATGTTCAAGCAATTAATATCTGTAAAAACTGCATTTGAATAGATCTGGAGGACCCAAAAAGTTCAATATTGAACAAGGGAAAGAAAATATTTAAATATCATGGAATCTGGATGCTGAGACTTTCATAGTGGACAATATGATCTTTGCCTAACCCATGCCTGGAAGCATTCACTAGCAGTAAAGTCAAAACTGTTATGGGTTATCACCTGAGCATTTAGAAAACTTAATAATAAATTCAAAATTATTAGTGTTTTTATTTCATCTGCATAGTGATTGTTATAATACAGATGAATGACAAATTTTGATTGTTGAAAGTGAGGAAATAGTAAAAAAACTTGTCTTAACTACTTCCAGTATATACAGGAAATTAATAAGTTCTGTCTTTATCCAGTGATTTTTAATGTCTGGTTTCTTTTTGTCTTGCTACTGCCGGAAGGTGCCCCTTGCTACAGTAGGTGGACAAATAGTGCATCTCCGGAAATGTAAGCTTTCTCCTTAACAAGAGTTCATGCAGAAGTGCCTTTCCATGAGTAGCTTTTGTTTAACCTTCTATGTGTTTAATTTGTATTCAGTTCTCTAGATGTGTACTTGAACCAATCCAATACATGTGTGTAAATACATAATTTGCTTCAGATATACTTTCTTGTCAAAAGCACAAAATAAATTTATGTATGTCTATGATGTAATTGTTCAAAGCATTTTAGGAAAGGTCTGTTAAGACTGGTATGATTTGTGGATTTTCTGTGTGTTCCCTTTTTCTGGAAACATAGGTAGCCAATGTCACTAAGCCATGTCCTGGCTGTTTCAGCAGCCATATCAAATACTGTCTTCAGAAACAGATCAAATCCTGCTTATGACTGGTTACGGTTTCTTGCTTTTGCATGTATATATGTGAATTCCAGAACTTCATTCTCTGGTGCTTTGAGGTTTTAATGTCTAATAGCAGTAAAGTAATGGCTGTTTATTCTTGTACTTAATTTGTCAGTTAATCTTGACTTCTGGCTTTTCTTGCAAGTAAATAACAATATGCTTTATAGCCTTTATCATACAGAACTAAGAAAGTCTGGTTTTTCCACAGTTATGGTCAAAGCTACATGCTAACCTGCAGCAGTTTACAGTCATGTAGTTCTGAATTCACATGCAAGATGCACTGGTTTTTTTAAACCACTGACAGGTTGAAAAATTAACTTCTTTGGTTTCACCACTATAGCACAGGATTTGAGGGAGGTGAGGTTACAATCCCAAGTCAAGGCAGTGGGATGGATGTGGTACCAAATCACCAATGCGTGCGAGTTTTGAATCAGTGTGTAAAGCAGTATAGAGTGCTTAAGAGTTTGGATTTAACACAAATTAATTTCTGTTGTCTTAAAATAAAAAACTGAGGAATTAGTGGGACTTTTTACATTGATAGTGCCTAACTAATTTTACACTTTGATTTAAAGAGAAGGCATCTTTTGCTCTGATAAGAATGCCATGAGCAGCACATATACCTCAAATAATACAGCAGTTAATTCTTTATGTGCACATTTACTAAAGTGAAATTAGAGCTGCAAGTAAATTTGTATGCTTTCTGAGCCAGGCCTAGCAAACTTCAGTGTTTCTGAATGAAATTCACAGCAGCCAATTTGCTAAGCAGGAAACTGTCTACCTCGACATCTGCTAATACTGGACTTGCTCTTAGGCATAGCAATGCTCTGTCGAGAAGTTCTTCCTTGACTGAAGAACATAAGCGGTAAAGATGCCACTTGATTTAGAAAGCAGCTGAAATAACAACTTTGAGATGATAATACTGGATTTAGATAAAATATGTGTCCAAGTCCTATTTTTTCAATTTACTCTAGCTGCTCAATATTATTTGTAACATGGCTGAGACCAAAGTGTTCTCATTATTAAGGAATGCTGCTAATCACTAGTGTGAGACTTTGTGATTTTTCTAGTGAATCTTGACATCATCATTGCAAAGGAGATGAAACAAGAACTACTCACATAAATTAAACGCTCTTTAAGGCACTTTCCTAATGCCATTTTCATTGTTGCAGGACCCTTCAGAGTGAAGGGAAAAGCTGGTCATTCAAGTTAAATGTTGCATTTACTAGTCTATGCCTAGAAATTCACAATTAATGTTGTTTAAAGGGGGGGAAAAAGGCACAGCTGTCTTCAGCTTTACTCTGTCCTATCCTTAAGCAACAATTCCAGTTTGTAGGAAGAAATTTATGGGACATGCTGAAGTGAAAGCCTCAATTAGTTACCAAGTTTCAAAGTGGTAAAAGAGTTTGGATAGATCCCATGAGCTACTACTTATTGACAGCTAGCTTGCAGCAGTTCCCGCTTAGCCTGCAGTTGTGAGTCTCACTCTAAGGCACCTCTACGCTGCCCCGTGTACACTATGAGAAACTGGGGGATTTTACTGCTGCATTTTACTTTGAGGCCTCAGTTAATAAGAGTTCCTCACGTCTGTTATGCAGTCTAATTCACCACACCTAATTCATCCTCACATTTTGGGTGCAGACTGCTGAAGTGCAAAGTAGTTAAAATTTGGTTGATGGTACATTTGAGAAGCTTACTTTCAGTGCCTGATTTCTTTTAGACTTTTTTTTAAAATCCAGCAGCTATGCTTCATCTCTGATGATGATATGACAGTGTGTTTTCTTATACTTTAAAGTGTTGATTTTTAAACACCAACTATTTTTCCTGCTGACCCTAGATTGAACGTAAACAGAAAGGTCTGGGGTGCAGCTGGTAGTTTGTATATTGACACAAATAGCACACTTTTATCTGCTTGCAAATGTGTGTTCAGAATCAATAAGCATAAACATTTAAGTAGAATGGGATATTTAACAGTGCACATACAAAGGATATTTTAATTATGTATGATGGGTTTATTACATGTAATTATAAAGATATGTTCATAACCAGTCATTGGCCTCCTGTGATTCAGGAACACTGTGCTGCTGCATATTCAAGGTCAAAGTCTTTTCCATAGTGTAAAAAAAATTACATTTTTCAGCTAAGTGTCAAATTTGTCTTAAGAGATTTTAATTAAGAATTGTTTATCTGATTTAGAAGATGATGGAAAGGAGGTATTTATTTTCCTCCCACCTCCCAAAAGGTGATCATACTTACAGAATTTGCTGAGATTGTCCAAGAAAGTGTGTAAAATCCTCATCCATCACTGAGAGCCCCTGGTCAGGGAATGACAGTGCAGTAAATATCTTCAGCAGCTGCCTTTTAATGTACAAGCTGTTTTCGGTAGGAATTTTCAGCACTCACATAAAACACACTGTCATGAGTGACTGCCTGTGCTCCAATGTCATTACTATTGGGATGATGGAACATCTTTCAGCGAATAACCAAAAAACTTTAAATGTCATGTCAAGTGTGTTGAAGGCATTTTCAAGCCTTGCTCAAGGTTACATGAATATTGAGTAGGCCTGTTTTTTAAAAAGTTTGAGATCTATGAGAGAAACCACTCATACACTGGTTTGGAAAACAGTCACTTGATCTGGAAGGGGGGTGGGGAACGGCAGAAAAAGAATCTGTCTATTAATACATGCCAAACCTGCAAAACTCCTGCTTGGATATTAACTGAGTGCAACTTTGTGTGACAGGCAATGCCAGTGATGTTTTAGCAAAAAATAGTGAATTATGCAATTTCTTGAAATTACTTAGCTTCCTAAAAGTTCACAAAGGAAAGAAAAGGTATAACAATGGATAATTAAATTAAAATAGATTTTTAAATACATTTTAAAATTTGAACAAATAAAAAATATGTAGGAAATGTAATTAACAAGGTAAAACCTTGGAAGACACTGAGAGGGGCTAAGTACTGACTCCAGTAGGGAAGGAGGATCCTGTCAGGCTATATCCGTGATTTTGTAAGAAATATGGATGTTAATTTAATGAAGACATGTAAAGTCTGTATCACTTCCAAGGGACCCAGTCCACTGCTTTTGAAGTGATAATATATTTTGTCTAGCCTCCTTGGCAATCATTACTCCTTGTAGCACATCATCTGCATGTAAAATTTCTCTGATCAAGAGGTCTTTTTATATTACAGAATATTAAAACTGAGTATTTTAATAGTGAAACAAGGTTTGTTTGATTTGTCTTCTGCAGAGAACCAGAAAGGACAGCCAGAGAAGCCGTGTTCGCACCACAGTATCAGTTTAAACTCGACAAGAAGCCTGGTCACCAAAGAAGTTACATATGATGTGGACACAAGTTCTAAGGTGTTGAACAAGGCTGTTGGGAGAAAGGAAGCCTGTCATGGAGAAGGTGGCAAAGAAAAGAAAATAGATCGTATCGGGTCCCCTTCTAAGGGGGAAGCCATTCCAGAAGTAGAAGCTCTCTTGGCAAGACTGCGAGCACTGTAGAATGATCTTATAAAAGTTAAAAACAATAGCCTACACTACATCTTTAAAGAAACAGTAATTTTCTGGTTTTGATGTTACATACTTCTGACTTCCTAACTTCTCTGTGGATGAAGGATCTGCTTCTAAACTTTGTTTGCAAGACTATACAAAGCAATATTATACTTCTGCATAACTGCAAGATGATTTTTATTATATGTTTTTACTTAATAAGCATATGAAAAGTATCAGAAGAAAATAAATACTAAATTGTTCCAAAGCACAATCCTTTTAGTGGACAGGCTGCTAACCATCTGTTTTAAGTGCTTCTGAAAATAGGAATATCTTTTAAGTATTGTTAAATCATCATGCCTGGGAATAGGCTGAATAAATAACAGAAAAGGTATTCTTATATTTTCTACAGTAATTTCTATATTTAGAAGGCTGAAGCACCAAAAATGTATCATTGTAGTGTCCTTCACAATTACAGTACTATACAGTATCAGCCATATTCCAGTTTGAGCTCATCAAAGAGCACCAAAGCTTGCTGAATTATAGATGTATTTACCACATGGTAATCCACAGGCAAAAAAACCAAAAAATCTATGCAAATAATATACTTTATGTGTAATTAATATATCACTTATTTTAAGATTATTATGATTATTATATCAAAATAATATATACAGCTGCTTTGATTGCAAGATTTTGCAATTGTGTCTTTAGTGGGGGGAAATGTTTTCACAGTTATTTACCATTGTAATATTTTATCTTTTCACATGCGAATTAATATGTTTCTATAAAAGGAACATGTAATGGGGAAGATTTTCTCAATTGGTTTTTCACAAACTCATTTTCCAGTAGCCCATAAAGTCTTACTTACTGGCACAAGAGGAGTCTTGCAAGTGATTGCATCTCTCTTATCCCACTGTCACTGTACAGTGCTGCGTGTTCGCTATTGTATTTATTAATTGCACATCAGAAAGAATTGCTACCAATGTTACCAAGTAGGGAGCTATTGTTAGTCTCTTTGCTCCATTATTTAAAGCTTCCTTAATATAAGGGTGTAGTAAGAATCTAATATCTTCCTTCTAAATTACTTTATTTTTCTTTACAAAATGCTGAAAAATATGTCTTTCAATAAGAGTCAGTTACATGAAACCAGTGTTTCAACGCTCCAGTGCTTTTTATATCCTTGTTTAAGTTGCCTTTGTACTTCCTGCACTAAACATTAATAAAGTTAATTAGAACTCAAAAACTGGGCCTGATTACACACACGGCATAGGGGGGTTTTCAGCCATCATGGGAATCAATCTCCTGTGTCTGGGACTGTTGTAGCTGTCATTATGCACTAATTACATTTCCCTCCTTTGCTGAGAAAAGAGAGGTATAAATACAGATCAGGGAAGGATTCAGAGCAGGCCTGTCAGGCATTTCTTCAGCTCCCCTTGCAAACAATGGGCACAGCTGTCATACAGAGACATCTTTGGTAACTTGAAATACATCTTGAATGTATAACTCAAAATACAGTGACTGATCCTTCCACTAAGGTCTTCTGCACCTCCAGCATTAAGACTTACTACCCCTATTTACAGGGTGCAGTAAAAATTACTATTTAAAAGGTCCAATATGATTAACTACATAAAATGACATTTCAAACACAAAGAAAATGCCTGTTCAAGGGGAATAAAAGTTAGGAGTTTACTGGATCTCTTCAGTTCTTGGGGATGTGCTAAAATAAAAGGGCTAAAAGTAGAGAGCCGTCTCTTAAATATTAGGATGTGCCTCCTACCCTTGGAGGATGACCTACCAAGTGTAGGTGGAAGTACAAATTATTTTCATGAACGCTGTAGACTTGTTCATTTGAATTAATGGGTGATATTCCATCCCAGAAAACTGACAGTTCAGGACACTGCTGCTTAGCTGATCAAGCAAAGAAAATTTACAAAACTACCTACTGCATTTTGCAAGAACAAAATGGTACTAGAAGCCTAGCATCTCCTGATTTTAAAATAAATATTTATCTTTAAATTACAGTTTTGAAGCTACTTTTTTTTTACAGTTTGGGAAGCTTTTAGAAATGTATTCCAGGGCTTTTAGTCCTTCTAAGGTATTGTGTTTCTGAATAATCCTTTCAAGCAGCCAGCAAGTGAATTTGCACAGGTTTTTTTTTCCATAGCAAAGCAAATAAAAAGCTGTGCCACTTCCTAGAATCCACGTAAATACAGTATCCATTTTTTCCTCCTTCTGTGCTTCTTTGTACCATCATAACTTAATCTACTCAGAGTTAAAGTACATGGTCCAGTTGAAGCACACAGTAGGTTTTCTTTCTACATTTTATCTTTCTTTAAGTTCCATTAGACACAAACTCATACGCAGGATGTTCTTGGTATGAAAAATGCTAGTATTGCCTAATGAGTTCAGGGAAAAAATAACTTTGAAAGTATTACAGCTGTATTTATTTCTATGATTTTATGTTTTTATTAAAGTATAAAACTCAGCTTGTAAATTATATAAATTGCTTTAATTAAATGTAAAAATTAATTCATTTATTCAGTTTAGAATTTAAAGGTAATTCAGTCTCAGAATACTTAGGGTAGACCTTTATTGGTATGTGCTGGTCATTTTTAGTAGGTATCGAGTCTACTCCTACAGCTGAGGGATTGAGCCATGAACCACTTCTGTTAGATATGGACAAAGGTTTCACATACTGTGCCACACCCTTTCTATAATTCACCTGAAAATTAGGTCCTTATAAAAAGAGCTTCCTGATTTAGTCAAACACCACTGTTCAGATAAAAGCATTTTAAGTAATCTTGCAGGGCTCCTTCCCTGCCTGAGCAGCAGACAGAAGGCACAAACATCTGTGACTTTTCTTGCCAGTACAATGGTAAAGGTGTACCACATCTTTTTGATTCTTCATATGCATTTTGGATGACTTTTCATTTCACTCAATAAAAGAATTTTGATTACTACATCAATTTTTACTTCCTGTAGACACCATATTGTTTGTGGTGGTGGTCTAAATTTGTACAAAATATTCTAATGTTTTGACCTTAACCAGGCAGGACTGTTTGGAGCAGCCTCTTCAAGCTGCACACAGCCAAGCTTGACACCTGACTCACGGGCTGTAGGTAATACCCCAGCATGTGTAAGCCCAGAAGGAAAAGTGGAGGAAGTGCCTTTGTTACAACAAAGTCCAGCAGTGCCAGCACCTGGTGGCTGCCATGAGATGTGATTGTGATACTGCTCTGGATCAGGCACTTCATCAAAGAAGCACAGGCCAGCAACCTGAAAATACTTATTTTTAGTTCCCAGTTATTATGGCAACACTACTGCTTAGGAGACTGAAAGGACCACATGTAGGAAAAAAAGTGTCTCAGATGAAGTTGTTACAGACAGTTTTTCTCCAGCACACAGTTTTCTTTGTTTTCCCTCATGCAACCATTCCTCAGCCTGGCCCATCCAAAGTCCCATTCTCCAGAACTGCATGAGTTAATACTGACCAGCTGGAGCTGTTGCAGACCTTCAGGCTTTTATAATAAAATCTGAGAAAGATGACATTTTCTGCTAACACTTTTTCCACATCTATTTCTAATGAGCAGGACAAAATTATAATTTTTACACTAATCTTTCCAAGCCTTACAATACTCAGTAACTATAAAACAAATGGGCAACAAACAGGGGTCAATAAACCCCAAGCTATGGCACCTAAAACATTATAATAAAGCAAGCAGGGTCAAGTGAAAGAGCTCAGCAAAAAAGCAATTACATGACAACATTGCTTTCTCCAGAACAAAATAAAGCATTACTATACCATTTTCTGATTTTTTTTTAATGTTATGTATGGGTTCTACACAACTGAACTGCAGCAGAAAAATAACTTCTCTTGAGTCTGAGGAACTGTTTATCTAGGTTATTAAATAAAAAGAATTAGACAAATTGCAGTTTATCAAATTTTCAATCTAATTTTATGCCAAGAAATTCTAAAATTACCATCTGCTATTAAATTAACTACAGCACCAACTAATGAACTTGGTTTACATGTTTTTAACACTTGAAGCAAGCACATTTTCTTCCTTTCCAAACACACTTCCTTCATTGCACTATTGTGTGTTTTAGCTGAAGTATAGTATTTAGAACAGGGCTCTACATCTCGCTGTAAAAACATATTTGATAAAGCATTCTGGTCACTCTGACAGCAGTGCAAAATAAACAAGAGGTGTTCAGACATTTTTTCTCTCCCTCTCAGCTGCAGAGATAGCCATTAAGTTTCATACGTTAGCTGAGTACATTTACACTCCTCTGTGCTTCTTCCATAAGGCAGCTTTTTCTTTTTGTGATCCATGTGATGGTGTACACTGAAGAATTGTTAAGGGAAATATTTTCTAGCAGCATACCAAAAGGACACTAAGTAGATGACTTGCATGAGACATCAGCCCTATATGCTGTAGGAGGCATAACACTTGAAATGTAACCCAAACAGGCAGATAAGGTATTTCATTCCACAGAAAGAAAATGGTTCCTTTCATCTAAATGAGCTTATTCCACTGCTGATACCAGAATTGTATGTATTTTGGGAGGATAATGTACCCCTATTTTTAAATCTGTCTTACATTAGCCAGAAAAATAAACTATGGAAAGACAGAAGTGCAGAGACTGGGAAGCAGAGTTGATTAATGTGCTGCCTGATTTCACTTCTGGGACCTGAAATTGCATCCAGTGCAGAATGAAGGAACTAGAGGGGGGGAAAAAACCAGTCTCGTCTGACATCTATAAAGGTCATGAAGGAAATGATGGTGGGTGATCCAGAGTTGGTATGGCCACAGGTGTCTTGTCTTTTCAAAGTCATATATCAGAAGATCCTCAGAATAAGCAATGCTGTTGGGCTGTTAGTTCTTGAAACCCTCAAATGAATCAAAGGAAGGAAAAGTCTGGCAGATATAAATATGAGCTACCATAAAACCTGAGAATATTTTCATCTTAAATCCAAGCACCAGCCTTGCTTCTCTTCATTTTGGTTGCTAAAAGAAGAGCGTAAGGAGAGAGGGGAGTCCACATGGTGGCCATACCTTCCCTATGGCTGTGCCCAGCAATGCTGCTCTTGGCAGCTGCCCTGGCTGGCACAATGAAGGCAGCACAGATGCCACTCTGCCCTCCCAGTGTTTCAGACTGGGGAAAGACACAAGAACCATGGCCAGCAAACATGGCCTCAAATCATGGGATCACCATAAAAAGACCCCATGGTTCTAGAGCCACACATTAAGTACAGTAAAAAAGACAGTCTTCTAAATTATTCAGATGTCAAAACAGCACCAGAATGTGCACATATTCCTTATACCTTCTAAAGACAGCTATTACACCCACTCTCCAATCTGATGACTCCATGCAAGCTGCACAGAAGGAGCTTAAATTCTCAATTATTTTGGTTTCTTATGTATAGTTCTGCCCTTAATTGAAATTTTCTAGTCCAAAGCAAGCCATTTTAAACTTTGCAGTCTATAACAGTTAGTTAAAAAAGGGGCTTTTGTAAAAGCTCTGTTTAATTTGTGGCATTTTAATGTGAGCGTTGTTGCACATAGTTGAAAACATGGAGTGCAACATGACTCTTTCCATTAACTAAGACAGAAATGGAATTGTGCAGTCAGTTGATCGAATTCCTTACTAACGAAGGGTACTTTCTGCTAATGGGTGGAAAAGCAGAGCAGTCCAGTCAAACAAGTCACCTTGATAGTGGAATGTAAGACCCATCAATTTTACTCACGACTTCTTCAGTAATGAATCTCAGAGCACAGCCCATCAGCACTGCTCCTGAAAGACAACCACTGAGGTAGAGGAACCACAAAAAGTGGTTTGAAATGAAAAATGGGGTGAGAGATTTCCATCCATTTGGAAGCAGAATTGGTTATGACGAATTTATCTCCAAGGTGCCCGGGCACTGCATTAAAAATGCTTGGACAGAAAAACCACAGTTCTGCCATGTAGTTGGTGGCACCTTGCCTTTTTGTGCTGCAGCATCATGACAAGATAACCAGACCCCTGTCTTCATCTCTATCCTGGAATCCACTGACATTGTGGAGAATCAGAAGGAGCAGTAACCATGGCAGTATGAGAATATTTTTCACTTGGGATGTAATGGATTCCAGCCTGCTACCCCACACCACAGATTAATTCCTCAAGCCTCTGGATGATGGTTGGGAAGAGCCAGCTTTCTCCATATCCCCTCAGCAGGGGACGTGGAGCACACTTGTCCAGAAGGAACAGAACGAGCTCTCATTAACTTTGGCTCCAGAATACAATTTTCTATGCTTTGATTACCAAATCCCCAAGGAGACATTAGGTGTTTTTATTTTTCTCAGAAGGACGGTGCTACAGATCTTTCCATTATCTAATAAACAGTTAAAATTCAATAGCACCTGGGTAGAGAGCATCAAAATCAGCAGGCAAGAACAAATTAAGTCCTTCATGAAAGAGGCTGTGCAGGATCATTTCTTCCATTTCCATCTCCAATATCTTTAATACTAAATACACAAACCTATATTAAAGTTAAAATTGCTTTTAATTAGATAAAACCAAGAAGACTCGGTGTTCATCTTATACCTTTTCCATTGGTGCTTTGATTAGCACAGTTTCAGCACCTTGTCTCAAATTATTAACCTGCCCCATTTTCAACTCAGAAATCCAATATATGAACACAGATGCCCAAAACTTAATCTTGTGAGGTCCCCAGCAAGTCCTCGCAAGTACTCATCATCCTCAGACTGCATGAAATTACTCTGATCAAAGGGTGACTGTAGCCCTTCAGGATCATGCCCTAATGAATAAAATATACAAAGGTGACTTGAGCGAAATCCTCTCCAATGTGCTGACAAAGGTAAAATAAAATATTCCCCTTAGGACATTTTCCTGGCAGAGCAACTTGACCCCTGTGTGACTGGCCTTCAGAAAGAAATGGATAATGCTCCAACTAACTCATTCATTCACTGAACTTTTGGGCAATTTTTTGCCAAATGATCGGGGTGTTCCACCATATATACAGCAGATACATCTCAAAGCACCATAAAGTTTTAGATGAGTATATAATACATTTTTTACTTCAAGCCCCTTGCATGCAAACTGCACTGTTAACTGCTGTGGTTTTTATTTCTAAATGCTGCCTATTTTCCAACCATGGATTTTGTTTTTTACAAACCTTTCCTATGCTGCACACCAAGCATTACCACAGAAATTCAGCTTTGTCCTTGCTCACTGATGAAACTTTACTATTATGTAGTAATTGCAGTGCCCTGAACTCTCATCCTCCTGAAAATTTTATGTTCCTCCAAGGAGAATGTTTCTTCTTAAAGTGATATTATTTCATCGGTACAATGTGGCTCACTAAGCTTGCCTTTTGCCCCCTTGTTCTTAGACTTTGAAAGGAGACTGTAACAGTCTGATCCAGCACCTACTGAGAAGAAATCAAAGGCTCCTGTTGACTTCAGTGAGCACTGGAGACAGCTCCTAAATAGGATGACTCAAAGTGCAGTTCTAGCCTGGAGGCAGCTATACAGCTGATACTGTGGGGCTTTATTGTCTCATTGCTTCCAGCTCCAATCTGTGCAGTTTTTTAGTATAATTATAATTTTCTTGTTGCCAGTCCAATAAATATCACGCTGGATAGGAGAGTTGAATTACTGCCTGAAATTTTAACCAGCAAAAATGATCCTGTAATCAGATTTCTTATGTCATGCAGGACTCAGGATTGTGTACAATTCTAATTTTCCTTAAATGAGGCACAATCATAAAGCCCACTCAACAGAAAACACATGGTCTACAAGGCAGCATTCCAGTCAATGGCTGAGCCAACTGGGGAACAAAGCAATGGGCAAGCAATTCTGAAGGCCATGTCCCAGGACACCTGGTCTCTGTGTTGTCTGTTGTGTCGCACCACAAACTGTGCATGAGCATATTGGCGTAGGTCACACTTATTTCAGGGACAGATTAGCACTTATATAATGTGGGGGACTGGGCCAATGCCTCAGCCCATGCTATGACTCCTTGTAGAGTACTGCTATACTCAGAGACTTTGTGAACTTGAAATCCACAATCTAGTGCTCTTACAAAAACAAACTATGTTAGCAGGTTTCTCCTGTCCATCCACAAGTAACTCAGGCATGCATTACTGACCAGTGACAGAAAATTTCCCTGCATCACTGGGATCAGTCATGCTGGACAGAAACAGCTCTTAACCTTTAAGGTAGGTCATATTGTTAGAGCTCAGCACCTCACCAAGAGCCCTGCCAGGTTTGTGTGCAAGCAACAGACACCACCAATAGTTTCTGCCTTTGGTCACCACTAACAAGTGGCAGAGAGTTAATCGTGGTAAAGTTAAATTAACATGAAATGCCTGACTTGTCTCATTCACATTCTTTTGACAGTAGCATATGTTCCTGCTTTACACATGAAAGCTTAATTACAGCATTTTAGGTGGCAAACCAGTTAATTATATAAAAATGGGGCCCAGAAGTCTGTGATATGACACCTTTCCATGTTTCCCTGGGAGATGTCATGAACAAAAGAAGATGTTTATTGTTAACAGCATCAGGCTGAGGGCTGCAGGGGAGCATTGCCACTGAAGCCTGGGGTCCCTGTGCACAATCCAGCTATAATGGAGAGCAAAATGCGTTTTATACAAATTGCTCTTGCTAATAACAAAAGTGAAAGGAAATCTCTTTTTTGCCTGGAACAATACACAATCTCTTGTGCAGGCTTTATATCGCCTCACTTCAGATGTTGCTGATGTTAAAATCCCCAACAGAGATCGTCATTCATCTCGGCTTTTCTTTATCACTCATCGCGGCTTTCCTCCTACACAGAACGGGCCGATTTGAACTCTTTCAGCTGCATATGTCAGGAAGAGAGAAGGCAGGCTGCAGCCATGCCTATTCCCTCCTTGGACTAGAAAGAGAGCCTGAGGGGACCAGCTCGGGTGTGGGCAGATGAAATGGAACATTTGCAGATGATTAGAGAAACCAGTGTGCTACCTAAATCTAGAATGAAGGGAAGATGGAGCCCCTGCTCAGCACCATGTCACAAACTCCATGTGCTTTATTCTTTCTTGCTAGGCTTGAAACAGCAGATGTCTCTCATGCTCACAAAAGAAGGAGGTGAATTGAGTCCTCTTGGCTGAAAATTCTCTCCTTCAATGGTATTAGCACAATTTTTTTCCTTTCAGAACCTAACACAAGTACGTGGACAATTCCTTTCCCCAGGTGCCTTCTGTCTGCCTTTCAGTTGATGGTATGCTGGAGGCTACCATACCTAAAGTGTGATCCCACAGACTGCATATTTTAGTTTAGACCCTGTAGTGGATTTTCTGCTCAGTTTGGACCTTCAAATTAAATTCCCACTTTTGACCCATCCACCAACAGTCACTCTCTAAGCCTATGGCAAAACAATTATTCACCTAAAACCAACCTACCATCAAAGCAGCGGACACTGCAGGTCAAAAAACCCAGTAGCATAAATTTGTGGCAATCACCTGACTAGAAGGTGTCTTGTTTTGTTGTTCCTCTATGTTTTTGTGCTTTGAATCAGACTTTGACTGGTACAGCAGCTATTCATAGCCTATGTGTATTTGGAATAATCATCTTCCACAAATGTCTTGGCATTGCACTTGTATGCAGTCATATGTTTTCCATTTCATATTCTGCAGCTATGAAAGTTCTCTGTTAAAAATAATATGTATAAAATGTACAACGGAAGGCTTTATTTTCACCTCAGGCTCTTGATGACAAGAATAAGTCCCTGAACCTCATTTTGCAGGTTTATAATATGACTCTAGGGTTTTTATAACAGCAAAAAGAAGGTACAACTTCAGTGTTACATAGCAAAGGGCTTGGTATCTGTGTTTTTAGAGACTTTATCTCAGAAAGCCCTGTGAACATAATAGGATAAATTAGTTAAGCTTGCAAAAACAAGGACATCTCAGAATGCTGACCTCCCAATTTCACCTTTATCTCACCTAATTATATCGACATGCAGAACTGGGTAATGCCCTGCTACATCTTTCCAAGATGCTTTGTACATCAAGGTGCAGCAGCACACTGAAAGCCTCTGGCTTTACGGCAGATTTGCACTGTTTCAGGGAAGGCAGAGGGGGATTGTGTCATGTTCCTAAAGGGTGAAGAGTGTTAAGTAAGCAAAGAGGGCTTCTGAAACGCACAGCTGCTATCAGATGGCAAAATACTAGTGTTGGTATGTTTGCTTTTTTCTTTTTTTTTTTAAGTAACGGGAAAAGCAAAATGCACAATCCTCCAAGACTGCTGCAGATGTGATGTCAAGACAAAAAGCAATGAGATTTTATTCCTAAGCAAAGATCGCTGTGTTACTGAAGGCAGAGAAACCTTTATGCCAGCAGCTCACAAAAGAAACCACGAGATTTTCTAAAGGTAATTGAATACTGGTAAAGGAACATAGCAACAAAAACAAACCATCTCTGATCCCTGAAGGGGAATGCAGGGACTTACCTGTGTCTAGCCATTGGAAGCTATGTGCTATGGAAACGATTCAGTCCTGTAAACATGTCTAGTACTCATCTGATCTCTCTTTCTGCTGTTTTTCCAGTCATGTAAACATCTCTTGTACACAGTGTCCTTTGGCAAGGAACTCAACTCTCTTACTCCCCCCTCGGCATCTCCTTTTGTTTATTTTGAGCCTGACTCCTACTGACACCATGTGCTGGCACTAATCCTCATGTTGCAGGTATAACGCCAATCTCACTGGCAGTTCAGGAAAAGCTGCGCGCTCCAAAGGCTCTGCAATTCATCATAATTTCCAGGAAGAAGCAAAAGAGCAGTGGTGGTGATTGCTGCCTCTTTCCTAAGGGCAACAGAGGAATGCATCTGTCAACCAGACATGGCATCCAGTGAAAGCTAACACCAAATGCTCCTGTGCTGCTCATCCCTATGGTGTTAATAACACTGACAGGAATGGCCATGGCAGAACAAAAGTGACTACAAGGAGTTGGAGTGTGGGTGGAAACCCTTGCATGTGCCAGTTTTTCCTAACAAGAATCCTGTTTTGGGTAACAGCAGAAATGGGCTTCTGGGGGTGGCACTGGGGTACTGGCTTCTGTCTGTGGGCTGTTGCTTAATGAGCAGCTGGGTAAGGATTAAGGTAACTTAATGAGTGTTTGTATTTAATAGAGGATAGTGAAAAGATGGAAACCCATCCTGGAGGATGGCATCCAACCCTGGGGTCCTCAATGCAGTGACCTGTTGGAGCAGGCTCAAAGTAGGGCCATGAAGGCAAGCACAGGGCAGGACCACTTCTCCTGAGAGGACAGGCTGAGAGTTGGGTCTGTTCAGCCTGATGAAGAGAAGGCTGTGGGGAGGCCATAATGCAGCCTTTCAGCACTTAAGGGTAGCTTATAAGATAGAGAGAAACATTTTAGCAGGACCTGTTGCACCAGGACAAAGGATAATAATTTTAAACTGAAAGAGGGTAGCTTCAAACTAGACACAAGGAATTTTTTTTTTTTTTATGAAAGGGGTGGTGGATTTCCTGATTTCCCAGAGATGTGGTAGACAACTCACCCCAGGAAACATTCAAGGTGAGGTGGGTTGGGGCTCTGAGTAACCTGACATAGTGGAAGGTGTCCCTGCTCATTGCAGGGGGTTGGAACTGGATGAACTTCAAAGGTCCCTTCCAACCCAAACCATTCTATGATTCTATAAACAGACTGCTCAGAACAGATTCCCCCTCATAAAAATGAGGGGAAATCAGGATATGCCATAGGGTTCACAGACGAGGATGCTAAACTGGTCAGAGCAGTTCAGTTCCTGTATTCTACTGCAAGTACCTGAACAGGAGCTGATGGAAAGGCAGATACATGAGCAAATCTGTAACTGAATCAGTGTAATATTCAGATGGATAATGCTTACCAGAAGAAGGAGAATACCAAACCAGCCTTTAGGGTTCTGGAGGGAGACTTTAATGAATTCAGAGGTTTGCATGGTAAAATAATTTGTGATTCTGATCCAAGGTAAATAAGTATTCAAGATGGCATTTCCTATGAAAATATCCCACCAAAATGAAACAAACAAAACATGGGAAGAGGTACCTATCTGTAGAGGAAAATGTTACCAGATACAAATACGAGTAAGTTGGATTTGAGAGTGTTTGAGAGTCAGAGAGGTTTCACAATGGGACAAACATAACTCAAGTTTCAAATGACAAAAATAAAAGAAAAATATTCAAAGACACCGAAGAAGAAAAAAAAGAAAAGCAGCAATGTAATATGATGTTCAATTAACAGAGGACATGGAAGATAGCAAGAAGTTGGTCTGTAAGAATACTGACTTAATCACCAAGATTAAGAAAAATTGTTGGTCTGATACTCAATGGAGAAGGGAAGCAATCAAGAGACAGCTTCAGGAAAACTCCTTAACTTTCTTGCACACCTTTGCTGAAAAGGGAACTGGATCACGCAGCTGCCATTTCATAGGTGTGAGTAAGGGACAATGCCACATTTTTTTAGCAGGGAAATATAGGCTAGGAAGCATTTAAGGCATAAAGAAGTTAAAACCTTTCACATCAGTTGGTCCCAGGAGTTTCATTGCAGTTCATACAGTGACCATCCTTGAGAGCTCCTAAGGATTCAGGAGGGATCAGAGATCAGGATACAAAGAAGTAATCATGGTGCGTAACAGAAAAGAGGGTCACAGCACCACCTTAGAATGTCATATACCCTGGATTCCACCGTTTCACACCATGCTCTGGAGCTTTCTTGCAGGAAAACATGACTAAGCAAAACCAGTTCCAAATAGTTACAAAGCTGGTTAGAAAAATGAATTTATTGTAGGCAGAAGTAATCTGTTGTGCAAAGAGAGAAAAAAGAAACCACTCTAGCTACATGAGGTCCCCATGGTAGTCACCATGAAAAACATGGTGAGGATTTTATAGAACCAAAGCAAGCACAAGTGAACTTGAGTCCTCACACTGCCTCAGAAAAAAAAGGTGATCACCCTGTTATAGCAGAGGGACAGTGAAGCTACAACCAACACCAATGAAGGCTTCAGGCATCCACCCAGAGTAACACCATACCACCTCAGAAAGCTGCAACATCTGCTCTTTATTGTTCCTCAGTAGAACCTTTTAAACTCCTGATCTCACAGGCATCCCACCTGTGTGTCCTCTCCACCCTTCCGTGGTTGGTCAGTGCCCCTCAGCACTCCATGTCCCATCACCTTCAGTACCAGGCACCTGTCCCACACAGCTGTAGCCCAGTAGGGATGAGGCTCAGCCACAGCCCCACTCCCAATTACCACAGGCTGTGTGCCTACAACACCTTGTTGGGGCTTTTAGATCCTTCTACAGCATGACACACCTTTAAAGTAACAAACTCATTTTGTCCAGTCCTGTCAAAACATCCTGGGAAAGTTATGTCCAGTTTTCCAGCACTGAATTTCAATAATAAATCCAGGCACAAATCTTAAGAACAAGGACATCAACCAGAGATCTAGCAAAGCTTACCTAAGCTTTCCTTAGAAGGAAAGATTGAAAAATTTGGGGTTGTTTACCTAAATAAAAACCAGGAGAGATGCAAAATAATCTAGGGAAAATGATCACAAAGAGGACTATTCTGTTCTTCAAACCTTGAATGGTTAGGACAAAAGTCACAGACAAACTGAAATGACAATGCTTCAGACAGACAATAAAAGAGAATTCCTAGCCATATGGAGAAGGGCAGTGATTCCACCATACATCCTGCTACCATCACACCCACCCCTCACTGCAGAGGATGTGCAGTCCCCACACTGAATGTCTTTTAACTGCTTAGTCAATCATCTATCAGGATTTCCATAATTAGAGTTGAACTTGACATATGGCAGGGTGATGGATTAAGTAAACAATTTCTCTTGCCTTCTTGTTTTTTTGTCCATCTAAGAAAGCAGGGCTTTCATCCTCCTCCTCCTTCATGATATGGTACTCAGAATAATCCTCTGACACCTAAGCTGATCTGCTAGTGCAGATCACCCCCAGATGTGTGTCCCACATTGCTATTCTTTCTCTGGAACCAAACCACATTATTTGTCTGCCCTGTGCTCAGCAGATGTGATGCAGGTGCAGAGCCCTGTCCCTGGCATGTGGCAGGGAAATGGGAACAGAGATCTGTTTCTGTCACAAGAGGCAGCTCGTGGTGTTGCACCACAAATATGGCAGAGGATTTTACTGAATTCAGTTCAAACAGGTAAAGGTGAGGGTGGAGATTTCAATTTCCTAAGTTTTGCCTGCTAGAATTCCTTTCCTTTTCTTTCCAAAGCTCAGTATGAGCAGAAGGCTGCATGAAAAAGGGTTTATGTGAAACAAAAGAGACAAAGGATAAGACAGCAATAGAGCTTTGAACACCACCTAATCCTGCTCAAACAAATCTGTTATTTTGGATATTTTAAGAAAGAAGCCTGTCTACTTGACAAACCAGAGTGGTTCCAAAGAAACTATTACAACCTGTCGCATCAGGCCATGCTGAAAAGAGTTTCTATACAGCCCATGATTCTATAAATTACATTTACAGTCACTTCACTTCCCAGCCTGAAGCAGTGCAGACCAGGGCAAAATGAACAGTGACAAAACTGTGCAAGTTTTACACAGTGGGATTGTAAAGAATAATATGGAGATGGGAATGAACTTGGTAGAATTGCAATGAAAGATTAATTGTGTGATGTGTATATAATTGGTTAATGGGACTGGGTCAGCACCTGGTGTCTGATGGTTTGAAAGGAGGATAAGAATGCAGCTTCAGCTATTTGAAAAAAGGTTTTGCAGGCCAAAATGTTCCCAGCTCTGTAACTTGCAGAGTCTCGGAAATTAAATAAATCTAAATGTAAATTACAGAGTTGTCTGAGGCAGAAAAATCTGCTATGAGACTGATATTCACATTGTCAGGGTCTGAGGCACAAAGAGGCCAGAATGGGCATCCAGAAAGGAAAAAACATGGGCTGGGCAAATGAACGTGAATGAAACATGATGCATTAACCTGGAAGTAATTATAAAGAAAGGGCAGGGGTTAGCCTTGTTAGTGACTCCTCAGTGTGTAACAGAGAGCCATTATGGTAATATGAGACTGTAAAAAATGAGGCCTTGTCTGCTCTGCAAGGATATTAAAGAATGAGTGACACTTGTCTCATGAAAAGAAGGATTGCCCCATTGTCCTTCACCATTTTCTCTGTCTTGTCAACAGCCTACCTGGCTATTCCTCTTCCCTGCAGGTTGGCTACATCTCAGCTGTGCTATACCTGTGTGTTTTGGAAAGGTAATAAACTTACAGCAGCTCTAAGAAAATTATAATGTAAAGCAGCATCTCTAAGAAAATTATAATGTAAAGATTATTTCAGTTGGTATTTGAATAGGCAACTTTTCAAGATTATTCATGAAAGTTTTTTTTTTTTAACCTCTCTACTACAATATAAGTTCACATTGTACTTGTAGGAAATAAAAAAAAATTCCAGGTGATCCAAATCAATTTTCTTTAAGCATTAAAGACCACACTCATTGTAATGTTCAGAGAAAATGTCAGAGCTGAAGATTCCATTTCAACATCTCACAGAAATAGGATTTTAGATCTGGACCTCCATGTTTGCCTACAGAAATAAGTAACACTCTAGTTCTAGAACTACAGGTAAGAACCTAGCACTTTACTTGATAATACCAGTATTAAGGAAAGAGAAAGGCATGCAGGGATAAAATCAGAGAAAGTAATTTTACAAGGAACAAAGGACATGAAAGAAAACTAGAAAAATATTTAGAAATAAAATAGAAGTGTGAAAAAGACAACAGAAAACATAGGATGATTATTCAAATCAGAAGACAGCAATAATTAATGGTACAAATTTGTAAGAAAAAATCTCTTGCACTAGTCTTCATAAAAACTATTATGTGTGATCAGCTGCCTAGAGAAATGTTTTTAGAAGGAGAAAGAAACATAAGCTAGGAGAGGAATAGAATAAAGAAATAACACTTAAATAGTCTGGATGAATTCTTGTCAGTATTCCTCAAAGAAATGCCTGCTAAGGTACTGAAGAATTGAGAGAAAGCAGACTCTGTAATCCTCATGGTCTTCAAGAACTTGTGGATTCAAGGCAGGCTGAAGTGATCAAGAGGAAGGTAAAATACATCCCTGTCTGATTAAACAAAAAGAGCCTGGGCAACCAAGAATAATTAGTTAAAGTTTCATCCATGATGACACACAGGAACAGATGACTACACAGCCACTGGCAAGCCCTGGTATTAGAAAAGGTCCTGCCTGCTATCTGGGGTGCGGCAAGAGACTTCTGGAGACAGGGATGCTCTTTGGACACGTGGTTTATTGTTCATGGGGACAGCCAGCCTGACCAGCTCCAGCTGAAGCGTGGTCCAAGAGAGCGAACTTCCTCTTGCAATCCCATTTATCCCCTTCTATGCTGAATACTCAGGTTAACATCAACCAACCGGTACAGGGTACAAAAACCTACAAAATCTACATGCAGCCTATGGGAACTATTATATTAGCATACTAAAACCTTGGCAAACCCACATTTTTTCCCTATCACCTGGCCGGGCCCAACCCCTTATCTCTTTGTCTGGGGAGCTGTATTGTTTTTGTCATCAGGGGTTTGGCCTTCAGATAACCTAATCACTGTCTTCCTGCTTCACATTCTTTACCTCAAGTTTTGCTTGCAGCTCTATTTCTTCATTCTTAAAATCTTTCACCAATAAACCATCTCTGCAAGGCCTTCCTTCATCATCCTTCCCAACACCCTGGAATACCACTCCTGACCCTTTTTGTCTCCTTACACGTGTTCACAGAGCAGAGCAGGCAGGTAGGTCTGAAGTGAGACCTGGAAGGCTGGATGCTGGGAAGAGGAAAACAAAAAATGTGGCCCCTTAAGGACCAGATGTCAATCATGGACCAACTCCATCTCATTTAAAATGGTGTCCTGGACCATGAGCAGTTTGACAGACACTGGCCTAAAGGTTGAGGCTGGGGTGGACAACCCACAGAGAGCTGTGAAGAATAAACCATGACAGACTTGTGTCATTTCTCTGACAGGATGTGCTGGATCAGAAGGGGTATGTCTCTTGAGATACTCTGACTTTACTAGGGTTTCTGATGTTAATCTAGATTACTTTTTTATAAACCAAACCCATGAAATTTTATCTAAGTGAAATTGCCATGTGGTACCTTCATAGCTGCTCAAGAAAGGCCTCACAAGGGAGTTGCTCTGAGTAATGCACTGATAAAATGAGGAGAACATTTTTCAGGAGAACCAGATCGTGAGAGATTGACCATGGATCCACTTCTATGTCAAGTTTACTTTGAACTGGTTGCATTGCAGGAGTGGTCACATTTGGAAAATGTACAGATGGTACCTGACCAGGAGGCATTTGGAAAAGTAGGATTAAAGTCTGAAATTATCCTGTAAATTGGGGACATAGTAAGAAATAAGCATGATGCTATTCAGTAAGAAACAAAGAGTAATACTTAAAAGGATTAATAGAACAATAAAAATGTGGAAAGCTTGATTAATACAGTAGTGTACTGTTAGGAAATCCTATTTCGAGACAACAAATTACCATTGTAATTTGCCCTTTTTTTTCATTTTGGGATGTATTTATTTATATATTCACTCACATACATACTTATTGTGTATGTATATATTTTATGATTTTCTTATGCCTACACTTATGCACACACATGAGGGGACTAAAACCAGTCATTGTCCAAACTCACTGAAAGAAAAGACAGGGTCAGATTCACTCAGGTCACAACACTGCAGAAGTGGATTTGAATATCACCAAAGGTATGACAGAAATGCTGTAGTCTCACTGTGCCCCCACACCAGAGTAGCTGAGGGAGCAGCCTGACCTTAGAGACAATCCATGAGAGAACATCTGTTCCTATGGTACCTTTTAAATAATGAAAAAAATGAGAGTATGCTGCAGGGCACTGACACAACTGAACATATGTGCAACCAACAATTTTGCAATGCACCATGCATGGAGTGCTGTAAATCTAAGAGATTTTAAAGACAGGTATGACTCTCCTGTGGAGAGAAGCTGCTAATCCTGAAGCCTGGAGGTCTTCTGCTAAAAAGAGGACAAACAGGAGGCAGTCTGCATCCCAGGCCAGTAGTGAAACAAGGGATGTATTCCACTTTTAAGATGAATTTTACTTCACTTACAATCTTGTTTCTTTCAGCCTGTGTATCTATTCCTTTGATATATGACAACTGGATAATTACACTTGTAATTTGTTTCATTACAGAGACAGCCTAGTTTCACAGGATGAGCCAAATGTCATGGGATGAACCAGGGTGGAGATGATAAACTGGGAAGCACTGCCTCTGTGGAAACGATCATCCTAAGGCAGCGTGTAGAGATCTGAGTCCTCAAGAGGTTCAGTGCCTGGCAAATACACTTTACAGGGAGCCAGCACAGGGTGATTGTGCTGCAAGTTTTCATTCTTGGAGATGAAAAATATCAGAAAGTGTATAGTTAACTGCTCCCCATTCCCTCCCAGGCATGACACCCATCAACAATGATTTTCAAGGAAAAGGTCGGGCAAACACCAGTGCAAGGTACTCTAGGGAGGGTGGGCTCTTCCTCAGAGCAGGAGGATGAACACACTTCCTAACTCATATTTATCTCACTAATTTACCATATTACAGTGCACAAGACAGAAAAAAAAACCTCCAGGGGTTTGTACCAGCCCAATCCTTCCAACAGTCCTCCAGCTTCCTCTGTGGTCCAGCCTGGCCAATTTATTACATTTTGTAGCCTGAGAGGGTCCTTGTTAAATGAAGGAACTCACAGTCAATTAGCAATAATGTGTTTTTATTCCTAAGTGTCGACCACTCAACCACACTAGGGAAGTGATATCCTGTTTCCCAACGAGTCTAAATTGGTCTTTAGGTCATTTTTACTCTGAGGCCAAAAATAATTGGCCTTGTGGTTAGATCTCCTCCTGGATATACACTCTACATTTTACACCCAGTGAGATCCATAACTCTGCTTGAACAAGTGATTGATCTGGCACTGACTGCTATCACACTGTGAGTGCAAACAGGATGCCAGTTCAATTCTCATTCTGGCAACCAATCCCTGCCTTGTAATATGCTTTTATTTTGCCTTCTTTATTATACAGTGGAAAGCCTGTATCACAAGGTATTCTAACATATTTAGAAAGCGTGGAGTTTTCAGTTCTGCTCTACACTGTTACAGTGCATCTTCGCAGATCATGTCAGCTCACATCTGCTCTGGAGGTCATTCAGCTCCACTGGCACATGGTAATGCCTCACTTCCATCCTTCCTGAGCAGTGCAACATGTGCACTTCATTTTCCTCAGAGCCATCTGATTTATTCCTCTTCCAACCTCACTCCAAAAATTGTTTGACAGAGGATTTTTGCCTTTTTTTTCATTCCATATCCCTCCCCTGCTCCCAAAGTGTCCAATTTTTAGTAATTTTGGCCATTAATTTTGTTTTCAAAATCTAAAGCTGATGATCTCTTCAGAAGCATGAATTCTTGTCAGACAGTCTTCCCATTTTGTCTATTTGCATCAGTTTGACATGCTGTGAACAGACAGTGTAAAGCTTAAATCTTCCAGTCCTGTCTCCATTCTAGTGTTGCTACCAAAGCAGAACTGCTCAGATCACATTCCCTTCCAGCAGCTACAGTGCAAGAATGCTCTTATTTCTGAACAACCTAGACGAGCCTATTTTACAGTATTTCCTTTATGCCAGCGATTTTCATACAGCTTTTCCCTGTCAACCACCATGTCACTGGTGAGGTCTGTTCAGCACAGCACAATACACCTCCAAGTGAAGCTGGTGCATTTGCAGCAAGAACTTACATGCTGATCCTGCATACCATTTTACAGAAGAAAAGATCTCACTGAAATTCTCTGAATGCTGCAGCCAGCATAATGTAGAAACTATCACAATCTAGGCTATTACAATTTCTGTATTTTCCAAGTGTGGATGGAGGTTGCTGTCCGTGGTAGTGGAGCCCCACCTCTCCTTCTCATTAGTCATAGGATCATAGGATACCTCAGGTCAGAAAAGGCCTCTAAGGTCAATTGTTACCCCTACACTGCTGAAGTCCTCTCAGCACCCTCCAGCCCAGCAGCTCTGCTGGCTGCTGTGGTGTGTCAGCCACAGAAAGTAAAGGACAGGGACATGAATAGAGAGGGACACAGTCCTGTCACCCACTGCTCAGCCCACAACAGCTACAGGAAAAGATAGCAGGATGGGAGAGGGAAGAGGAGATGATGGTGAGGAACTGTCTGTCAGTCCAGTGCAGAGTGAGTGCCCCTCCCTTCTTTGGTCAGGATTCAGTGTCAGGACCTCTCTCTGCAGGAAAGGGAGGAGAGAATTGTGACAGGAGTACAAAGGCACTGCACAGAGGTCTCACTTCAAGAAGATGGGGAGGTCCCCAGACTCAACAGAAAGAAATGTAACTTCCTTCAGAGATTTAGTCCCTAGAGGGGTGTTCTCAGCATGTCTCATAGCTGGCATTCTGTGCAGCCAGGGTAGCAAAAGGCACTAGATCTGCTCATGGGTTTAAAAAAGCAGTCCAGAGTTAACTCAGGGCATTATAAAAATAGGGAGATTTTGGGGTCCACTCCTTGTTTCATGGTATGACATAAGTGTAATACATAAATCCCTAAGCTGATTTTTATCGCTTTGGCTAGGTGTCCTAGGCAGAAGGCTAAAGAGGGGCTTCCTATTTTTTAACTTGGATGGGTTTTTTTTGGTGGTGTTTGTTTGTTTGTTTGTTTGTTATGGGTTCTTTGTTTGTTTGTTTGCTCTGTTTTGTTTTGTTTTGTTTTGTTTTGGTTTGGTTTGGTTTGGTTTGGTTTGGTTTGGTTTGGTTTGGTCTGGTTTGGTTTGGTTTGGTTTGGTTTGGTTTGGTTTGGTTTGGTTTGGTTTGGTTTTTTTGTGGTTATTGCCGTTGCTCTTTTTGGGTTTTGTTGCTTCTGTTGGGTGGTGGTTTTTTTGCCAGCTATGCAGAGAGCTCTCTTGCATGCCTGGCTACACATTTAACAGAGAGCTTTTAAGTTTTTTTACACCAAATGCTCCAATGAATTAAAAGCATTCTCATAGTTTATCAGAGATTGGTGTTCAACCTCTTTTAGGCTGAATTAAGATTAGAATGAGGTTTACCTATTTCTTGTGTATGTTCTAGTCATTGATTTCTGAAAGCATAAATTATGCACCACCTCCTCAGATGAAGTTAGCTGTAATATCAGCCATGCCTAGATTTTGGAGCTGTTTTTATTTTTCAGGTGGCTTGGTTTAGGTGTTTATCCATTTTCCCCTGAACTCAGGATGGTAAATGATAACTGCACACTTGTATTCTCAGAAAAGGTAATGATGAGAATTTACATCACATAGGGCGACATTTTATTACTCTGCTCTGTACAGGACTACACAGTCCTGAAACACTTATGGTAATTTTTCATTGCTTGAGCCCTAACTTGAGTAAAGAGTAAGTTCACAGCTGCTGTATATGAAGGCAAGTTTGAGTCATGTCCTAAATACTCCAAAAGCTGTAAAGAAATAGAAATACACCAAAACACAATTTTATTTGTAAAGAAGCCTTAAAATAAAGTTTTATTTTGTGTATTATTTATATGAATACAGTCACATGGTACTGCTTCAGTACTGTAGCCATGCTAACACTTTTGTAAATCAGATTAGTTCCAGCACAATGTGAATCCCTCCTTCACCTTCTTCACTCACACTGCTTATCTGGCTAGTGAACTACAGCTGGCTTGTGGTGGAACATCTGGTCTCCATGACCTTTGCTGGTTATTTCATGATTCCTAATCCTGAGCTTAAATACTCATGAAAGAATTTCTATCAATCTGCATTTAACAACCTTTCCAACCACAGAAGATCCATTCATACATATTCCCTGGAGCACCTGTGATGATTGGAAGCAGGCAGGAGTCTTGCAAGTAAAACCAAACCTACCAATTTAAGCAGGTCAGTGAAGCCTTGGGCAAACATAGCCTGGGATCAGGTTTCTCTAAGCAACTGCAGTGTTGTCATTATCACGGATTCTTAAATTAGAAGGAAGATACCTGATTTTCAATGGTAAAAAATGCCCAGCAGCTTGAAGGATTCCAGCCTTGCTCTCCAAAATCTACATTTGGTAGTTTTCACAGGTACAGTTAGATGTACAACAGTTTTTTTTTTTCTCCTGTTTAAGCTCTTGTCCACTGCTACAAAGTCAAACTTGGGAGCTTTTTTGAAAGCAGATTCTATTCAAAACCATTGCGGTTTGGAAAGTTCAGATAAGAATTGGCAAAGTTCCACTTTAAATTACAGAAATGCCAATCTTTCAAAGATTCCCACAGACAGAACTGAACTCTACAATACAACTATTTCTTAAAAGAAAATGTGGATCAAGTGTAAAATGAAGGTCTGAATGTTGCAGAATCAAGCATTTATTTCAATACTGCGTCAACCACAGTTCACACGAGTACACATATCTTCCCCTGTGTGAGTCTCTTGAGATGCTCAAATTGAAAATGACTATTTGACTCAAAATGAGTCAAGGTAATATTTCAATAAGGTTTCAAAAACTTTGTCACTTAAGATGAATGAATCCCTACCTTCCTTGTAAACAAGAAATGTGTGCTCAATGAAGTACCTTGCTACCACTATAAAGCAGAGAATCCTTGCTACCATCGTCTGCAGGGATGTGCTCAAGTATGTATTAAAATTTCTCCAAGAGTATGGGATACTAGGATCAAACTGCTGGCACAGAAAGCACTGGAGAGAACAAGCACATGGGAGGTAATTGCTGACAATTGTGGAAAGAAAACGAGGGAAGCAATGACTGCTGGCTGTGCTGGGGAAGCAAAATAGCTGTCTGGACTGACAGCAAATCTGAGATTTCATCCTCCAAGAGGACCCAGCACACAATGCCATGCTCTGTACAGGGAAGCACACAGACTGCAGATCCAAATTTGGCAGTAAAGACTAGGCTACAAATGATCTAATTTATCTCAATTCGTATCAGCTTAGCAAATTTGGAAGAGTTTATATGAAAATAGGTAACAAGGGAGTCACAAAAGCACGGATTTAAAAGTCTTTAAGCAATAATGACTTTTCATAATGCCTGATCTTTTTAATTGATGTCCCTCCGGTAAACAACAAGGAAATAATGAAGAACAGAATGGAATTTTTGCTTAGGAAAGGTAAGAAATACCAAAAAGCAGGCAAATGAATTTTGTAATGTTTAACAAAGGAAAATAGCCTACAATTTCACTGTCAGGATGAAATACAAAGAATACCTCTGTGCATGTTTACACAGAAAACAGTAATCAGTCAATCATCGACATAACTGATTATATGCTTTGATATACAAGCATTAAGCATAAAGCTAAAATACCATAAAATTACTCTGCTGACATCATTTGCAAAAACAAAGCCCTTATGACAACAAGAATGATTAATACAGGGAAAAAAAATCTCCAAAAGAAAATCTCAAAAAGAAAATAGTATTTTTAATGCAAAAGCATTTAAATCACAAGGGAGGCAAGAAATAATAAGGAAGGTAAATAATGAATTGTGGAGAGGAAAACAATTGCTATCTTCTTCATTCTTTTCTCTATAAGACTGAAAGGACATCCAGATACACTGAAAGACAACAACTCTGCAGTTGAATAAGGAACAGTTTGATTGAGTAGGGAAACCAGAAGAGTGTGACCATCCTGTTAAATGGACTGTCACAGGGTACTCTTGAGATTAATAAACCAGCAAAATTAAAGGAAGTCTACACATAATCCTATTAATAAAATTGTCCAGCTATAACATCAAGCAGCAATGCCAAACAAAAATAAAGGGGTGGAATTTAGAGTTTCAGGGCTGATGTGTAAGGCAAAAACATATTAGGAACCATATGATATCCTACCATCATTTGGTATCCTACAAGCATTTGGCAGCAGCTGCTATGTGGTGCAGACTATTCTTTAAATATACACACTGCCCAAAATCAATGAGAGTCAATACCCTCAGTATGATAATTCCTAAATTTGTATGCTGTGTCTACATTCCATTGCAGTTTACGAGTTATTGTTCCCGATAGTTGCAGACAATGTAATGTTCTTAAAGACCTGTCAAAAAAGGGCAGGGTTTCTGTTTGTTTGTTTGTTTGGTGTGTGTGTGAGTGTGTGTGTGGGTGTGTGTTTTGGTTGTTTTTGATTTTCTTTTTTTAGTTAGAAGGAAATCAAGGAAGGCCCTTGTGGCAAGGAGAGCATTGGCAGGAGACAGAGGGTGATCCTTCCCCTCTGTCCAGTCCCAGTGAGACATCTCTGGAATGCTGGGTCCAGTTCTGGGCTCCCTAGTGCAATACTGACACAGAATGCTGGAGTGAGTTCAGTGAAGTGCCATGAGTGTGATAATGCTCTAGACAGACCTGAGGATGGTTTGCTTGGAGAAGACTAATGGCAAAACTTTAAACAAAAGAAATGTCTCAGAAATTGTTGATATAGACTGTTGAAATACAAATAAGTGTTTTTATAAACTAGTGTTGGTTAGGATACACAACTACCATAAGAAAACTTAATACCATTAGTTACAATTAGTTACAATACATTAGTTACAATTACACTGTCTGGGATACTGAAAATATTATTTCAAAAGTCTATATGAATAATTTGTGAGAGGTTAGTTTTTTATTATGGTGTCCATTTATTTTAGACTTTCTACTATATGCTATAATTTTAAGGAAGCTCCCCCATTTCATTACTTCTAATTGAGACCAAAAAACTGCATGGACTTTAATTAATCTCCTGGAAAAACAGAGTTTAGAAATGACAAACTACACACAGACAGCTGCCTGATCAAACCATGTGTTTGAGTTATTCCCAAATCAAAGCATCCCAGGGACCTCATTCATTAAATGTTTTCTCTCATTCCACCAATGTTTCTACTGCAGCCTCACTATTTCCACAGTATAAACCTCTGAGAGGAACTTGAAAAAATTTCAAAATTAGAATCTTGTCTAGAACACAGAACAAAAAAGAAAAAAGGTTATGCTATTATTTATACACTCAAAATTCATTGAGTCTGTAGCAAAACAGGCCTGAATAAAAAAAGACACAGGCCCACAGGACTACCTTAAGCCTAAAATGAAGATCAGAGGGTTGTTTAGGGTGTTATTTCTCTGTGGGTTGTTTTTTTTTTGGCACATATGATGAAATGCAGTGTGTGGCCTTGGACTGCCACTCACTGCTTTTTATTATCTTCAGATTTATTGCTTGTTTTGCACTTAGACACTTCTCTCATTTTTCTGTCTGAGTATGTTTGTAACGTGGCTAAAGTTGTACGAAGAAATTCTCATTTTGTCCTTATTTTTCTGAACACCTTCCCTCTAAATAGCAACTCATATCCTGCCTTTCACCATTCATTACTGTTACATCGTAGATAACTGGCCCATGTGAACTGACTTACTGATCTCAGCCCCAGCCTAGCAAGGTGCAGAAACGCTGTCACAACTGCTGCTGTTTGGCACCTTATTTATAGACTCAATAGCATATTAATCAGTACCTCATGGAAAACTGCACCACTACTTTTCCTTTAAAAAATGTCAGTAGTTTTCCAGTAATGTGGCGGCACCACATAATATGTTGTCAAAGAGTCATCTGATACTGCTTCAGTGGTTTTATGTTGTACTCCATAAAATATAAAAGGGGACCTCCCAGGTTATTGCCCTGCTCATGGATAAGAATAAGATTTTAATTACCTCCAAGATAATTGGATCTCTTACTTTGAGCTTTGCTGTAAATGAATGCTGATTTATGGAATGCAAGCAGAAAACCAGGAGTATTATATGCTTTCAGAAAAAGAAAATTTTTCACTCTCTTGACAAAGCTAAACTATGTCTCCAATAATCCCAAGGTCATTTGGCCGTATCTTTCCCAAATCTATGGCGAACCATCAACCAGTATGTACTGAAACTTGGGAACACAGGCAGCTGTTTGCAATCCATGGCCACACTGTGATCTGGCGCACACTGTGAGCAATGTGGGCATCCCAGGGGTGGAAACCACGCTGGCCGGGGGGCTGACAGGACGCCAACCCCCACTGCCACCTGTGGCTGCTCCCTCAGACCTAACGCTGCTGTCTGTTCCCCTCTTTGTAGTGTTGAGCGTGTCTGAGTGGCCACGCTGACACGGAGGTCAGGAGACCGTGTCGGGAGACCAGCTGCCCTTTAAAGGAGTTCCCAGCCCGTGCTGGGTGGTTTCTTTTTAGCCTGATGGTTTTGATGCTTTAGGTGACAGTGCAGCCCCAGTAAAAGTAATGTTTGCAAAACTGATGGGCTAGTGAAATGTAGAACAAGTGCCTGGGGACTGAGGTTCCTTCAGCTGTCTTTGTTACCAGCTAAAAATTGTCACTGGACAACACCGAGCATTATTATCTTTGGGAGATTTTCCCTTTGGACCGTTTCCAGCTTTCTTCCACGTACTCAGTGACCAGGCCACTCTCTCAAAAGATGAAATCTAAAACGGATCACTGGCCAGACATTCCTATTTCTCCAGCTCTGGTAGCATGACAAGTGCATCTGGCATCTGTGAGCCCTTCTTCCTTCAGGGATTTGTGACTGCTGAGCTGACTGCAGTTTTTTTCAGAATGTTTTTTTCAGAACAAAGCACTCTCTTTTTCAAAGGTACACACATGCAGAGCAGAGAGCTAAAAATAAAATAACCTTTTCTGGATATTTCCTTGCTCCCTCAAAGAAAATTTTTGCTGAAGCTTTGATACATTCCAGTCAGCTCAATACACTTCCTTCAGTTTGTGCACCCCTTTCTTTGTCAGAGGCTCTTACCCACCTGTTAGTAACTACTTCATTCGTCTTTATTCCCATTAAAACCTGCTATCATTAGGGCTTCATTATCTCCTCAAAATTTAGATCTAGTAAGGCAGACTAAAATTTCTCAGTCTACTTAAATTACTGTCAAAAACTAACTTGTCCAGCAAAACACCCCTATAGTATAATACTGTTAATTTTTCCATCTCCCGTGGCTTTCCCAATTCTCCTGGTTCTACCTCTTAAAATCTTTAACTCTGTCTGGGCAGGTGGGATGATATCTATGTGTAAATAGAGGTACACAGAGAACTGGGTACTAACCACATCACTATTGTTTAATTCTCTGCCAAATAACATTGATATAAGATGCTTTTCAGATACCTTTTTGAAGTAATTGGGAACAGAGCTCCAATTTACTAACAGGGCCCCAGTTATTACAAATTAAGCACCTGTTATATGTGAAAAGAAGTCATAAGAAGGTATCCAGAAGAATGCAATTTCCTATGTTCTCAGGAGAGCTAAATTACAGTATGTGCATATATCCCTTTCCACTCATACCTCAGTGGGAAGTGCGCTTGTTGAGGTCATGGCAACTCTCTGGTTAAATTCCTTCTATTTCTTAAAAGGGTTTGAATACAGTGCTGGCATCTAAACAAAAAATTTTCCAGTGAGAAAAACCATGAGATTATGATAACAGAGAGTAGGACATCTCAGCATGTGAATCCTTGCATCTAAGTCTTTGTTCTTGTTCATGCTCAATTAACAAAAAATGCAAAATGGACCTGTTTGGGAAAGGAGAGTTTGAGTCCATCCAAGCCAAGGAAGACATTGAGACAGGTTTTCTGCCTTTTGAGAATGTGTCTTTAGCTCCTGCTTTTCTGCAGAAAAGGCTGCTGGTTACTTTCAACCTTATGAATATCAGCTGCTGGAAAATCCATTAAAAGTACAATCCTAATTGTAATATAAGGATCATGTTGGGCCACAGTGCTGAAATCTGGATTTTATTATGCCAAAGTTCCTCATGCATGAAGAATTTCTCTGTAAGAGAAATACAAAGTACAGTTTTCACTCGATAATAATGGATGTATTCCTGAACAGGACTGCGGGATTTGGTTTATAAATGATGATGAGTTTTGTCTTGAGATGCTGATAGTAAATCTGCTGTTGATGGACATTTACCAATTTCATGTAAATCCTTTTATTTTTTAATTCTTCTAACCTAAAACTAAATGAGAATATTTACCAATCTCACTGATAAATTTTCATTGAGAATCTTCATGTGAATCACATTATGTAAACAATGGCCTTTTGTAGGTAATATATTAATATATGGGAATTACATTTAGCAAGTGCATATCTTTTAACATGATCAAACACAGAGCTTAGCCACATTAATATAAATGAAAACCTGATTGTATTACTGTTTGCAGTCACACAGTGCACTGCACTGATAACAGACGTGCCAGTGCACGCACTACAGGTTATGCAGGACAAAGAAGGATTTTGCTTTGCGAGTCTTTGTTGCTGAATATGTTATGAAGAATAGAGATTTTGGTTGCTAATACCATTTTTTCAGTAGAAACGCTGAAAAAGTTTTGGAAACTGTTGGCAAGTATACAACGAAGATGAAGAGACATACCTCTTCTCTGTATTTAAAAAGCCTTTGAATTAAGAGAAATGAATAAAAATAATCCTTTTTTTGCCTCTCTTACAAAAGTCTTCTTTGTAACAGGTGAATAATTGTTATTTCCATAGGCCCTGGGTGTGCATGATTTTGATAGCTATAGTAAAAACATACATAAAGCAGAAAAATGGCCAAACTAATTGCTGGTAAATATTTTCAGTATCAGATGATTTTCCCTTACAGCATTTAAGAGTCCTAAACATTGGTTATTATTTAATTGATGAACATTAACTTTATGTTATTTTTCAAGAAATGAAAGGATTTCCACAGACAGCTGTAAGAAAAACTGAAATGCCTTTTGATACTTACCATACATAATTATCAAAACATACATGTTGTAGTCTTTATAATCTGTTCTTTCTTAAAAAATGTCTTGTATTCTGCCCAGTTTAGACTTTCAAAAAGTAGTAGATTTTGAAGCTAAAGATCATTTTCATAAGAGGGAGACATTTTGAACCATAAGTCTCCTTGACAGTTAATGTCATTTTGCTCCTAAATTACTTCTGGGAACAGGATTTGGAAATGCAAATCAATGAGATTTTTACAAGGACTTTTTTCCTGTGGCCTGCAGAAAGAATCTGAAAATCTTGAAAAGAAATATACATACTAAATAACCTACTCTGGTTGCTTGCAAGAACTGATGGATTTTTTCAGTCAGCATGCTTGGTTCAAGACTTCTCACCTTTGTAGGCAAGGCAGGCTGAATTTTGCCATCTTTGTGTTCTCAAAAAAATACTTTACAAAGTATTTCATGGAAGGGTCACTAAGGCGCTATGGTCTGTACCTTTCTTTTCTTCTTCTCAGGAGCAGACACAAAAGTTCCAGGTAATGGAGTGAAATAAAAAGAGAGGAATAAAAAAAGGTCCAAGGAGCAAGGCATATCAGCAGGCTCCTCATCATTCTACTCTTGGTTCATGCCATACTTCTACCTGCACTACTTGATCTAGGTTTCACCAAGGCAACCCTGAGATGGAAAGGACTAGGGACCCCACGAGCATGATTAACCTCAGATTAACTGAGTCCTACACTGAGAGAGAGCAGGAGAGTGAAAGCCACTTTCTGCACATCCCAGCTGGCTTTGTCACACTGCCTCAGTTGCACCTCACACCTTGGGCTGGTGGGCTGCAATGGGGCAGGGGGACACAGAGCCGGACTTAGTACAAGAAGGCTCACGTGGCCCAACCACAGGGAAGGTGTGCTGATGGGAGAGGGATGTGGTGACTCCCAGGTCCATTAGGGTAGTCCACACAATCCCTGGAGAACCACTGGTTAAGCCAAAATACCTGGCCTAATAACTCTAATAGCTCAGCAAGTGGAGGTCACAAATTTGGGTGGAGCCTAAACACTCTACCTGTCACACAAAACTGGTGGACCGTGCTTGAAAACAGCAGCTCAGTTCCCAAGCAGAAAATTAAATATTGTTACCTGAAAAAGATCTCAACACCGTATTTGGTATTGCACATTGATATCTACTCATGTGCTAGAATGCAGCCAGCTTTGCCAGATACTGACAGCAAAAAAAGAAGCATCTTCCTTTAATTAGTATGTCCAGATTAATCCAAAGTTTCAGTCTCCAGTCAAGCAGTGCCCTAAAGAGTCAAGCAGCATTCGAAGCATGACAGAACCTGTCAAACTTCACTTCATAGTAACAAACACAAGTCCTTGGATATCAATCTCCATTTTTATTTCTAGATAATTTTTTTTATTTTAGGATCACCTAAATCAGGGGATATTAATACTTGAAAAATGAAAGGTTACAGGCAAGCCTGAAAATATTTTTTTCTCTCTTCTCCCTAAAGCAGTTATACTGACTGTTGCCCAGGGAAGCAGTGGAATTGCCATCCCTGTAAGTGTTCAACAGTGGGATGTGGCACTTAGGGACATGATTTAGTGAACATGTTGGTGCTGGGTTAACAGTTGGACTTGATGATTTTAGAGGTTTTCTCCAACTTAATGACTCTATGATTACATAGCAGGCATTTTTACTTGTCAAGGCAGTACCAGAATGAAATAGTGTTCAATATAGAAAAAAAAAAATTACCAAATGATGTGGGTATTAGAGTAAATCAAATCTGCTGTTTAAAAATGGACTTTGCTAAGAAAAAAATTTAAAATACATGTCTTGATGGATTCTCATATTGATGAGAATATGTTATGAGCTACACTGCTCAGCATTTGTCAATATCTGAGAAGTTATGACTGCCCTCACCGTTCTCCCTAAGGACTGGACTTGGATGTTTAACCAACACAGAATCTTTCCTGATTTTACTTGCAGAAAGACTGAAGTTTGGTGCACTGTGTATCTTATATAAGTACTGGGATCTGTCTGGAAGAAATGCCTAACAATAAAAGACACTATTAGAGAATAATATGCATTATGAGGCTGATTTTGTGTCTATTAGCTAGAAATTAAATTTTAAATTACCTTTTTCAGGCAGGACGCTTGATATGACTTCGAGAATATATGACCTGTCACTGAGAGATTTTGTTCTGTTGTCATGTTTTGGACTGGCAGAAGTAGTCTTGTTCCCAGCTTATCACAGGGACATACTGGACTGTGAATAGCTTTATTGAATTCAATGTCCTGTAAGGATATACTCATATCATATGGTGTTACTTTGCAATAGGTTGAAATAGTACTCAGCTAAAACTTTAAAGATGCAGTTTCTTGTTATATCACTTCCCTGCTCAGAAGCACATGGTACTTTTGCTAGTGTGTATAAGAGCAAAATCAAACTGTCCCTTACAAACTGAGTTAAATTTCACTTGAATTCCAGCATCCTTGTAACCTTTTGCTGATGTACTAGAAGGAAATATGGTCATGGAAGAGCTTGATAACATTAAAAATCAGATAGAATCCTTTCTTAATACTTTCAGAGGCTGGTAAGGAACCACTGGAGAACTGTGTTTGTTGCCTGAAGATAGAAGTCCTAAAGGAAATCCTTGTAACTGAATAGTATAACTAAACATAAAATCCTATGAATCCCAGGAAGATACTGAAATACACTGCTGAAATAAATATCTGGCTCAAAATAAAAAATCCATCTACTCACTGGGATTGCAAGAATAGTTGGGATGATATTAAAGCAGGACATTAAAACCAAAATGAGCTACAAAAACTGTATGGAAGTCATTAGTGAGTTAAATTAGTATCTGTAATCAAATAATTTACATGGTGTATAACTCTTTGCTGCTCTACTGGACAGACTGCAACTCCAGTGTGAACTTGAGATGAAGGGACTGGGATGTGTGACTAGGGGGACAGAGATCCACCTGCAGCCTGTGGTGGATCCTAGGTGGATGCCTGAAGGAGAATGTGACACGTGACCTGTGAGATGCCTGTGATGGAGTTTGCTGGCAGGACTTGTGACCTCATAGGACACCCATGCTGGAGCAGTTTGTGAAGAACTGCAGCCAGTGGGGAGGTTCCATGTTGGAGGAGTTCAAGGAGGGGTGTCTCCTGTGTGTAGGACCCCACAATGGAGCAGGGGAAGAAAAGATTTCCTTGCAGCCTGTGGTGCAAACCATGGTGAGGTGCCCCTGTAGCCCATGGAGAACTGTGATATGGACTGTACTAATGGTGTGCTCCAGCAGGAATCCCTTGTTAACCAGGTTGGGAACAAGGGGAGGAGTTCATTGCAATGTTGAACCAGATAACTGGGCCCAAACCAGCCAGGTATGGAGATTGTAATGTGTGTGCCTCTCAGTTGTTGTGAACCATGATCTGAGTCGTGTGTTACAGGAATTAGCATAACAGGAACCTTCTGAACCATGGGAAGCAGTGAATTAATTCCTTGTTTTGTTCTGCTTGTGTGTTCTGCTTTTGCTTTCCCTATTAAACTGTCTTTATCTGAACCCAAGAGTTTTCTCTCTTTTACCCTTCTGATTCTCTCCCTGATCCTGCTGGTCCGGGAGTGAGTAAGTGAGTGTCTCCATGGGGTTTGGTTGCTGGCTGAGGTTAAACCACAACACATGGAAAGAAGAAACACATTTTAGTAATCCTGAGACATCTGGAGATACTTCTAAAGCTAGACTGAAATTTACTATTTTTTTTATAGATATAATTTTTATTTGCTGTACTTTATCAAATATAAGACAGGTTTGAGGGTTTTTTTGGTAACACCAAAGGTAAATACTGATGTGATTTACAGACAAATGGAAAATGACAGGAACCCTGCTCTAAAAAAAGTTGCATCTGTTTTATTTATATGTAGTTAGGAAACATGAAAGCCCAAGAGAGAATATCATTGCATTTAAGTTATTCAGAGTGTAGGGTGGGGAAGAAAAATATCGTTCCTCTCTTAAGCTCAAGAGGGCTGTCAACTCTTGGGATTCTGAGGTATGCATTTGCTTTCAATGTGCAGAAAATAGAGTAAGAATCCAGACAAGGGACAATCTAAATAGCTGGAACAAATGAAACAACTGAAATAAACACTCCCAAGGGGATTCAACAATTCCCGCAACTGCTCGACGTACTGGCACTTGTGATTTTAATGGATTTCATAATGGTGCTGACTTTTCCTACCAGAGTTTGCAAAAGCAAAGTGGAGTAATGACATATTCTTACACTTATTACCTCTGAAAAATACCTGGTAAATTGGGTTAGAGATAGGGTTTAAAGTGCAAGAAAGCTTACAGCTTCAGGGAAACTGGGGCTGGAAAAGTCATTACAAGTGGATCACAGCGGGGCAGTAAGATTGCTGCCTCCACACCTTTCTGATCTGGGCCACCCATGGCGATGGGATGAGGGGAAGCCATACGAGAAGCGACTGAGACCACTTGGTCCGTTCAGCCTGGAGGAGACTGAGGGGAGACCTCATTGCAGGCACAACTTCCTCGTGAGGAGCAGCAGGAACCAATCTCTTCACTCTTGGGACCAGAGACAGGACTCGAGGAGATGGCCTGAAGCTGAGTCGGGAGTGGCTTAGGTTGGAAATGAGCAAAAGGTTCTTCACACAGAAGGTACTGATAGGACACTGGAATGGCTCTCCAGGGAAGCATTCACAGCACCAACTTACCAGAGGTCAATAAGCACCTGGGCAATGCTCTCAGGCACGTGTGATTGTTGGAGCAGCACTGCAGAGGGCCGGAACATGGATTTCAATGATCCTTGTGGGTCCCTTCCAACTTAGGATAGGTTAGCATTCGAGGATTCTAGAATTCTAGGAAATTTTCTTTTCTGTGGTCTTGCTTTTTTCTCTCAAGGCAAGGAAGCACAAGGGAAGGAGGAAGCACTTCCTATCTTCACACCAACTTAAAGGTTTTTGGCAGAGATTGCAAAAAACCTTTAAGGTATAATGCCATCAAAATGACCTTATTGTTGCTTTAGAACACTACTTGCTAGTGCTGCAAAGGTTGTTTTTGGTTTTTTTTTTTTTTTTGGTTTGTTTGTTGGTTTTCTGTGGTTAAAAATGCATGTTAGGAACTTTTCAGCTAGCAAACACTCCAGCTGAATTACATCAAAGAATTCAATGACATGACCAAATCCCTTTGGATACCAGGCTTCCTTATCTCTGCTTCTGATACAGCTACCTTTTGTCCTCGTTTGCTTTGAAATACACTGATCTTGAAGTGTTCTTGACTCCTAGCATGCCTCAGTTTTGGAGATTAGGGCAGATTCCTGGGAACTGGTAAATTCTGATAAATTCTAGACGTAAATGTAGGAGAGTGCAAGACCTTATGAAAATTAATAGGAAATCACTAGTTGTATTCCATGAGACATTGCTGAGAGTACTTACAAGAGACAGTTATATTCAATGAACAGTTTAAACTTAATACTGTAAATATTACTTATGACCTTTGAAATAAGACAGTGATAAGTCAATATGACCTGTGAACCTGGTGGATAATCTAATTTATTCCTACAAGGTGCTGACCTCGTCAGTTAGAAGATACCAAGTCCACAAAGTCAAACTCATTCCTGCAGGAGTTATAGCTAGAAGACCTATGGGTGCATGCAAACATGCACACTTATATCACTGTGGATAGTTGGAAAAGGTTTTGGTTAATAAATTATAATTATTTCTTCAAAGTACTGCACTTAAATCACAGGTAATTTTTCAAAAATAGAGATGGTACAGTGAAAACAATGCAAGATTAATAGCTTTCCCTAGTTGCCAGCCTCTCTCACCATCATGCAGATATGATGAAAAAGCCTCTGATAAAACAGACTAAGGCTAATTTACATATCCTCTGCCCTGACATGAAATCCCTTTTGGTTGATAAGGTCTAATTTTCTCTCTAATGCTGTGTAAATTCTAAAAAATGAAGAGTTCATTCACAGAACCTAATGAAGACCTTCCCCTTAAAATACCTGCCTTTTTTTTTTTTTTATTTTTCCAAGAATTCCTGTAGGTACATTAGTTTTCATTTGTGTTGAGGTAACACTGAAGGAATGTTCCCAGAAGCAGAATCTAGTAGGAAGGCAGAGGACAATGTGAAGTCTCTATAGATTTACTTCTGTTATTCCTGCAAGCTAAACTCCTGATGGCAAAGTCGAAGAGAGGGAATCACTGAATAACTTCCTACTTAAACCTTACTCACAAATGGAGAAAGAAGATCCCACCCAAGAAAGGTGATACTTTATGACCTGAGAAAGGAGATGGCTCAAGATGAACAGAGATACCTCAACTGTTGATCTGGAGGTCATGTTTCCAAACAGTGATTCTTTCTGAAGTATGGCTAGATATGGACTTAAAAGACTTCAAGCTTTAAGTACTGAGGCCTAAACATTAACTAATTGACTCTTTCATGACATTTTACCTCCATGCTGAAAAGTTAGCATAATAAATAACAATACTTTTACCAGACCTCTGATATACAGTATGTGTTATGTATCCCATTTACGGAGATCCTTAAATGCTCCATAAAAATAACTTTTCTTTAGGGAAAAGAGGACAAATCAATGGCTTCCTAGCAAAACAAGGCTCCCTCCCCATAAAAAAAAAATTAAACAGAACATTGGACAGTGCTTCCAGACAGGCTTTCACAAAAAATCTGGGCATCTGCCAGTTAAAAGACTGGCAGATGCTGACACCAAAATAGGGGTAGGGCACTTGCACTGCAGCCATGCTTACCTTTGTAAGGTAATACCAATTTGCACTTCAAGAAAAGAAGTTTATCTAAACATGTCAAAGTACCTGACAAACATTAAATTTGTCAATCAAAATTTTCCAGTATATTAACTTCCTTGTACCTGAAAGGAAACTGAGGTGCAGTATGATTAATCAAAGTTTTCACAAAAATTAAAAAAAAAAAAAAGAAGACAAATAATAAACCCCAAACACTACAGAAATAGAAACCTGTTATTAGGTAACTGACTTTCTATCCTGTACTTAAATCATCAGTCAAAAAGTTCCTTTGTAAATGAGATATATTTGCCTTCCTAATGAGTTGACGAAAGGCAGCAATCCTGATTATCACAGCACAACAATTACTTTTGTGTTATGCTGGCATTTCTGCAAGCTGCTAAGACCAAAAGACACACAGGAAGCCAGGCTAACACTATAACAACCTCTCTTGCACCCTGCTATCACACATTAGAGAATAAGCAAGTTGAGCTAATGGGGCCTATGGAGATTAACATCAGTTTCTCCTACTATTACTTTAGTTTTGAACTCCAAAATTCCAGCTGTGAGAGAAATATATATCTGTGAAGGAACAATAGAGGAGGCTGGTGCTGGCAAACTACAGAGCTTTAAAGTTGCTGGGGGAAGGGAACTTCAATCCACACCACTCCTATCAGTTTGATGCCAGGGCCAGTGAAAAATGCCCAGAGGCTGGAGAGGGATTGCAAGTCAGGAGAGCACCTGAAGTGCAGCATAAAGGAATTCCAGCCACTTCAGCCAGCAATTTATCTTCATTGTCAGACAGTTAAATGCTCCAATGCAAACACATACAGAAGGGGGAATAAACAAAAGGAGTCAGAGATGGAGGCAGCCCTCCATGCCTGCAGGGCTGTGATCCTATTGGCCTCATGGAGATGTGGTGGGATGGTGTTGGAATGGAAGGATACAGGCTCTTTAGGAAGCATAAGCAGGGGAATCCAGGAGGGAGTGTCACTCTCTATGTCAGTGGCCTGCTGTACTGCACAGAGCTCCACCTGGGGATGGATGAGGAGCCACTGAAAGCAGGGGCAAGGGAGCATCATAGTGGGGGGCCAAGAAAGCTGGGTAATACCAAGGAACATCTCCTTCAAGCTCAGGAGTGACACATCCTGAGGAATTCAGACAAAACTACCAGTAGGCCTGTATGGATGAACATGGACCTTTTGGAAAGGGTCCAGAGGAAAGTCACAAAGATGATCAGATGAATGGAGCACCTCTCCTAAAAAGACCAGTCTCTGAAAGAGTTAGGGCTTTTCATCCTGAAGAAGGAAGGCTTCAAAGAGACCTTGGAGCACCTTCCAGTACCTGAAGGGGGCTACTAGAGAACTGGAGAGTGACTTTTGACAGAAGCATGTGGTGATAGGACAGGAGGAGAGGCTTCAAACTGAAAGATGGCAGATTTAGATTAGAAATTATGAAAGAAAATTCTTTACTGTGAGGGTGGTGAAACACTGGAACATGTTTTCCAGAGAAGATCCAGATGTCCCATCCCTAGAAGTGTTCCAGGTCAAGCTGGATGGGGCTTTGAGCAATCTATCTAGCAGATATATCACAGATCTATTCCTGCATGTGGCATGGGAGTTGGAACTAGATGATCTTTAATGTTTCTTCCAACCCAAACCTTTCTATGTTTTTTTGAAAATTTTCCCTACCCACTTTCCTCAAGGAACATTAATAGATAATATCTTCACAAGGACCTTGCAGTTGTGGCCCAGTCTGGCCAGAATAGGAACATTAGCAGGTGTAAGCACCACATGAGTTCTACACTATGCACAAAACTTCTCTGCAACAAAATGCTGCTGGGAAAAACTCCAACTGGTTAGCAGGTTTCTGTGAACTGAGCACTTATTATCCTTGAAGCAAGCAAAGGGTCTCTGATTTGCTCCCACAAAAGCTCTCTTCCTGGGTTCAATCCTTTATCATTAGGTTGAGGTCAGAAAGGCTGGAATAATATTTAATTACTTGGGCAAAAATGAAGCTGCTTGTCATCATTCTGCCATGGTCAGACAGTAAAAAAAGATTTATATGAAGCTTTAAGGTCACTGATGTTTTCTTTACTCCTTTCAGAAAACTATTTTAAAATGCAGACATTTTGTGGTTTCTGAAAAATCCTAAAGAGCCTGAAAAGAAGTGATAGCTGTGAAGTTGCATCACTGAGACAGTATAACCCTTTATTACATTCTATCATTTTTAGATTAATTTTGATGTGCTGGATCCTGAAATACTTCAGAAAGTATATTCTTGAAGAAAAGCAGAGAAATCAACTTTTTTATTAAGAAATGATAAATTCTTGTCTCTCTGACTTCAAGGAGGTGTGCTTAGGATCTGTCCCCATTCCAGGAAGAATCATGGCAAATACATTGTACAGAAATATACTGTGAAGAGGCCTGTGCTGTGTACCTTTATGTGAAAACTGAGGTAGGAATCACCACCTAAAGAGTTTTGATCTGTGTCTTTGACTCACTAGTTTTCACACGTACAGGGATGGGTAAAGGAGAAAATACAGCACTGGCAGAATGTGAGTGAATGTACAGCTACATAACAGATAACGTGCTCTGTGACCAAGCTTTTCAAGCCTGCCCTTAATCTCTTTCCTCATAGACTCATGTTCAAATATAGAACACTTGAAGCAAGTTCTTCTGTCCAGTTCCTTCCCCACCTTCCTTTCCCTCCCCGGTGTGTTTCCTGCAGGGAGGTAGAGAAGGTCAGGGCTGGTCACTCCTCTCCTACACCAGGGGCCGTGTCATGGAGGCATCACATTTCTGTGCCATGTTCCCCAGCTGTGGGAGTCTAAAGGGCACCCTGGCTCTCAGTCACTGTCATGGCAGAAAAGAACAACTCGTGCTCACTGGCTGTGAGAGACAGGAGCTCTGTTTAGCTCTGGCTTCAAGTCTGATGATCTCTGGCTGCAAAGAAGTAAGACCAGATCTGGAAAGTTTCCAAGCAAACTGTCTCAGGATCGTTGCACCTTACTGGACATCTGTCATTCCCTATATCTTTGACTGCCCAGAAGTCATGTGTGGGACAAAATAGCTGTTCCCTGGATTAAAACATCTGGTATAGTCCAAGAGAGAGAAGAATTACTATCTACATATTGTAGACTTCAACTATTCAGAAACTTTCATACTGTATCTCTCAGTACTTTAGAGAGAGAGAGACATTTCCAGTAACTGTAGAGGGTCATTTTGCCAACAATCCTAATAATATAAGAAAGCCCCATTTCCACCTAGTCAATAGAGCCATATTTGTGAAAACAGAGCACTGACAGGAGACACTAAAGGTTTAGCTGTATCCAAATGTGAATGACATTTTTAATCTAAATAATATCAGAATGTGTTAAGAGAGATTTCAGAAGGGAACACAGAGACCCGCAGTGTTAAAAAGTCAGGTGAAAATCTGAACTGAACCTTTCTTTTCCTTCATGTTAAAATTCAGAGATGACCTGTCTGTCACTACACAGTCTCCATTTGTCTGCCACCATCCAGGAAAGAACAACTCTAATGTCTGCAGATCATATCAGCTCTGTTAAATCTTGCCCGTTTTTGCCCTCATTAGGCTAATGAGATGGTTTCAGATTGATGATGAGGGTATGAGATAGAGCCTTCCTTGGTCAGAGACAGTGTTTTTACAAGCAACAGTAAAAAGACAGAGTGGCAGTCTCACAAAGAGAGTATTTTCAGTTCATTTTTCAGGGAGTATGTTGAAGTCAGACCAATATTCCCTATTTCTGTCACAGCTGTATGGATGTAGGCACTTGCATAATACTATTTCCTTCCAAGAAAATAGGGCAGAAAAAGAAGTGTTCTGAACTAGTATTTATCAGGAAAAAAAAAAAAGTGCTGTTATACAGGTTGTGAAATATTAGACTGTAATAGTGGGAGAGCTGTCTGAGCAGATGTAAATAACAGAGTGCATATCAAATACAAGCATGCTAAATCAATGGGCAAAACAGCAGACTGATGAAAGCCCAGACTAACTTCATTTGTGTTTCTTTTAAATTTGAGCAACTGGGACGAGAAACTCACCTTCTGTACATGTAGCAGAGGTATATGTTCTGTCTTATGGATGGAGGGAAATATTTATACTTCAGAAATATAATAGCTCTTTAATATTTTCAATTACCTAATGACATTTTGTGTTCATTATAACAGTTGTCTCAGCCATTTTTTTCTTCCTTCCTTTTGTCTTTCATATGAGGCCCTTTATTACACAATCACATTCTATATTGTAGTGCATTATGAACAAAAAATGGCCTATGAAATGTTATTTGAGTCACCAGAAAAGCAGAGTAGGATAAAGTGACCTATTTAAAAAGCAACCATTTTACTTCACAGAACAGCTACAATTGATATTGCGGCAGCACTCGCATGTTGAAAAATGCTCTACTCCCAGGTATTGTATACAATGACCACAGCACTGCTTCTGCCCAAAGGTGCTGTGTGAAAGCTTAAACATGTTTCAGAAATTAAATGGCAAAAACTTTGTGTTATTTTCTATAGCTAAAAAAAAAAAAATCCTATTTGGTTCTAATTCCACAGTTAAGCTTCCAAAGCCAATGGAGTTATATGACTGTACAAATACATGAGAATAGAATTTCAAGAAATTCAGACTTTGAAAGATCTTGAACATTTTGCGGTTTATACCAAGCAGTATAACACAATACCATAAAAAAGTAAAAAAACAAATCTACTCTAAATATCTGAGACAATTTTCCATCAAGCCTGTCTGTTTTAATATACTTAAGCCAGATGAATCTTGCACAGATGAATCCAGCTTTCCATTAGCAGGCACAAAATGCAAAAGATACCAGGTTTGCAGAATTACTCTATGGAAAGTGAAATAAATCAGAAATTAAGTTTAAGAAAAAAAGCACAATTTTTGAAAAAGGTGCATTACAATTAGCATTAACTGTATTGGTGGGTCTATAACACTGTACCATTTACCAACACAATCTAAAACATCTGCTGTTCTCTAACTGCTTATTTAGGTGGAAGTTTATGAGTTTTCTATGCTAAATATCTCTCTTTAAATCACTTTTTCTTGCAAGATACTGAATGAAAGAGGAATACCTCAATCTTTTAATTAGTACCATGGCCAGAAAACATCAACAAGATAGCAATAATAAGGCTTTAAAGGAAAGTATGTTGTGATAAAAGGATGTACTACCTCAAGACAAAGGAGAAGGGAGTACTATTAAAATTGCTAATTGTAACCAAATAATAAAACTATTTTAAGGCATTTTAAAAATATCTGAAGTTGTTAAGTGGATTATATTAGCTGTTATGTTGAGGCCTGACTAGAAAATGTTATACTGTATATATTACTCTGTATCACTGAGTTTCCTGAATTGGACGTCTGCAGTTATAGGTAAATCCATCTTCTCTGCTTGAAGGTCTGTGCTTGAAAAAAAAAATATTAGAAGTAAAAATGTCATTGTCTAAACAGAAGAGAATCTCTTTTTCTCCTGAAGAGAAAAAAACACAAATAGTAGGTGTGAGGAAATGGTGGAGGCTGCATTTTGCACAGCCGTATTTAACAAGACATGTTTTCAAAGTAATCGCTTGATTTCGGTTCTTGTAAAAGCATAAATTGGGCAATAACCCCCAAATAAATCCGGGAATCCATTGTAAAAATCAAATGGACTACAACATCCTTACATTCTTCTAATTTCTGTTCTTGCCCCTTGCTCTGGGGCAAACCTTTTTTATTTCTTATCATTAAAGAAATTCACTACAGCTGAGCAGACAGACCATGGTCAAGGAAAGAGGGCTATCAAAATGTACACAAAAGTTTGCACAAGGTCAGAATTAGAAAGCAATGGACAGGATAGTTCTTTATTCAATGTGGAACCAAACAAATTGCACTTTAAAGGATTTGATTAACAGCTAGTCTCTAAAGCAACAGTGATTAGTGTCCATCTCTGTCTAAGATAATGGACCATGACTGCCTGAAGGATCCATGGGTAAAAATAAGGAAGAAATACATTTTTACCCAGAAATAACATAAAGAAATATTCATGATGACAGAGTGGAATGTCGACATTTTTTTTCAAGTTTTTAGCATACATTATACAGGAAATCCAGCTGTTTTATAAAGGGCTGTGACCACCTAAATGTGAACAGAGATGAATAAAAAATGAGAAAATGAAAAAAAATTCTGAGTAAATATGCTTACAAGTGAAAAGAGTAATGAAAAGAGTCAAAGTGGTCCCAATGCAATTTTTAACAACTAAAAAAATATATGAGATTGGAGAGGTAATTTTAAAACATGGATGTCAAATCTAGTTCACATCTGACGATAACTGAGCAGGGTTACCAAACAGTAAATTCAGTTTGAACACCAGGGTGATACTGTGGACACCAGGAAAGCTGGATTAATACCTATGTTTTCAAAATAATTTTGACTAATAACATCTTTTAAATTGAGTTTCTTCACACCTTGCACTTCTAATGACAGTACTATAACAAAATCGAACTACTTTTCCACTTTGTTCTATATTTTTACTTTTAAATTTAATTTTTAATTGCTGCATCTTTGGAATTTCCTTAATACTGATTCAACATCAAACAATGAGGTCTGTATCTTTTAAATACTTATGCAGTCAGACCAGAGTAATACTTGTATCTTTCCAGTGTATCCAAATAGAGACAAAAAAATGATCTTTCTCTTCTTTTAAGAGAGAAGAAAAAGAAATTACAGCTGTATTTTTATGTCTGTTGTGTTCACAGCTCTTCCTATGACATTTTGTGTTTGAACATGACTGACAGAGCAATGCCCACTTCATCAAAACTTGTGCTGGCTTTTATTCTTCCTAGTATGAATTCCTGCCAAACAAACACTCAGTTCTCCTACTCAAAGTGCACGAGCAGTGTGTGCTGGGCAGTGGTCTCTGGGGTCAGAGAGTGCATGTGTCACCTAGGGTGACTCCACAGAGAGCTGCACAGGGCAGTTCCCCACTGGAACCACTCCGGCTCTGTGTGACGGTGGAGAGCAAGGGTGGCACAAGAGCAGTGTCACTCCCCTGCCTGGTAAGCTCTTTTGTTAAGCAAAGGGGTGTTGTGTCACTAGCCATTGCTGTTGAAACCTTAGCAAGAGCTAGGGAAGATGAGAGTGATACCATAATGCACATACAGTCAAACAGGGAGATGTCTGTTAGGGAAGAATTCCACTTTTCCTTTAGTAACTCTGGGAAGAGAGCCTGGGCGGGCACCTGTGACTAAGCAGATTGGAAAGACTCCACACTAGCAAAGCCTCTTATTCTGGGACTGGACATTGAAAAAGAGTGCATGACACTGAAATTTGCCACTGGGACGTGCTGCTGATCTTTTAAAAAATGTAATTAGTAGTCAAAACTGGCATCTATTTACTTCTGAACTCTGCACAGCACAAGTACCCTCTTTTATGATCACATGCTAAATGTGAAATAAAATTTTGGGGTTTAGGCTTTTGTTCTTTAGAATCTGAAGAAGAATATGCAAAGGACCACCGTAGCAATCATCTCAGAGAAAGAACCTGAATGATTTCCATTTTTGTTTGCATAATCTCAGAAACAGAGCTTGGAAGCATGAAAGTAAATGAGATGGGGGAGAGGGGGAAAAACACCCAAAGAAAGAAAAGAGGGCATAAAGAGATCAGTGCAACTGAGCATGTACCTGCAAAGAAGAGTAATGGAAAAAATAGAAGAGTTGAAAGGACAGAAATTAATTTGCTCAACAATCCTTCATGAGGCGAGACTGGAGGGAAGGCCCAGAAAGTAAAAGTTGCTTCACAATTTTGTCTGAATTCTGAAATCAGTCTCTGCTTTGTTTGCATGTGGAAGCAATTTTAGTTCCATTATTCTTAGTTGCAGAGGACTGACTCTTACTTAACTCTGTCTTTATCTAGGCAGGACTGTTAAAGACCTCAAAGACCCTCAACTTAGCCTCAACAAAAATCTGAGCAAGGGGATAATGGTGTGATATTCTGTTTGCATTCCAGGATTAGTTATGAGCTGGTAGCATCTAGCTGGCAGAAGGAAGGCTGTGGAACAGAATGACCAGGCATTAGTGGAGATAGTGAGTTGGCTGGCATTGACTCTGGCAGACATGGGAGAAGCTTCTGGCAGCTCCTCAGAGAAATCACCCATGTAAAACCCCCCTGCAGCCCACTCCTACCAAACCCTCACCATGCAAATTCAATTAGTATCAGGTTAAAAAGTGGGCAAAACAAGTAGAAACCCCTAAAGTTAAAAAAATCTTATGACATTTTAAATTACTCTGTTTTAAAAACAAACAAGAAAGTCAGATTTTAAATAAAAAATTTGAACATAAAATAAAAGTTCTTCCCTGTGGCATCTTCAGATGAAAAAACAGCTAAAAAAGACATATTAGCACCATATAAAATATGAATTGAATGTAACCTGCTGGGTCACTGATCCATGTGGTGTTGCTGGCAATTACATCATATAGCTCCCTCTGTGAAATGATTGTATCATCTCTGCTGGATGCTTATGAAATATGACATCATCCTCAGAAATTAGATCATGCATAACCCTACTTATCAGACCATTACAATGACATTATATGCAAAAGAGAATCTGCAAAAAATTACCTTCTTTGCTTCATCTATTCATCTTCACCCAAAATACACTTAGACCAGGTTCTTAAAGTGGCTGAAGGAAGGCATGTCTGGGTCATGCCCAGCCACTATGCAAATTGTTCTAAATCACCCTAAAATACTTGTCAAACTTGTCTTTTTTCCCCCCAATCTGTTTTATCAAATGTAATGCTTTTAAAGCCCTTGAATCATCACATCTACAATATTATTATTTATGCCATGTAAAAAAAAAGGCATTTTTTGCTCCTCCTGGGTAAAATGTAGCAGACAGCACCTGCACCTATGTCCTTCCTATCCTATCTCTAGTTTGTTGGGAAGATCTATTTGATGAAGCAGAAAGCCCAGTTACAACACTTTAGGTTCAATGACTCTGTTGTTGCTGTTCAAGATAGCAAGGTGTTCTATGATATTAATAGAGGCTTGATTAAGATTATGCTTGGATCAGAATTGGTATGTGAAATGTTTTTAGGTAATTATTTTCATTGTGATGCAGCCATTGCCTAGTTATTTAGATTTCTTTGTTTTTTCAGCTCAGAAAAATCCCAGCACACAGCACAACTCTCATTCACTAAAATATTATCAAGGGCTGAAATTTTTACTGCTGCAAGTGCCATTGAATTATCTAGTCCAAATAAAGCTCAGTTTGTAATTACCAAAAAGATGATATCCAGGATTTTGATCTGTCAACAACAAACTGGACTGTAGGCTTTTGTGCCAGATTGTTCTAACCCATCACATTCAGATTATATAATGACACTCCTTCTGACCCAAGTAATTAATTTGGTTCTGGAAATATCAGCTTCCCAAACTCTGTAGAATGAGGGACTGAATAAATGAGTTGAAGAAAGACAAAACTGAAAGATAGATTAAAGAATCAAAAAGGAAAATATCAGTAAATGTATCAAAATATGTTAGAAATACAGAGAAGAGAGGGGAAATAAGAGCTAATTTTTTTTTTAAATTTAATACTTAAATGACAAGAGACAAATAAGCAAATGAAAGAATGTACAGTAGGTCAGGGGGTAGAAGCATTTTGGATTTTCCAGTTCATCCTCCCAATGGAGAGGTTGAAAAAGGGTTGATAACAACTGATTAAACTCACTGAATAGTTATGTTGCAAATTCCACACACTGTAAATGTTCATAAGAGCACAGAGTTAACCAGTCAGGGGACACACAGAGAATTAGGTGGGAGAAGCTGGAGGGCTATCACTAACAAAGCTTGTGTTAAGCAATGGAAATCCTTTCCAGACATCAACAGTTCACTCAGCATATGTCACATTTCTAATGTATGTGTCTCAAGACTCCGAGACAGCAAGAGTGACATGCAGCAACCAACATATGCCTGGCACTTTTCAAGTACTGACATACTGAGAGAAACAGCAAGTACAAGGTGAAGAACAGCATGAGAGTATTAGCATCTTCCATTTTCCTGGAAGCTGGGAGTGAGAGACACTCTGTAGTTGCCAAAGGCAATATCAGCTTTACACAGAGGCTCTAAGGCACACAGGATGTGCACTGTGTGTGTTACTGGAGAAACCACTGTATGTGCAAGGCTGGATGTCTAGCCAGGTACCAAAATACTGAATTGACCACCCTCATCACCACATATTTTATTTGTTTGAATATGAAATTGTAGAGATGTTGGCTGAGTCATGAAGCCTCCTTTTACAAGCCGTTATTGTGCCAACATACAGGTGGATGAACTCCACCTATATAAATGGTACTAGAGGAGACCCTGGGAGCTACAGACTAGACTGGGAATTCTGGCTTCCACTGTTATTAAGTTGGTGGTATTTACAACAGAGAAAAACATCACTGAGAGCCCAAATGGACAAGGATTGCTGCAAAAAAAGTAAGCACAGATTCTGTAAAGTGAAATCTTGCAACACTAATCTGCTTTTACTTGAACAGGAGGTACCTGGACAAAGATAATACCTGCCTCAATAATATATTTGGGGTTCTTTTTATAAGTTCTGGATAAGATTCTACATCAAAGATTATGAAAGATATTAAGCTGCCACTGGATGTGGAGAAAATGCTCTTTGTAGACTGGAAGCTGGTTAAAGGTTAGGTGCTACACAGAGAGGTTACTGGTGTCTTTTCTAAATTAAAAAGAATCTTCAGTGGTCTCCCAGAGAACATCAGTATCTTAGAGAAGGAAATAAACAGTAACATTTCCTAGTCTAGAGACACAAGGCCACCTAAGGCAAAAAGGCTGGCAGGTGAACGTCAGTGTAGACAGACATGAAGTAATGCATCTGGGAAAAAAAGAGAATCTGAACCCAGTCTACATGGTGCTGACATCAGAACTGATATTAAATCTAGTGAAAGAGATTTTAAAGCAGCAGAGGTGGCAGCTCTCTGAATCATTGAGTCAGTGTGCAGGGGCTGCCAAAAAAAGCCTGTAAAATCTTGGTCACCACCAGGATGGATGCTGTGGACAAGAAAGGATGTCACTTTGCTTCTGTGCAAAAGCTCAGCTGTGCACACGCTGAGTCCTGTGTGCCATTCTGTCCTCTGCATCTCAAAGAAGGGTGTAGTGGAGTTAGAAAGGGTGCAGAAAAGGACAGTTAAAATAGTCTGTGATGAGGAGCAGCTGCTTTATAAGGAGTAAAGGCTGAGAATCTTCATATTGGACAGGCTAAGCAGGAGAGAGGATATGAACAAAGTTTGCAAAATAATGAAGGTAATAGGTTAGCTGAATGCAGAACTGTTATTTGATAAATATTGCATACTAAACTGGATTGAACTGTAGAAGTTAAGTTTAAACTGAATAAAAGAAGGGTTTTTTTTTTGTGCAGCAGATAGTGTTCTGAGCACAGAGAAGCAGACAGTATCAGGAGGACTTAAAAGAGGTTAGATAAATTCACAGACAGTACATCTGTTAAGGAGTACTAAAAGGGCTAGACAGGAATGCAACAACTTTAACTGCTCTAATACAGCACTTCTAGATGCCATGGGTGTATAAGGAGAAAAATCATAGAAAGAAGTCAAGCTTGTGTGCTCTCCCTAGAAAACATTCTCTTTTGCCACTATCAGAAACAGAATACTGGTCTTAGCATTTTCTTGGCACCTAGAAGTTAGATACAGCTCAGCAGTACCATGCCTTGGGAGACAGATACCCAGCCCTTGCCAAAGTCCCAAAGCCCCAGGCAGAGAGGGTTAGATTTCACACAGACTCATAGCTGCCCAAGCTGAAAAATATTTAAGAGATGCTGACAGAATTAATTAAAAACAAATACAGCAAATGCTGATTATACCAGCACAGAACTGAGTTAAAGCACAGCATGGCTTTTATACTGACACTGTCCCATGCTTGTCTGACTCGGACCACAAATTAAACTGGCTGTGTCTGTCTACAAATGATCACGTAAAGTCCATCTCGGACTAAAAGGGAGCAGATCAATGCACAGAAAAGTAAAAAACTAATATTCATACAATGACAGTCAAGGCCAGTGCTCAAGCTGCTTGGCCCACTTTTGTGTAGCAACACTTTTGTGTTCACTGTTGCTGGATCATTCCACCATACACGCTGAAATGGGGCCAGAGCCAAGAATGACTTTCCCCATGTCACTGTACTCATAGCTACCAACTTGAGAGTGTTGCTCATCCTGACATAGCTTTAACAGGCTGCTTTAACATTAGTGAAGCTGGATCCTGCTAGCAGCATCATGAGGGCAGATGGGAGCCCAGCAGGGTTATGTCTCCTAGTTACATGCCTTAGGTCTGCACAAACTTCTTCTGCAAGCTTTAAGCTTTGTGTTGTTTTTACTACATTTTGTTGTAGCAGAGCTAGCAACCTACAGTAGCTGCACTGCATTTTTGGCTTCAGCATCGGCAAATTTGAAGCAGAAAAGGAGGTGAAACCCACTATGATCACTCATATGCCAGTAATTTATTTTGTAGAAGTCCACTTTTCCATGCACATGCTTAAACATATAAATAGGAATGGGAAAATACAACTTTTTCATTTCAGTCAGGAGAGAAACTTTTCCCTGAAGTTCTTTGATGGTGTTTTGCTTTGCACAAATTTTTGCCACATTTGCCGGCATCTGATTTGCTAAGAACTCAAAGCTGTCACATGTAGAAAGAACAGACGCACTCCATCTCATGACCAGCAGACATTGATTCTGGGCTTCATTAAAAATAATTTTAATCTTACAGAACGGCATCAGTGAGCACTAAGTGGCATCAATTAATATGAGTGCCTAAATATTCAGAAAGACCTGTTGCCAAGGACTATGTTTCTATATATTTTAATTTCCTTCACCTGGCGTGGCAACAGCATCAACTTACAAACTGCAGTTCTACAAAGTCAAAAAAATCCTTTTGTTTAAGAGCAAAACAAAACAAACGTAACCAGCCGTTGCATAAGAAAGACAGAACATTGTTTTTGTTAAGAAAAATCTCATTGTATATGGAGAAATTAAATGAATTTACAAGACATCCCCAAAATTAGTCAAGTTGCACAGAACAAGCCCATAGACAGGGGGCTCTGCAGGACAGGAAATAGAAGAGATATTTTCTCAACCAGACTCATAAATCTAATGTGATCTTTTCGTGCTCAAAACCCAAGTACAGTAGACCTTGTCCCTCTGTTCAGATGATAAATGATGATAGATGTCCTTCTAAAGCATTTATACTTTTTACTCCTAAACAGAGAACAATTTACCTGTAGATAGTTTAGATAAGACAATGGTTTAACTGATTAACAGAACAACTATGCCATATAACCAACAATCCTGATGTTGCCATAGTTTATAGCAGATGAACACTTCAATCTGTTTATAGTACTTTTTTTTTCATCACAAACTTTGCAACTCTGTACCCTGCAGTTCTACTGTTCTGTATTTCACAGTGTGAAGTCGGCAACCTAACCTGTGATGCACCAGTGCAGAGGATAACTGCAAATCTAGGACACTAAATGTTTAAAATCACTTTCCCTCTCACACTGTTGCAACTGCTCTTTAAACTTGTTTAGCTAATGGTGGTACAGCTTGTTTGGCTCTTATTAGTAAATCTCCTTCTCTAACACTCAGAGGGCTGGGTGTGCTGGCAGGAAGCTTCTCAGTGGCCACAAGACACAGCAGTACCACGCCCACCTCAGCTGAGCACACTCCTCCAGGGACACTGCCCAGTTCCACTGTTTGGCCCTGCAAGTCACCAGACACCTGAAAGAAAATAAACCTCCATAAATCCTCCATTCATTTCCATTCCACCTCAGCCTGCTTTTCTCATTTGTAACTGCCCCATGCCATTTCTGACCCTGCAAAGCATCACTCCATCGTCCTTCACAAACAGCATCTGCTTCCTCCTTCCTGTCCTCTCCTTTCCTAGTCTAACTCAACATCATGGCACCTTTTTTCCTACAGCCATTCAAACAGCCTGGCTTCTTACTGATCACTCAATGAATGACTTCTTTGATTATTCACACACACACACATACACTCCTTCTCTTTCACACAAATATTTGGTATTGTCCTCACCCAACTCTCTCTTTAGCCTTTCTAACAAACTCAGCATTCTCATCTGCCATCCCTTCAGTGACAGCTATCCACATGTTACTTGTCCTTTATGGCTCCTGTCCTGTCACATCAAATTCTTAAGATCATGCTTTCTTTGTCTCCTTTCACTAGTATTTCCTCCCCAGCATTTCTTCCAGCTAATGTTTAAGCTCCTTGTTACTCTGCCTGATGGACATCCCTTCCCATCTCTCTCAAAACATAAAAAAAATTGTCAGCTCTGCAGAAACCAGGAAGATTTGAATGGTTCATCAGGTGGGGCTGTGCCATACAGCCACCTGAGCTGTAACCTGATGTTCTCTGTGGCTGTCATACTCTCACTCATGTCATGCACAAGCAGGGTTTCTGGGCAACAGACCCGGCTTCCCCATCTGGATATTCTTCCCACAAGTAACTGACTTCTGATAAAGTAGCAAGAGACTCTTTCATTCCTTATTCCAAGCACTTGACTCTGCCCTGCTCCTCCTGTAGAAGAAATTGCACCAGAAATGCATAGAAGGATCTGAGGAGAAATAACGATGAGGCAGCTTGGATGGTCAAAAATCAGTTAATGATACAAGACTTTTACTTGTAATTGATCTGAAAATAATCTAGTGGTATGCTTTTTACTAGTAATGTGTACTTTATAAGGGACAGATTTCTTGTGTAGCAAATTTATTTAAATATTTATAATTTGGTGTGATACTCTTTCCTCCCTCTATGAAACGTGTTTGCATCTCTCATAACATTCATGGTAATTCTTCTGTTTTTATCTTGAAATCTCTAACACAGAGATTAATCCATTTTATTTGCCTCCTGGTAATAGTTTTAATTTCCCCTTTTCTTCTAGGAAAAATGTACTTTAAATAACACAAGTAAAACATGAAATAGATAAGACAACCAACATGACCCATTGGAAGGAGGGAAAAAAACCACCCCAAAACCTGAGAGACAAGCAATTGAGCTGTCCCACAGGAAAGAAATTTGAATACCCAGAATACTGAGGAGAAATAGGTCCACTTCACTGCCTGCAGTTTGAAGATGACTACTTATATATTACTCTATCCAGCAATTTATTTGTGTATCATCTGGTCACAGAATGGGGAGATATCTTAGTAGGAACTTAATGAAGTAGAAAGGTTGCTTAACATATTCAAATAAATATTTATTGAAAGGAAAAAAGACAAGATAGAAATAAATTTCTTGCCTAAGACATTGTTGGCTACTTAAAGACAGGAAACAGTTTAGGAATTGATGTATTTTGCTAGCATTTTTCTTCCTAACACACACAAAAATTTCAATGAAATGTTTTGATGGCCTGTTATGTTTGTAGAATCTTTTGACTGCAACATTGCCTTTATAGACATAATTGTCCAACCACTGACTAGTTGCCACTTATTTGTCAGTCTATCAAGCATTACCTTAAAAAACTTTTTTTTTGCTTGATGAAAAATCCAATTTCCCAACAATACAAAAAAGTGTTCCATTAAAAACACTTTACATTTAAACCCATGCTTTGACAGAATGGCAGTCACTGGTTTTTAAGGTGCACAGTGGGAACATCCATTCATTTGTTCAACAGACTTCTGAAAACTGTTGCTGATGACATTACCAAGCTGGCAACCTAAAATGTGAACTATTACTGAATTTGCTGTCAGAAGTTTTAGTTACAATTGGGTTTGCATCTGATGTAACAAGGTGCTTTCTGTTCTGAAAAAGTATTATCTCAGTGCACTGCTGCATTTCTGTTATTGTCACAAACAGATAGTGCAGGGGGAATTCTGGATAGGATTACATCTGCTAGTAAGACCTGTGGCGTTCCCTGTGCAAATGTGCCTTGTCTCAAAAAAAAGAGTCAGGAAGGAGCTTTTCAGATGCACATTAATTAAGCCTTGTTATCAGTCAGGCAGGCTATACTACCTGGAAAGTAGAAGCTGATTTGCAACTCATGATACAGTTCAAGAGAAATCAAATACCCATTCGGATGAGTTGATACTCACATTCACTGTAGTGGAAAGATCTCTCTCCTCTGGCTTACTATGGATGTGACTTACATATGTTCAGGAATCAGCTTTTTATATCTGCTTGCTGTACAACATGGGCAAGCACAGCTATGAAAAGCACTGTGCAACTTTATTTGTGATTACATTGTCTCCCTTCCCGATAGTCTTAGGTAGTACAGAATTGATCTGAAGAGGAGATGAGACAGAGGTGCCTGGATAAGCAGTAGGAAGAGGAAGTGTGGGCAATTTCTGCTATGGTTCTGAACTCTATCATACCTTTTTGACCCCATATAAGAAGACCCAGATTAGTTAATGATGGAAATTTCCTAAGAAACAATAATGTTGAAAAGAGTAGGGAATTATTGCTTTCTCATTTCTGGCTGCTCCAAAATGGTACGTGGTGTGTGTCAAGGGTTACTCTAGCTGACCTTCCACTGACATCTTTCAACCTTCACCTTGATTATGCAAAAGACAAAATCAACTGCCAGCCTGCAAGAAAAGATGACAGATATGATGAAATTGGAACAATTGGATGACGAGGTAAAACTGCACACATATAATAGATTTGAGACTTGGATGTTCTTTGGGAGACTTGTGCAGTCAAGTCAGTAATCTGCGTTAACATCTCATCGCTGAAATGTTGACCCTGGTTTGAATCAGTGTTTCTAGAAAAAGGATTCACTCTTCCTTCGTTTCAATCTGATTATTTGGCTTAGAAAATAACTGCTTTAAACAGGAGGCTTTATACTTGTCTGGGCAAATTTTGTTCCAATTTGTATTTTGGCCACAAGTCAAAGATAACAGCTGTACACTTGTGGGTTCACTGAACTTTATGTGCTTGTTGGCTGCACCACCAACTAGAGGGAATAACCAATAATTAGAACATTTCGGGTCATCTTGAGAAGAACAGAGTTTTCCCGTGTTTGGAAAGGTCATGTGACCTCTTTTTCAGATGTTCCCAAATGTGGAGCTGTCAGCCATAGGGCACAGAGCTGCATAAACAAATAAAACAGCCATCATTGTTCAGAGACCAAAAGAAAACAACACAGGGATCTATATGAAATGATGAATATTGGGCAGAGACTTTTAACTACATATGACAATTTTAACTCTGTAACTTCATAGCAGACTTAAGGAATATCAGAAGAACTCAATCAGGTAGTCTTTGCATATAAGCATCTCTGGTCATAATGATTTTCAGCACAGCATTGAATGCCTTAGTTTTTTTTTTTTTTTTTTTTTTTTTTTAAAGTTGAATCAATACTGGTTTACATAAATATGTGTTCCTGTTTTCCAATTTTTCCTGCAACAGTGTTTATATCTATCCATTAGCAAGAAAAACAACAATAAATGTAGTAGGATGAAAGCAGAAAGGAGAAGAAAATAGACATGACTCAGATTAAATGGCTTTAGGCGTGTGCAAATTTTTTATTTCTGTTAGAAGTGTAAATATTTTTTGGCACTTTGAGATTATCTTAAAGAAAAATAAAAAGCACCAAGCTTCAGAAAAACTATCTGACAAAACTGTGCTTTTCTTGTTACTAACAGCATAGATTCCCTCCTAATTTGGAAAGGAATGAAAATAGTTTTTGCGTCACATCTTTTAGTCCCCAGTTATCCTAAATCTGTCTGTAGAACTTCTATTTAGGAGTTCATGAGTTGGCGCTGTAGATGGGTAATTCATTTGACAATATTGGATACTTATGCATATTAGACAGCATGTATTTGAAGGATTGAATGAGAGAATTCTTGCAAGACTACTACAGCTTTCTTTTCTATCACTACAGAATATGCCCTGGGAGCTGTTGGTTCCAGTTGATGTAACCTTGGAGAAAGGAAATTGCTTGAACGTCACTTGATACAACCAAAGGATGGTACCACTGAGATGGTGGTACCTTCTATCCTGTTATGGGTATGTACTGTGGGGTCAAATGACAGAGTAAGGACTTCAAAATGAAGAGTGCTGTGGGTTCCTTATGCATTGTGATATTTCCCAGTACACGTGCGGTTGATGCTGAAACCATGAAATATGGGGATTCTCACACATTTATATTTGTGTGTTCTCCTAAGATAGGAAAGTTCTTATTTCATGTGATTAAGTCCAGCAATTGAAACTTCAGCTTGAAATTCCAGATGAATGTCTAGTCCACCAGGCTACTAAGCATTTGAGGAAATTGAAGAGTTTTCTAGTATCTCTTACTGGAGCTGCTACTTGCTATATGTATAAATAAATATCCTTCAGAAAAAGTATCTGATCTTTCATCTCCTGTACCCAAAAGCGGTGCTGAAACTAATCTCTTTTATTCTTCCTCAATGCATTTTTAATAAAAAGTGGAACCCTTAGAAAGGAAAGATACATCCAGAGTAGTTGAAATGTGTGATGATCAGGCCACTCGTCTAACAATGAAAAGTCTGCAGATTAAATTCTTCTGAATCCTGCAGAAGAGCATCTTCATACTGATCTCTCACCTCATTCTTAAATCTTGTTCTTGTTCACAAGAACAGCCATAAGCTGTCCTTGTGGCTAAAGAGCTTTCCTGTTTTGATCATAAATTCCACCACTTTAGAACTAAACTGTGAACACTTGCAATTTAAGAATTATTACCAACAAAATCTTTTCCCATCAAATAAAATTTCCCATTCAATTTATGGCCAGTTCAATTTATGCAACTATAACCTCACTGCTTCATATTTTAAATAGACTACAACTGTGCTGACAAATCATACACATTACACGTAAGTGCAGAATTAAGTCCATTGTTTGCAAGATGCTTATAAAATGCACTCCTGAGGCTATTGGATATGCATTCTGTGCTCATGTTATTCCACAAATGTCTTCTGTATTTCTTTGTGAAACTGCCATTGAGTATATCCTTGTGGATAATTGGACAATTACACTAGTCTCAAAAGATTGAGTGCATGAAGGACCCAAAAATGCCATAAAATACATAGAATTGTGATAACAATTGCCCAAAAGTCACACCCCCAATCTGTGTTTGTGACAGTTAACTCTCAGGTTAACACTGGCAGGACAGTGACCATCTCTTGATGAGTTTCTGAGTGCCAAGTCTTCAACAGTGAAGAACTGACTTGGTAGTCTATGGAAAACTTGAGTGATACAATTCCTTCAAATGCCTCTCAGGTGAGCTTTCATCTTTTCTGCTGGTTTCTTCTTCAACCAATTGAAAGTGAATAACTATTCACTAAGACTCCAGGGGAAAAGAGGTGGGAGAATGAGCCTGGATAGAAATAGGCAAAATAACAAACAAATATACCTAAGGCTGCCAATTCCATTTAGAAGCATTAGCCTGCACAGTTCAGCTTTTAAACAGCAGTTTCTAGGTGCCTGCTTGTCTACAAATCCTTGATAAGAGGATGGGAAAATTAGTTTTTCAGCAGTCTGTCAGTCTTTCAATAATATTTATGCCTAAGACTACAGACCTTTTGAAAGCCCTCTTGAACAGCAAGGCAGGGGGACAGTTGCTCACTAACCTCTGCACAGACCAGAATGTGGAGTGCATGAGATTTATGGGAATTAATTTTATATCCTGAGACAAGTCTAAAAAGCTCAACCTACATAATTAAATTTGATATTGAGGTTACTGAAGAAAAAACATGCAACAGGATGCCATCAGGTTATATTGCCAATTTTTATCAGATCCTGGAGTCTGTGTATCAGGGAAATTCTTTATTACTCATGCCAGCAGCCTGTTAGTAAAACGGGAGAAAGGTTCCTGCTGTACTGGAAGTGCAACAGTTCTGCTGAGATGCTACTGACTGGTATTTAAAATGCAACAGTTGGAAGTACTGCGCTGGATGCAAGATGAATTTGGTTACACTGCAAATAAAATCACTTTTGATTCGGGCTAGATAAATGCTGTAAACCACTAATTATTACCTGAGCCACATGTGTAGTCATACTCTGCCTTTCTTTGTCCAAACTGCATCCCTATAGAATACATATGTTGATCAAAGAAAGAACTGTCATTAAAAACAAATAACTCTTCTGGTTTCTGGCAACAGTGGGAAGGAAGGACTGTAAATATGACTCCACATTTATCGAGAGAATGACATTATTCCCCCGTTCATTTTTCTTCAGTTTAAATATTTGGTTGATTCTTTCTTTAAAGTATTGCTTCATTTCCCTGTAGTGTGATATTCATAGAACATTTGTGGAGCTTTAACATTTTGTTATAATTAAAGGGATTTATTTTGCTCACAAAATGTCGAGATGCGTCCATGACTCCTAAATCTGCTGAAAAGAAAAGTTAAAATATTGGCCTCACTGAAGTCAGCACTCAAACTACCCTAAGGAGAAACACGTTTCTACCTAATGAGAGGGGAGCCATGCATCTTCTAAAAGGGCAAAGTACAGTATTACCAAAACAGAATATAATTAATCAGTGATTTATACTTTTTTTATGATGTGTAAGTTATTATCTAGAACACAGTAAATTATTGTGGTCATTTGCAATCAAAAAAAAAGCTGCAGCTGGTTTAGACATAAGATGCTAGGATAAAGACTGAAAAGGCAAACCCTTCCAAAGAAGTCTGGTTTTCTTTAGCCCAGCAAGATGAAAGCTGTCAGGTGATGTCACCTCTTTCAGAAAGTATATTGCAAAAATGGGAAGACAAGACTAGCTAAATTAAAGGATGAGCCTGGCACAGAAACTAACTGTGTAAACACAATTAAGCTGTGAATTAGGGAAGGGTTTCTAACCTTTATAGAAATGACATTTTGAACAGCCATCCAGCAGTGGTAATGAGATTAAAATCCCAGTTTCTAATATGGAACTCAATAAATTTATAAAGTCATGTGTGTGGTTGCTTGAAAAAGCAGAACCCTTGATTTATGATGTAGGAGATTCCTTTCAGACCTATGTAAAACATGTATCTCATGGCTATAAAAATACATTCCTGATGGACAAATTTTCTGGGGTTTTGATGTTCTAGTGCATTCATGTGTATGTTTATGAATTCAGGAACTAACACAGATTTAATAGTCCTGTAAGTACCAAAATAGGTATAGCAGTTCTAAAACTAGTATTTTTTCTGACAAAAAAAAAAAAAGAAATCCAAGAAAAAATGCTGGATGCACAATTTTTTTTTTTTGTGGGTATTGAAAACCCTTCATGCTTTAGCCACTGAGTAAACATTCTGTACAATGCTAGTATCAGTCTGGTTCAAATCTATGTCCCATCTTATCATGCTTGGGTATATGCAATGAATTTTTAATGTGTTGTTTGCTTGTGACCAAATAAAGCTTAGTGTAAAGGCTTTTCTTAGTCAAATGACAAACCTCTACAAACCAGGAAAACTTCCTTTCAGTGATCTTACTAATGAAGACACATTAAGACTGTGGAAAATCTTCCCATACAATGCTCTGCCACAGCACAGTTTGATCCTGGGGACTGAAATTGTGGGCAGAACTAGGGGAGCCAACTGGGGTGGACAGGGACAGGCAGGTCCCCAGGGTTCTGGCACTGTAATTTGCCATTCTTTTTTCTGGCCATGAACATCTGAATGCAAGTGAATAAACAGGAAAACAGAAAGCTATGCCTCAAATTCTTTTTGTGCACTGGTGTGAATAATCAACACCGAGGAATTACTGGGAAAACCTTGTTTTCCTCTTTTGTTGGCACACAGCAGCAGATAAAGGCAGTCTGATGTTGTGTTTGTCCCCTGTGGTCTCCTATCTTCTAGGAGATATTTTTTTCTACAACTTTCATGGTCTGGACTGCTAGGACCTTACTAACTATAAAATCTTTATATTCTTCTGATCAGCAGAAGAGGGGTGCTTGCTTAACTTGAATGAGACAGGTATTTCCTCTTTGTTTCTTGGAGAAAAAAAAATAATCTTATCAGTGTCTCTTCTCCAGTTATGAACCACTCCTCCAAAATTTCACACTCTTTTTTATTTAAAAATGATTTTCAGAAACCGGTAATGAAAACTTACTGCTCTGCACTTCAGTGGGAGTATTTTTATGAGCACTCCTTTGTTTACCTGCTCCTCTTGCATTGTCAGATTCCCTGTCCTGTCATCAGATCAGGGCATTAAGCAGCAGATCACATTTAATGGATTTTGACAGGCCTTAGTAGCTGGTACCTCCTACAGTGACAGCCCCAGAGACAAACACAAGGCTATGACAAGGTTTAACATCTCTGTGTTTTAATCACTAGAGCTCACATAATTCCTCTGCCTACTTGACATGAAACCACTTGTGTGATAAATAATACGCTTAGTTAAAGACTGAAAAGAAAAATATTAACTCCTTCCAGAGTAATTTTGGAAAATGCTTTCACATATTATATCCTATATATTTCACTTGGTCATCATGTAGGAATCTGTTCACCCACAATTTGCTTGAACTTTGGAAGTCTACATCCCTGAATCCAGAGAAGCTGGCCAAGGATTTTTGATTCTTTTAAGTCAAGTTTCAACAGTCCCAACTCACGTTGGTACAGTGCAGCAGTGTAACAGGAGAAAAAGTAAAGGTCTGTGAGATGTTTTATGCAGAAGGTTTTGAAACCAATTGTACAGCTGAAACTTTAGAATTAATTTCCATGTTTTGAGCAGCCTCTTTGGGGTAGAGCCACTTTGTTTGGCATTGTCAGGTGCCTGTCCCACCCAGTGACTTTGGGCAGCAGGTCAGTCAGTCAGAGGCACATTCCATTAACTCTTAACACAGAGAGGCACACAGGTCAGTTAATAAAGAGTAGGGCAAGAAGATCTGTGAAGCAATGAGCCTGATTACATGTCAACAAAGAAAAAATGTCTATGAGCATATAATTTCTTTAATGAAAAAAAAGTGTTTCCCACTCATTTAGGATATGACCTCAAAGTATGACATTTACTTTTACATGGCTGAGTGTCCTTTGCTAGCAACACTGAGCATCTTCCCACTATTATCTTTTAGTCAGCAGTAGAAGACTGTCTTTTGAAAGAGATTAAAACTGCTATTAGAATTTCTGTTTTCCACTTGTTTAAAAATGCATTATTTAACACTAACACTGTCCTGGAAGTGCACTGTAGTAGTAAAAAAGAAAACAACAATGTACCCATATATCTAAATATATGTGATAGTTGGAAAAAGTTATTTATAAATTTGACACTTTTATGAAGCCATAGCCACCTATTTTGGCAATTATGATGTCCAATGAAAAGAAATGCACTTCTTTTCATATAAAAGAGAACAGAATTGAAGTCCCCCAGATTGGGGACTGCACAGTAAAACAAATCATTGCAGCTGTGCAAGTAACACCATGGTTCTTCAACGATTTTATTAATATATTTGTCCCCGGCATAATGATTTTTCTCCTGCTCAAGTGAAAATTAAATTTCTGAGCAAGTTACAGCACTATTTAAAAAGAGACAGGGAGATATGCAAAGTTTCAGGGGTAAAATGTCCACCCGAGCTAGCTGCAAATATAAGCCTTCAGCAGATCATTAATAAAAGTAATAGTTGTTCATACATGATTGCCTCATTATAATAGTGACATTCCAATTAATTGTTTCAGCACCTTTCAAATGGAACAAATTTTCTTTTGACGTTCTTTATTGTGCCCTTTATATTCTCTTGTAAAAGAGAAAAGCCCTGATCTGCTTGAAAAGAAAACAAGTAGGAAATTTGCAGGTCCTATTTTTTCAAGTAAGGTAGTGGATTTTCTCTTTCAGAAGAAATCATAAGGAGCATAAATCATATTTTTACTCAATTAAGAGCAATCATGTATTCTTCAGCATCTGAACACAACCCAGATTTGTGCATTTCCCTTATCAAGTGCAGTTCTTTAATAACTGATTGGTATCTGACTTCTGAAGGAAAATTGTAAGTTACACAACATGCATATGAGATGTATCATTATAAGGTGTATCTTTACACCTATGCAATATGATTTGGTGTTCCTTTTCAGTTAGGATTTGAAAATAGTTAGAAAATAAAAAAATATTAGGTGTAGTAAAATAAAGTCACAATAGTTAATTTGGTTTCCAGTTTCAGCCTAGTGCTTGTGTGCACACATTTGGATGTGCAGGCCACCAACACACTGACTGCTTTAAAGGCAATTATTTAAAGTGTCTTAAACATGGCTTTCTTCACATAGTTTCCCTTGGCAGACAGTACAAATAAACATTTGAACTGTCAATGTGCAATATTAGCAGCCCATTTCAATATCCAGATATTTATACAATAACCAAAGGTACATTTAGTATTGGTTTCAGTAAAAGCTGTGATTAAAGACAGATGCAGATTTGAAATTTGGTCCAAATCCCTAGACAGCCAATATGCAAAATAAAGAACACACTGATGGTAGCAGCAGTAAACAGATCTTGGAAAAGATGACTATATATTAATAACTGCTGTAGCTTAATAAACTATAGTTGACTCAATTTCTCCATGAAATGCGAAAATCAGCATAGCTAGTTCTCTTCTGTCATATTCTTCTTTCTCTTATTTCTCAGCATAACTGAATCTCCTCCTCTTATGATGTAGAAGTGATCAATTAAGGTAAAGACTGTTCATAGCAGTAGTTTCATAGAATCATAGCAGTAAGACTATGCTTCAAGATACAGCCTTTATGTCCATTCCAATTACATGCAGGCACTGCAAGTTACAGTGAAAAGCATTTATAAAATAAGAGATATTGGATTCAGTTCCCTTGCCCACATCAGTAAATGACCAGTGATTATTTTTTCCTGATCACATGATCACTGATATTTTTCTCTGAACCCCTGCTCCTTTCAACACAAAAGATAGATAATGCTCAGAGTGAGCAGATGCTAGTTTTTTTCTTTTACCTGCAGAATTTGATGTGTGGCCCCAGGCCCTATTTGCTGCACGCTATTTAAATGTCATTCTGAAGACTGAATTATTACTTTCTGCATGGGTATTCCCTATGGCATCTATTACTATTGTATCTGAATACTTCAGAAAGGAGCAGTTAGCCATCCTCCACTTTACCTCTGTGAGCTTTCTATACAGCCAAGCCACTAGAGAGCTCCTCAGCAGTGTTTAATGTCTTCATCAATGGCTTGGGCAATGGGGAAGCATCTCTGTGAGCTTCTCAGATGACACCAGACAAGGTAAAGCAGTTGATACTCTGGAGGGCAGGACTATGATATCTCCACAGCCTGGAGGAACAAGCAAGCAGGAACCTTGGCACACTTGGCAAAAGTGAATTAAAAAGTCCTTCTCCGGGGGTGGAATAAGGCCATGTATGCTGGGCCTGAGTGGACAGGCAGCAGCTCTGCTCTCCTCCTCTAGTGGAGGAGGTGCAGTCCTTGTGAACAAGGAGAACACAAATAAGCAGCAAGGCCTCCTGGAGATGAAGGATAGCCACATACTAGGATGCATTAGCAAGAGGATAGCCAGCAGATCAAGGGAAGGGATTGTTTCCTTGTACTCCAGGCTTCTGAAGTTCGGAGGATTTTGTCCAGCTTTGAGCTCCTCAGTATAAAACAACCATTGACAAACTGGAAAGGATCCATTTCAGAGTTACTAAGATGCCTGTCTAGGTCACCTAGTGAAGTGCAGAACACTTCATATACAGAAAGAACCACAGGAAGATTTGTTTGCTTAGCCTGGAGAAGTGGATGTTAAGTATGAATCCAATTGCTGCTTTCAGTTTCTAAAAGGGCAGTTGTAGGGTAGCAGAAGAGCACAGTAAAGGACAAGAGGCAATAGTCACAGTCTGTAGCAATGGGAATTCTGGCTGGATAAGCTGGATAATATTCTTCAGTGTGAGGTCTGTTAAACACTGCAAAATGCAACTGAAAAAGCTGTTGGAAACTGTCTCTTGAAAGGTTTTCAAATCTGAGTTGTTTTATAATTCTCTGATTTCCAAATATTTTTCCATCACTACTGGATAGAAAGGAATGCTATAGAAAATAATGTGCTTTAGGGAGACAAAAAGGAAGAAACTTGTCTTTGCAGCTTTGTAATGAGACCTTGAGTTCTCTGGAAGGAAAAACATATTTTACTTCTCATGAAGATTGCTCTACTATGATATTACTGGAAATTACATAAACCTCAATACCCTTGGATATAACTTGCAGAAAATGAATGTGGAGGGTATACAAAATAAAATGCAGATAAATTTCTGTATTAAAATTCCCTTATTTTAAGTAGTTTTTATTTGGATAAGAGCTGCTACCTCTCACAAGGTAAACAAGTTTTTTGACAAGTCCCCCCCAAAGTAATTTGTTTCTTTTTGCATTACAGATAATTTTTCACTAGTTGAATTTTATGTTCATCAGTCTCAAAGTCATCTGTTCTGTGAAGTTCATAAGTTGATAAAACATTTATTAGGATTATGCCAGAGATATTTTTATTAAGGTCAGAAGTATTTAAAGAGCAATCAGTGCAGAACTCTAAACAGTAATAAATTATTTTTTAAAGATATGAAAGAGATGCTTTCTTTAGAGCAAACACAGTAAATCTTTCAATCTTTGCCAATCTAATATGGTATTTAAAACTCATACAGCAGTGAAATAAGATCCATTTTCTAAGATGATTTTGAAGTGGCCAGCACAAATATATAAAGATTATATAGCAATATATGATGTGTCATGGGGCCAGCTGTAGTCAAACATCACATTTCAGGCCGGCAGAGAGGATGTTGGTGAAGGAATTCCACTCCCAGGTTATCCATACTCTCTCCCATAAGGTGCTCAATAGAGGAAGGAGCAACATCATGCACTGGGGGAGGAACAACCCCAGGCACCAAATATATGCTGGTGGCTGCTCATCTGGAAAGCTTCTTTGCAGAACAGGACCTATGGGTCCTGGGGAACACCATGTCGAACCCGACCCAGCAGCGTGATCTTGCAGCAAGGAAGGGTGCCAGTATTCTGCGTTGCATAACAGGAGCATTGCCAGCAGGAGAAGGGAGGTGATCCTTTTCCCCTGTTCAGCCCTGGTTAGGACACAGCTGGGAGTCTGAATGGAGGTTGTAAACTCTGGCTGACCTCACTTGGTCTGTTCAGCCTGGAGAAGAGAAAACTGAGAACTGAGGGGAGACCTCATTGCAGTTACAACTTCCTTGTGAGGGGAAGAGGAGGGGCAGGCACCGGTCTCTGCTCTGTGGTGACCAGTGACAGGACCTAGGAATGGCCTGAAGTTGTGTCAAGGGAGGTTTAAGTTGGATATTAGAAAAAGGTTCTACATCCAGAGGGTAGTTGGGCTCTGGAAAGGCTCTCCAGGGAAATGGTCATAGCACCAAGGTAGAAAGAGTTCAAGAAATATTTGGGCAATGATCTTAGGCACATGGCATGATTTTTAGGGCTGTCCTGTGCAAGACCAGGAGCTGGACTTGATACTTGTGGGTCCCTTCCAACTCGGGATATTCTGTGATTCTGTGATTCTCTGATACTGTGTCTCATTCTGGGCTTCTGTCATAAGTTGAGTACTTCCCAGTACAAGAAAGACATGGACATACTGGAGAGAATCCAGCAGAGAGTGACAAGGATTATTAAAGGACAGGAGTATCACACTTATGATGAAAGGTTGAGGAAGCCGGGACTGCTTAGCTTAAAGAAGACTCGGGGGAATCTTATCAATGTATACAAATACATGAGGCAGTCTGTAAGGAGGACAGAACAAGGCTCTTTTCCCATGACAGGACCAGAGGCAAGAGGCACAAAACTGAAACACTAGAAGCTCTGTCAGAACACCATGAAACACTTATTTTTACTGTGATGTTGACTGATCACTAGCATAGGTAGTCCAGGGAGGTTGTGGAGTCTCCTTGGGGACAGTCAAAAGCCACCTTTATATAGTCCTAGGAAGTCTCCTCTAAGTGGCTCTGCTTGAGTATGGGGGCTGGACCAGCTGGTCTCCAGAGGTCCCTTCCCCCCCCCAGCTCTTCTTGTCATTCTGTGATTCCATTATAATATTTTTGCCCTATAAACAAAGTTAGAACTGGTCTTACCATTAGTGTGTTGTAGAAGTATTTAAACATTACACTAATAACTTTCCAATCACAATAAAATAGTTCTGCCACATATCTCAAATGCAGGGTCAATCATGGCAAATGTAAGATCTGAGTGTGTAGGTATGTCTGGATGTCAGCAATCATATCTAACTGCTGAGGCTCAGTGACAGCCAGGGGTTGGATCTAGATCCATGTACCATGATCAGGGAAAGCTGACCCAGAATCCGGAAAATCCAAAAACCCCTGGCAAGACCCCAATGTAGTCAAAAAGTCTGTTGAAGATAAACAGCAAGATCTTGAGGCAGAATTCAGGAGGCAGGAAAACAGAGCAAGATGAGTAAGCACAACTTCCATCCAATGGCTCTGTCAGACATCAAACAGCTGATAGGGGTGCCCACCATGCAAGCTCACACCTCTTCAGTCGAGAGTTTGCTTGAACTTGACTCCTAAGGCAAAGCCTTTCTCCATGGGAGCTTTGTTGGAACAGTCTCGGTGCTTCTTTTTAGTTCAAGATCAACGTAATGTATTTCTTTATGAACCAAGGTACTATGACATTCAAAAGCAATAAATTCAGTTCATTATTTATTTCAGTCAGTAATTTCAGTCTCTCCAAATCAAAATTTAAACTCACCTTCAAACCATGCCTTATCCAGTTTCCTTTCTACTCTCATTCTTCTAATTCATCTCTCTTATCTAATTTGCTGCATTTACCAAATTTGAAGCACATCTCAAGAAACATCTATGCAGAAACTCAATTTATATTTCTTGTGTCTCTAGTAATGGAAAATCCTCTGCTAGACAAACAGAAAAGCGGATCCATATCTACATTTTGTGATGTGCTTATGAATTATAGGAATCTGTAAAATCTGCCTCCATCATAATGGAAAGGCAAATTTGTCCTCCAAGGTATCCCTGTTATTGAGTATTCCTTGAAAATACAAAAAGAAAAGTCACAAGGGAATTGAAAAAGTCCTGAAGTTTTCCTCCTGGCATATTTTTAAAATCACTTTTGAATTTCCTTAGCTTCAAAAGAACAGTCCAATCTGGCCTTTTATTCTGCTGAGTAACCAGACATATTAGCCTTCACAATCTGACCTTTTATCTCCAGAGACCTGTTTCTTGCAAGCATAAAGGTGTTAAAAGAAACCTTCAAGGAACTCACAAATTTCTTTTGGTTCATATTTCATAGCTCCAATACAGTTATTAATTGGTAAAATAGATTTTTAAAATTATTTCCTTCCCTGTCTGAGATTGTAAGCTAGCAGCATATAAGCTTTATTGTTTCATTTGAGAAAACGCTATTTTAGTTGTTCAAAGTCTGTCAGGTTCTGCTTGCAGACCCCTGCGTTTAGTATTTAACAGGATTTTTCTAATTTTAGACCTCTCTCAAGTCTGTGACCAGCAGGTCCTTTCACTCCTCCCTTCCCTCAATCCAACCCAGAGCTGTATTAACAACTTCCATTTATGCAGTTTCATATGTTTTCCAGGCAATATCTGATTTTCCACCACATATAGCTTTTGCATTTTCCCTCTGCCTCTTCTCTCAAAAAGCATCCAGTCTCGTTAAGGTGCTGTTTATTCTGTAGACAGAGAGATTTCTCTACCATCCTGCCAGGGTATCTAGACAATGAGTGGGTTCAAGGGAAGACTTCAAGTAGAAGAAAAATCCACTGAAAGCCATGAAGACTTCAGACACTGCAGGAGACTACACAGAGTTTTGGTCTGCTCTAGTATGATTCTGATTTGGATCACATCAAATTAAAGTCCCAGATATTCAAAGTACTTTATGTGGAGTAGCATCAAAGGATGCAGAATTACATTGAACTTAGAGGGCTGGGGGGGAGTTCAGGTTTCCCCATTTGAAGATCACATAAGGAGTATAAGAACAAGTGTTTAATCATGGTATATGTGAAAAGCAGAATGGTCCTTCACAGAGGGTAGTATACACAGCTTCCATTGTTTCTTTTCCCTGGGAAAAATAGAAGTTTTGTTTTAGTTTTCTCAGTTTTAGCCCTCAGATAGAGATATCTCAGCAGAGGCACAGATGATGAAGGAGCTCTTGGGGGAGGGCTGGGTCTGCCAGCTGTCACCTGTCCCACAGTATCCGGGGGACAGTCCATTGGGGATCTGCAGCTGTCTTTTTCCTCTCCTCCACAGCCAACGTGGGCCAGTAAAGAAAGAGGGGACAGGAATGTAAACGACTGCTCCTGTCTTTCTGCTTCTCACTGGCTACCTCCAAGTCCGAGGAAAGGGGCTGGAGGATGAGGGAATGGAACTCTACAGGCCAGGGGCTGCTGATGTGTAGTGCTAAGAGAAGGACAACCATACCCTGTGCAAGGACCTTGCAGAAAGTGCTGGTAGAAGCCAAGAGGGCTGATTCTGTTTGGGTTACCCAGGCAGTTCCTAGGCATGGTTGTGGGTCTAGGTGGGCTCAACTTTCAGCTGCTCTACGCTGTGCCCTGTCTCTGAGGAGAGAATCACTGGGAGGTGTTGAGCCTTGGCTGGCCACTGATTTGGCCTGGAGTGAAAGCAAGGTGCTGAGTCCAAGGGCAATCTGATGAGACAGCAAAAATTCAATCCTTAAGGCTGCATTTAGGGTTTTATCATCAGGGAGGTTTTTTTTCAGGTTTTTAACAATCCAGTGAACTGGTTTTGGTTGCTGATGAAGCATTTCCTTCCTTTCACAGGAGACAGTACTCTTGCCCGTGTCACAGACTGCTGAAAGCGCTAGACTGATGACACCAGCGAGTAACATTTGTCGATATTACCTTAGGAGGGATTAATTTAAGCTTCCTCATATCACTAAATCTCCTTCTATCACATCTCAATTTAGCTATAATTGATCTCTTCTGTCTCTAAAGAGCATGCTGTAGAATAATCTATATTATATCTGTGTTAAAATACACACCTCTTTTAGTCCTAAGCCCTCCTCCCTAGTTCTCAAAATGTCTTTGTTTACTTCACTAGAGCAGACTTTGAAAAACCTGCATTTCAGTCCAGCTGTGGGACTGCTCTTTTTACTGCAAGGGCCTTAGTCCTAGCATAAAACAAAAGAATTATTTGTTCCATAATCTGTAACAGAGGATATATAACACTCCCTTATCATCCTGCTATATTACTTTCATGACTGCCGTGGGTCAAAGTCTCCAAAGGGTATTTTCTTGTGCAACTGCACTAAAGTAGAGGTATTTCTACTTGCACCAAGCCACATTTTACATCTCTCAAGTTCTCTCTTGGCATGTACACATGGCAGAATTTATATAACAACATGACTAAGAGAGCCAACATTTTATCCTACAGAGTTATCTTCAACACTGGTCCCTAATCAAGCTCCCTGTGTCAGCAGCACTGCAAATTAAAAAGATACATACTATGTAGGAGGAGACATGAGACCTGGAGCTGTAGCAATAAGCTCCATTTCACAGTGCAGTTCTACACAGAACAGCAGTTGTAAATTGTCTGAACTACTGACATAAAATAGAGCTAGAAAGGTAAAGAATATTTCATAAATGTCTTCAGTATTACCCAGTGCTGGCCCACATGACCACCAACAATAAAAATAATAGTGGTAAATCATACTTCCGGAAGACTTACTATAAAGCTGCTTCCAACCGTCGGTTCTAAGCAAAATATAATCCTGCACATTGTGTTAGTGTTTTGTTTGGTATATGAGCCACTTCCAGGATGTGCCACTTGGCCAGCATTTTTGCCTCATTGCCAAGAACAGAAACCATGCAAAATCATTTTTTGAAACTTGCATTTCTGTCATCGGAACTTTTATGTAAAAATATCACTACTGCAGCGACAGTGGTTTGGGTTTTTTACAATCTGGATTGTACTGCCTGCAAATTCAGGTAATACAACACTCAAACTGAAACCTCTAAGGATGTTTACTTTTTAAAAAGTGAACTGGGGCAGCAGGACAGACTTCAAAATTTAAAGAAGCCCAGGAGTGAATACATTTAACCCAGAGACTTTAACTTTAGGCTGAGTGAAGAACAAATTAATTGATTTGAAAGATTAAATGGAATTTGCCTTTTTGCACATTAAATCATAAAACAAGTGGAATATTTCAACTAGTTCAACTATTTCTAGCCCAAGTAGAACTATTACTGCTGTTTACCTTTGTATCTGTAAATACTAAACTCTTGTCCTCTAAAAAAGGCTTTGCATTTTCTCCTTATTTGCTGGGATTGATGGTAATACTACACAGAACATTACTGTTTAAACATGACTGATTAAAAGCCTGATAAACTTTAGGGTATTTTAAAACACTCACTATACACATTTTTGTTCCACATCAGTTTTTGAAAACTTGTTTCTGTAGTGCTATTGTGAGTTACCACTTATAATCTTTTTCTTACTAGTGCTGGCAGTCACGTATAAATAGACATGTTTTGGATTCAGTCAATCTGTGTCACTGTCTTGGAAAGCAAACTTAATGATAGAATGTTTCCATTAATTTCTTTTATCTCCAAACTTTTATTGTCTTTCTTGCTTACTTTTTACTATTATTTTTCTTTCAGGAAGAAATATGAGCAAAATTACTTTGGGCTTAGTCCTAAAAGATTTTGAACATCTATAATTTTAATTTAATTTAGCAGAATCTGACAATTCCTGGCACCATTTATCATGCCCATCAAAGAAGAGATGGAGAGGTTTGGCAGAGCAGTTGATTGAGTTTCCTTTTGTTAATGAAAACAATACTGCTGACAGTCCATTAAAAACATTCAATTTCTTTTTAATATTCCTGAAGTAGCAAGAATAAAGCCAGAGGGAAAGCTGAAATTGGAAGAATTGTTTTAGACTTCACTTCTCTCATTTGTGTTTAGACTTACAAGGCACTGGGTACTCTTGGTATTGTTTTTTTAATCTTATATCTGTGACAGAAGATGAAAAAAGGAATGGAAAAGCCCCAGAAACTAGCTTTGGACATTCAGAAATAGTTGCACACAATTTGTTCTGTATAAACTTGTAACCCACATTAAAAAAATACTTTTTAGTTTTTGTTCCTACTGAAAAACAAATCCAAGTATCCTGACTGACTTACCACACAAGTGTTCAAAAAATACATTTTAATACCTTAAAAATGTCAATGAAATGTGAATTTAAAAAGTAAATAAAAAAAAATAGAATATACTTAGACTTTAATTATGTGATGCACTGAGTTTTGAGCTATCATGATAACTCATTTTTTTTTAAGGGGGATTCTGCAGTTGCAAAGAATGGCAACATTTTCTTTTTTTCCCACTGGAAAACTATTATTAATATAGCCTGCACATGCAACTTGAGATCAGGTCTTTGCAGCAAAAGTGTGTACCTAGATATTATCTTTTTGTTTCGCATTATCTCCATTCTCCTCACAGCATTTTAGGAAAGATAGGAGAAGCAGTTATATCTTGCTGCTCCATTTGCCAATGATATATATTCTGAAATTGAATCCAAAAAGAAATTAGGTATTAATTTGGATTTGCTTCAATGTTTTGCTTTTAAAATAAAGAAATCTAACTAAAGGCGTAATATGTACACTACAGAATAGCCTAAATTATTCCAGTCCAATTTAAAAGAAAATTGTACGTATAGATGTAACTCTCTGACCTATTTCCTGTCAGCCCTCCCACCATGTGAATCCCAGAACACAAAGATGATGCTCTGCCCTGTTCTCTCTGATACTGTTACTCCCAGTCCTAATGCAGTCTTTCTATCTGTGATGGGTGCCCAAAACTAATTCACAGCTGAGTGGTAACATTTGCTAAAAAGATAACCTCGAACTCTGCTTACCTGCCAAACAGTATTCAACAAATCTGTTCCACATCCTCTCCTTTATTTTTTATTGTCTCTGAATCTTTGTATTTGTGTAATGATTGGACAAAATAGAGAAAAAAAGAGAGGTTTAATTAGTATAAACAAAACCTATGTAAATTATTCATGGAGATTCACCATTTTCAGTTGCCAAACCCTCACTCTTGTTTTATTTAAACTTTTTTAATAGCAATAATAAGATTTCAATGCAAATGAACCTATTCTAAATTAAGGCTCACTTCTCAAATACTTACCGCAAATAAGAAACACACATCCTATCCTCTTACTGGGCTGAATAATAATTTGAAAACAAAGGTAGAACAGATAAATCAACTCAGATTTAATTCATTCATTAAATATCACATATGTCCACATATGATTCTTATTTGTGTTAAAAAGCATAAACTGAGACACCATAAAATTAACACAATAGCAGCAAGTTACAACAAAAATCAAAGATAATTGAAATTGCTGAATTGATTTTTTTTTTCTCTAGGAAGAAGTTTAAAATATTCCAATTTCTTCCAGACTTTAGAAAATGAAATAGTGGTTGTTATTTGGGTTCTATTCTTTGGAGGCTTTACCTTTTTTTTCTTTTTCCCACCCAGTGAGAAATTGTGTCACAATCAGGGAATACAGAGTGACTATCTATTGACTCACCAGGACTGTTTATTCTCCTTTATTGCTGTGGCAGGCAATACTTGTTACATATTTTTTCCTCAAAAAACTTCTTCCTTTTTCCTTGAATTAATAACCTAGCATAAAGACTGTGAATCTGGTTGGTGGTTGTTTTTGTTTTTTGTTACTTGTGGGCACAAAGAACCATACTAGATGTCAGGGTGTTTTAATACTAAAGGAGAACACAATTTTAAACACCAGAGTACAGTATTAATATAAAGAAGCAGGATTTATCAAACAAAACTTCATCCAGAGACTGCAGATGAAAAAACTGTGGAAGAAAAAACCCTATAATTGTATGATGGACTTGATTGGTTTAAAAGCTCTGACTGATAATAGAGAATATCACTACAGAAGAATAAAAAAGCTCTGTACTGAAATAGGGAAATCTGTTCATGATAAATGTTCACACTGAGATTTTGCCATCTCGAAAATGAGTGTGCAGGACATGAGGACACATTCAAAATGCAATGTCTGGGGGAAAAAATATAATACTCTATTGAAATGCTGACACAAACTGTATCCTTTAAGGCTGTTCTTAAAATAATTCCTTATGTTTATTGAATGGAAGAAAAATGAAATATATTTTATTTATATGAAATTTTGTTTCACCTGAATGTGAACCTAAAGAAAAGATCCAAACTTTATGAAGGCTCTGGCTTCCCAGGACTTATTTAAAATTTATGCCAATGTGAATTTCTCTGAAGTAAATATTTTAAGTAGAAAATGTATCATCTCTCCATGAACACTAGCATTATTCTCTTCATCTCTGTCTCAGCAAAGTGAAACTCTAGCACTTATCAGCAGAACTAGCTTCTGGTTTTCCTGACATGTTTCATCTTTCACAAATAAAAAATACTGATTTTCTTCATACAGGAAGCCTTTTTTATTTCTCTTTCTCTTTCTGTCTTTTTTTTTTTTTTAGAAGTGTACACATGCAAATGCACAAACATCATGTTACAGACAATTATTGCTTGAAGAAAAGTGTCACATATAGACAGGATATACAACAGTCAAACTTATTAGTCTCCTACAAAAATTTTGAATGCAGCTAGCAAGACCAGGTTACTTTTTTTCTCCCCTATATTTCTTTAATTTCTTTCTTCTGACAATAAAGAATTTTTCATCAGCTATGTTGAAAGCATTACATTTTTCCAGCATTTCTCTGCCATTTATGTTAAAGCAAAGGTGAATTCATAAATATTTATTTTCCTTTCTTTTTCTCTTGTTTAAAAATTTCATTATCTGGTTTCACTTTGTTTTGCTTGTATAGTACTGGAGAATTCTGTACTGCTGTATTTTAAATTTTAACTTTACTACTATTTTTAATAATTCCTCTGATTTCTCTCTTAAAATTTGTTTTCATCCCTCAGCACCTACACCAAACAATTTTTCAGAGGTTACGGTATTAGCAGTACTCTCTTTTGCTCAATTATTATTAATCTCATGCAATATATAAATTTTTAAGTATACAAAATTTTAAAGTTATAGACTGAAATGATGCAATTTAAAAACTTTTAAGGCTGTTTTTGTTTAAACCATGAAATGTCTTGGAAATATCAAAATTTGTACCCAGATTTTAAATTTTAAGTAGCACCCTAAAGATTAACTTGGCACAAGTTTGGTGATGTTTTAACACTCAGTGACTCCATTATGATCTTAACAAAACTTTAACTGAAATTTTTCCTACACAAGGCATGTCCCCAAGGACAACTGTATAGCTACCTTGGATTCACCTTACATGAAAAATTTGAAACCTAAAGAAAACAAAAAGGAACACAGCACTGGAAGGATGTGTGTATCACATATGCCCTGAGACAGGAGTGGAATCTAGAACTAAATGTACTGTAATTTCACAGACACTTTTACATATAGTTATAACAACAAATCTGTTGAAATTATTGGACACCAATTTGTGAAGAAATCAACCATCTCTAGGAGAAGTAGTATTATTAAAATTGGAGCTAACTTTACAGAAAGCTATTATTAATTGCTATCCAAATTGAATTTGATATGGCAGAGTCTGAAATATTAGCTCAAGAAACTGCAGAGCATGTCTGTCTATTAATTCATTAGGAGTGCAATTGCCTAAACACTGGCAGAACAGTGGCAGGAAAATCGTGGTTAACAGCAGACAGGTCACTGGAGCTACTCAGCACCAGCTTTACAGCATTTCCTTTACATTAAAACAAAGCAGTGCTTCATGATGCACATCATCAGATCTTCTGGATTTCCCATAAAATATTTTTAGGGATATAAGGGTAAAAAAAAGGGATATTTGGTGATGACTCTTTGGTTTCTTTTTACTGCAATCAACAGTACTACAACACAAAAACCCCACAGAGAGTGTTATTAATCTGCCTGGAGGCTGATCTCTACAGTATCGGTGAACCAGTTGCCAAAGACCTTTATAATCAGTAGAGAGATATAGGTGTACATAGGACATGAACTCCCATCTAATTAGGTCAAATGCCTGATGGAAACATTAACACGTAAATTTGTTTTTCCTCAATAAGAAAATCTAAGGTCATTACATCTGGACTGGATCTCCTAAGCAGAAACACTTACTATTAAATCACATAATTGCATTTTACTGTTTATATATATTTATTTGCATAACTTTTGTCTTGTTTGACAAACGTTTGCACCCCTGTTTTACAATTGCAGTCTAATCAGGTAAAACTGTATAGAAATCCAGGGCCCACTGGCTTCTTTATTTTGAATGTTTTTGAATGTTTCTCAAGTTACAGAAAGCAGAATATATTTAGTGACTTATACTGGGATAGCCTGATTTTGAAATATACAGAAGATGCGTGTGAATATTTTTGATATAAGCAAGAATTACATAATGCTAGTGAGAAATATTAACAATTGTCTAAATGCAATTTCCCCTCCCCTGTGTAGTGCATTTCGCTTACCAAAATTTATAGGTCTTAAAAAAAGTCATTGTGTATGGAAAAAACACAGAGGGAATTTTTTGCCTATTGTTTATGTGTCTCTATATCCATGGCATTTCTGGGGGGTTGACCTTGGCTGGACACTGGATGCCCACCAAACCACTCTCCTCAGCTGGACAGGGGAGAGAAAATACAATGAAAGGCTTGTGGGTTGAGATAAGGACAGGGAGAGATCACTCACTAATCACCACAATGGGCAAAACAGACTGACTTGGGAAAATTAGTTTAATTCAAATCAATTAGATCAATTCAAACTGGAGTAGGTTAATGAGAATAAATCCCTTCCCCCCCCCACCTCCTCCCTTCTTCCCTCTCTCAAATTCACTCTGAATTCCCTACCTCCTCACCTTAAGAGTCCCAGGGGGATGGGGAATGAGGCTGAAGTCAGTTCATTGCATGCTGTCTATGCTGCTCCTTCATCCTCAGCAGGAAGGCTTCTCACACTCATCTCCTGTTCCAGTGTGGGATGCCTTTCATGGGAGACAGTCCTCCATGAACTCTCCAACACAAGTCATTCCTACAGCCTGTAGTTCACAAACTGCTCCGTTGGGTTCACAAACCTTTCCATAGGGTGCAGTCCTTCAGGAACAGCCTGCTCCAGGATGAGTCTCTCATAGAGTCACAGCTTCTGCCAGAATCCTCCTTCAGGGTGGACTTCCCACAGGGCCATAGACTCTTTCTAACACGCACGTGCTCCGGTGTGGGGTCCTCCAAAGGCTATAGGTGGATATCTGCTGTACCCCAGACTTCTCTGGGCTTCAGGGACACAGCCTGTTTCACCATGGCCTTCACCACAGGCTGTGGGGGAATCGCTGCTCTGGTGCCTGGGTCACCTCCTCCCTTCAATGACCTGGGTGTCTGCAGGGCTGCTTCTCTCACGCATTCTCTGGCAGCTGTTTTTCTGCAGTTTCCCGCTCTCCTTAACTCCGTCATCTCAGGGGTTACCACCATTACTGATGGGCCTTTTCTTGGCCAAGGGGGTTCATCTTGGGGTCAGCTGGCATTGACACGCTCAGACGCATGGGGAAGATTTTAGCAGCTTCTCACAGAAACCACTCTGGTGGACCCCGCGAACAAAAACTTGCCGTGTAAACCCAACACAGCATTTCAGCATAACATAAGCAGGGAAGGTTTCTGTACTAATGAGCTTGTAATCCATACGCATTTATAGATTAAGTATGATTTTATCTCTGTGCTGGTTTTGGATGGGATAGAGATAATTTTCTCTGTAGTAGTTGGCATAGGGCTATGCCTTGGATTGTTTCTGAAAACAGTGTTGGTGGAGATAGAGATGTTTTAGCAATTGCTGAGCAGCGCTTACACAGAGCCAAGGCCTTTTCTGCCTCTAACCCCACCCCACCCCACCATGGAGAAGGCTTGGGGTGAACAATGTGCTGGGAGGAGACACAGCCAGGACAGCTGATCCCAGCTGACCATAGGGTTCTTCGAGACCCTATCACATCATGCTCAGCATCTAAAGCTGGGGGAAGGAGAGTGGGACATCTGCGGGGATTGTCTTTCCATGCCATCATTACGTGTTATGGAGCCTTGCTTTCTTGAAAATGGCTGCACATGGGAAATGGTGAATGAATTCTTTGTTTTGTTTGTGCATGTAGCTTTGCTTTGCCTATTAAACTGTCTTTATCTGAACCTATGAGTTTTCTTACTTTTCTGATACTCTTCTGCTGAAGAGTGAACGAGTGATGCTTAGTTGCCAGCTGGAGGTAAACCACAACAACCTGCAAGACAAAAATAATTCAAATATTTCATTTGCTAAGAGATTACATGCCGCATGTATTCTGGAAGGCTAAGTTGTGGCTAAATGTTCCTTGGCTGAATAAAGTAAGATACTGGCATAGCAGTACTGCAAACTGAAGTACTGGAGCTCCAGCATGACTTTTTTCCAAATCGTTTTAGCCCCTTCTTTGAGTATGACTTAAAAATTACAGTCTGAATCCAACAAAAGGTACTACATATGAATTATCAAGTGTAAAGTTATGAAACAGTATAGTATTGCACATTTATATTAGGAATAGAAATTTCATGTTTCTGGTTCTATTGATGGAACCATGCCAAATTCATGAAAGTGTGATAATTTCCAAGGTGGCAGAAGAAGCATAACAGTTGAATGAATCTGAAATTACCCTTATAGAAAAAGATCTGTAGAATTAAATAGAGAATAATCACCTTTCTCCAGGAACTGTAAGCCTCTCTATAGAAAAGATGTGATTCTCTATTAAATTCTATAGACTGGATTAAACCTTGAACAGAAAGAATCTAATTTCTTGTTAAATTTCTTAACTTTGTAGAGGAATTTTTTTATAGCTGTATTTCATTCTACAGAACCTATAGAAATGGATTTTCCACTTCACTAGTCCTTTGGCAAACTGCATTTCCTGACTTTAAAAGATAGCAAAGAAAGATCATCCTTTGTGAAAAGGAGCATTTATGCTTACACTGACCAGGCTAGTCTCTCTTCCTAGTGTCAAAGGGTGAAAGGAGTAGATGTCAGTATGCTGAGATCTTGTGCAGAGGGAGGAGGAAAGAGTACTCCTCACACAGTGGAACTAAAGCCCTTTATACATAATCTCTACAAGTGAAGGCATGTAGCTCACAAAGAGAACTATAACTTCTGCTGCTCTTAGGACCATGGTTTCCACTAATAATATATATCTAGCTGTGTTTGACTCTAATGGGTATTTCTGCTGAAAGACTTCAGTCTGCAGCTATCTTTTGACACACAAGTTCAACCTACACCAGTTTGTGTGCATTTTGTCATCTGGATGGTTCTCCAGGCTCCTCTGGCTGTACTGATGAGAACAGGATAAATAACTCCATCTTTGAAGTTGCCTAGCATGACTGATATGATGTAAGACCTATGGTTGACAGGTGTCCTTCCAAAAGGCCAGGAAAAAAATCATAGGGAAGCTTAAATGACACTGGTGCTTACCTGTGTATTCTTGAATGAAGCCTTAGACTTCCATAGAGCGTAGCTCAGCTAGTTCACATGTTCATATCTCTGGTGATAGACAGCTAACTCTGGTCTTCTCAGCCTGTAAGCTAAATTCCACTACTTTGTCTCATTAGGGACTGTTCAGTCACCTAAACTTAACTGTTGAGTGTCTTTCAAAATTTTCTAGGATATCTGGTAGATAACTGAGGCTGGGAGATTTGGATCAAAAGAAACAGATCTACGCCCTTCTGGTCCAGCGTCTAGAAACCCAAGGGAATACCCCAGAGTCGGTGTTTAGCTCACTGCCAGTGTTAGGCAGATTTGTTGAAACTGTATAACAAAGTTTTTATAATAAAAGTCTTTTTATAATAAAAGTCAGTCTAAGTATATTTCGACTTTTGTTTTATTTCTAGGTGTGTGGAAGAATTTTACAGTACGTGGCAAAAGAACATGTAAAAGACATCTTTAGTAAAGTCTTCTGAAGCAATCACCTCTTGTCTGAGAATAAATTCAGAGGTTCAAGTGGCCCTCCTGTGTTCCCAGCTAAAGCAATTATTTATTATTCATTTGAAGGTTTGTGTTTTTTAATATGACAAATATTGATCAACCTCTACTATCAGTCCTCTGGGTAGCATGTATGCATGTCTAAGTTAACCATATTTTACTTTCCAACAATCTAAATCAGCCATGTTCTTATAGCTTTCCCAATATTTTTCTTATCTAGTCACTTTTGAAGTGCCAATTTTTCATGCTAAAAATTCCATACTAAGAAATTAATCCTAACTCAAATTTCCATGTGTGTATGTTTGTAAAGGCTTTGAGGCCTCAGGCCAGTCCTGAGAAACATCTTCGGAAAGCTCTGAGGAACCATTCTAGTAGTGGGGTGCAGTGTCAGTCCAAAAGTGCTCTGGCCATGTTTTTCAAAAAGCCTGAGAAGATGGACAATGCACACAGGGAAAATTTCTCAACAACATGTTAAGCCAGTTGGTTTGAAGCTTGTTGATGCATTTTATTTTGGCAACAAGCATTATATATACTTTATTAAAAATAATGACAGCAAACAGATGTCCACTCTTCATGGAATTATACTGAAGACATTTGTGAATTTTTTTCTTTGAATGAATTGCAACTAACTAGCATGTTTAAAAATCATGTAATATCCTAAAAAGTGAGGAAATTTTAATTATGTTTCTTCTGAAAAAAGAATTTTTCACCTAAAAAAAAAAAGAAACCAAAGCACAAACATGCTTCTGAATATTTTGGACATTATGTACAACTAACATTGGTTTAAACTGTGTGTGGAAAAACAGTGTAATAAAACATTAATAGTGTTCGAAAGATTATCTTTCTTTATTTTTTTTCAGAAATAAAATCACATTGCTCAGTAAGGAAATATGCAGACATATGTAAAAGCTTTAATCTCATGAAAAGCTTTATCTGGACAGAGTACATTAGTCTTAAGTTGTTTTTAGGGTAAATAACCTCTATAAATATAAATATTTTTAATCATGATGGAGGGCAAGCTGGTAACAAAGGGTTATTTAGAAAGACCTGTGAAAAATCCCATTTTATGCATTAATCGTGAGTATCCCATGAGCAGGTCTCTTGACTTATTTCCCCTACAGTCTGCCATTAATGCCTCATCATGAATTTCTCTGTCAGGTTGAATCCTATTGACTTCAGTTTTGTCTGATTGAAGAGTGTAATACACGGTTTTTACTTGTGTGAACAGTAAATAAGTTTTTAAAGAGACTTTCCTCTCTAAATTATTTATAATGTTGCACTGCCAGTCAATTTCTGTGAAACCCCTCTGAAGTTGTGTGAAAGCACACCAAACGTGTTCTTCCTTCCCTTCAGAAATTTGTTCCAAACAAAGAATAGCTGTGTGGAGCAGCATCTGTGGTTACTCCATTAGGTTGAGGGACAAAGAACCACGCTGTGGAGCCACTGATTCTTTCTCTCCTGATGGCTCCTCTGAGTGGCCTGTGCATTTCTCTGTAGTGGAAAATACAACTTACTTTCAATTTGATTCTGCTGAAAAATGGAGATTATGGATTTGAAATTCAGATCACACAGTGCTGTTTTTACATTTTTTATGTTATTAAACTACCAGAATATTAGCGCTGCAAAGTCAAGCACTTAAATTATCAAATGCATTATTTAAGGTCCCTAAGCAATCTTAAATCTGCCTCTCTTTCTGTATACCCTTTTGATGTGAGACCACATTATATTTTTCAGGTTGATTCCCTGCTTCATTTGTAACAAAGCTAGATATTGTTGAGACTACCTAAAAAATCATAGAACTGTAGAATGGCTTGAATTGCAAGGGACCTTAACCATCATCTAGTTCCAACACCCCTGCCACAGGCAGGGATGCCATTCACTAGACCGAGTTGCTCAGAGCAAAACTGACCTGGCCTTGAACAGTTCCAGGGATGGGGCATCCACTTCTCTGGGCTCTTTCTCAGATTGGTAAAATTCATGGGGTTTTACCTATAAGAACCTCTACCTTGTTAGTGTGTTTGTAGGGAATTTGTCAGGGAACTGAGGAGATAAGTGGTTTTTTCCTTGTGGTTAATGCAGTAAAATGTTGCCCTGGACAAACGTCTGCCACAAATGCCCTGAACTGAAAAATGATGCAATAAATGTTTATCATTCACTGCCTATTCCATTGGAAGAATTAAATACTTCTAATTTGCTTTTAATGACTAAAATAATTTTCCTTTAGTGACAATGGAGATTAATAGATGTTACTAGATTGCCATCACCTTGACCTCTGTGTTCTCCATCTTGAAAATTACTGAAGAAATCCTAACAGCTACAGATTTCAAGTGAAATTGAAATAAGCTGCCTTTTGATCAAAGACAACCTGCTTTCAGATGTTTCATATGTAGCACAAATATTAACATTGAGTTGTGCTGTGCCGTGTGAATGTATCGGCTTAGTTCTGGAAACTGGCAGGCAAAAAGAGAAGTCTTCCCAATTTCAAGCCTCCATACACTCTTCATTAACATGAGCACTCATTGGCTTGGACTGGCATCAGCTCAAGAGTCTCAGCACAAGGTGATACTCCCAGTAGTGCAGTGTAGGATATGCGCTGGCAAGTCGAAAATCTCTTTTGTGCTTAGTGATGAAGCTGAACAAAAGCAACATTTTTATTTTGGAGAATGTTATTTCAAATTTCTCAAATGCAAGAACAATGTCCAAAAGAAGATTAAAGGGACTCATGCATGATAAATTTGATGTGGGGATACATACATAAGGAGTCAAATAAAAATGGCATTTGATAGTTATGAGTTTAGAGCTAAATCCTATGTCCAGAAGAAGTCATATTGTGGATCTTTGTAAGTATTTATTCAGCCAGTTCCTTCTGTCCTTCTGGTTAATTGAAGGATGTAGGAGTTTAATACAGGAGTTTAACAATAAAACAAAAATCTGTATGTACAAGGACATAAATAGCTAACGTTACTTAATCTATGTTTATCAGAAGTTTGGCATATAGTAACATGATTTTGATAGCTTGAATATCTGGAGTAAGAAAAAAAAGGGAGAAAGTTCCTAAATTGTTATGTATAGCTTGGCTCTAATGGTTGCAACTATTTTTATCAGCTGAGGATTTATTTGCTCTTATTACTCTATTATCATATGCCATAAATCCTACAGACCAAACTATACGATTATACACGTTGCTTATGCTGTGTGTTTGAAATAATAAAAAAAAAGGAAGAAAGTTTTAGAAATATTTTAGCTCATTTCTTTTTTTATTATTACAATTTTTCATGCCCTTCTACTTTGAGTCAGGTTGGCTTCTTTACCATGCCCTCCAGATCACGGGATACGCAAGGGGAGGAAAATGGTAGCTAATAAATTTTTGAAACCTCTAAAAATTACCTTCTGTAAAATGGCTTTTCTATATATTATAATGTCACTACTTTATGGCCTGATGTTGCCTGACCTTCCATTATGAGAAGCTGAGGCCCCTCTTCAATGGTGTGAAGCTCACATTTATAGCCTTGTGTGGTAGTAAGATATTGGCCCCTAAACATGTTATTTATGGCTAAGAGAGAATTTCCTGTTCTGGGGCTCAGTATTATTTGAATGCACAGAAAGGAAAATAGGGGCATCATGATTTTGGTATTTGTGTCTGACAATATATACTTCAGAAATAGATTTAAAACTAAATATAAAATTCTGACACTAAAAGCTCTAACATATCATTGACTATCAAGATTTTATTCCATTTTGTGGATACTTTACCATGGCTCTGTTGGGAAATACAGCGCTTGCTAGAGTAGAAGTCACTTAAGCAGAAGTCAAACTTAAAAAGTCACTTAAGTGGAAGTCAAACAATCCTAAAGAATTCATTCCAACATCTATAATGGCTTAATAAAGATTTTAATGAAATAAAGTGAGAGAAGTAGCAGACCTTAACTAGGTAATTTTGCAAAGTGATGTGTACTTAAGGTTGTTAAGAAAACAAAAGTGTTTTTGTTAACAAAAGGTTGTTAACAAAAGTGTTCAGTTTACTGTGTTTTTATTGCAAGCCTAAAATTATTTACTTTTTGATATTTGAAAGATGTATTTATTTAAAATATTTTAGTGACAGAACTGGAAATCTTAAATTTTAAATGACTTTGTTTTTTTTTAAAGGATTTTCTATGCTTGTTTACTAACCCTCAGTGTTAAAAAACTCAGGAGAGAAAACATCTGCTACTGCTTCCAGTTTAGTCCTTTACCAGTCTCCAACTTTACACTGTTAGAAGAGGAATTTAATCTTTCAGTGCAAAAATTGTGCACATATTTTACTGCATTAAAAAAGAAAAAAGGAATCCCCTAGCTTTGTTGGAATTCTGCTTCCAGTTTGAAAACCTGATTTTTATGTTCACAATTCAGAGAAGATGACGAATAAATATAATGTGGGCAGGATTGAAAAAAGGGTTAGAGACTAATATCTCTTTTGTTTGATACTTTATTTGCAACCATAAAATTTGTACTGTGCTCTTGTACTATGATGCAAGTTCATGTTGACCACATCTGTGTGGGAAAGAGCTGATACTATGTTTGAACACTATGCACACTGGAGTCTTAAACCACAGGTTTCTAAACTCAGTGACATTAGATTGAATGTTTTCAAGTACTTTAGCTTGAAAATCTTTTTCTACTTAGTAAAATCTTGTGTTTTAAAGTGCTGCTGGAGCTGCACAGGAGTTTTATCTGAAGTATAAATCATGAAAGATCACAATATTGAGTCTCAGAGGTTTTAGGTATATTAAAATTCCAATAGAATGCTAAAGATCTTATTTTACTAGCAAGAACTTGATGTAACTTGACCTTATAATAGGAAAATAGGATTTTTCTATTCAGGATTTATAAATGCAGTATCAGGGCAGATGTGGGAAAAAACGCCATCATAATGTTTAAATTCCTCTTACAGTAACTGCATTTGCAGTGGTAGAAAAGAAGTTGTATTTAAGTATTTCTTCTAGGAAATCCAAATTAAGTACTCCTATTTCTGTCTCCTAATCATATCTCTCACAGCTACATTGTATTAGGCTGTTCCTTTAGAAATATTGCAGAGGAATGAACATTTTGTGAAGGAATTCCTGAGTGCTTCAGTGCAGTTAATTTAAGGAAAGATTAATAGAAATTTCAGCTGAACACAAAGGCAGCCCAGAAACCTTGAGACAGTTGCTTAAAAATTGCTTTTTCATGATTGCTGAAGAATGCATTGCTATTTTTTGAAAAAAAATCCAGTATGTTGCTCTAGTATGATAAATCCTCCTGTACAGTCTACGCATCTTAATATTGCCTAGATATCTTCCAGTTGAAATCTTGGGCTGTTATTCGCATTCAGACTTTGATGAATGCAGAAAAGGAATCTTAGTAAACAATAATGGATTAGATGGATAGATCCTAAACACAGGAGGTGTGGAAACTGCAAAGCAGTAGTTCTCAGGTTACAGACTACCTAAGGAGCAATCTTCATGTACAAAAAAGAAGAAATAAATGACTGATCCACCAGAAGACTAAAGCTATGTCAGACACTAAAATAGAAATTGAGCTAGTATTACTAAAAATTTGAAAGCTTGCTTTAAGCATTCTTCTACCTCAAAAACACTACAAAATTTTTGGAAGCAAAAGGTTTGTAGGTACTGGTTTAATTTGTTTCTTTTACTTTTTCTTCCTCTTCAGTCACAAGGGCAAGAACAGCTGACTCTCAGGGTCATGGCAAATTGATTTTGTGTTGTACACTTAAAAGGAGATCTCTAAAGTTTTGTTTTACTATTACTTGTTCTCAAACATTTCCACTTTTATTATTGATTCTAATTTTTTTTTTTTGCTGTGAAATGCTGTAGGAACAAAACACATTATTTTCATGGAGCAAAACTATACTCCTCTATGGAATACCTGTGAGCATTTTGGTGTTGTACACCAAATTCAAAACAAACTAGACTAAAAACTCCAATGCATTAGAAATGAACTACAGTGACTATTATGTGTGGTTTTTTTGTTAACTGTAACAGATTTTGTGCTTTAAAGGGCATGACCCTCGATATAGGAGGTGGAGACTAGAGGACAGAGAGCTAATCGTAGGATTAATGTAGATTTTATTTATAATCCCTCCTGTGTTTATATGCTTTTATCCACTGTTAGTGTGGAAACAAGACAAATCCCCTTTTAATTCTTGTTATTAATGAAGATTTGTCCAAAAGCTTTATTGCATCTTCAGTGAAAGCCTCATGCTTGGGAAACCCATAAGCTTACCATTGCAGCTGGAGGACTTAGAGATATTATTCCTGAGGGACTTGCAGTGCCATCTCAAGTTCAAGAGAGGGATGTGGGAGCACATCTGCTGGTGCATCGCATCATCTCGCATTCTGCTCTGACACAGAAGGACCATTGCTGTGCACAGGGATGTGCAGGGCACTGCTTGCCACCTGCTCCATCCTGCCATTCCCTCCTGGATCCTCACCATTGTTAGAGTTGTGATGAGCAGCACCAGCTTGCTCTGAAGAGTGTAGAAATCCTGGGTATCCTGAGGCATATGTAGGCTCAGGGCTATTTACATAGAACCCTGAGCATTAGTCCCACTGCTTTTTGGCTCATTTAAGGTTTTCGTTCATAGTTAACATGATAATTCCTGAACTCAGAGGAGAGGAATATTGTAGTGAGTGCAATAATTTCAGAAAAGTTAACCATTCCAGTTTTGTACCTTCTTGGCCAGAGCTGATTTGCTGAAGTATCCTTTTCCAAATATAAAAAAAACCCCTCCCAAGCTCAGTTGAATGTTGCGCAAAATCTCTTGCCATACTTTATGGTTGGAAGTATTTGGTTCAAGGGCTCATAAGTTTTGGTTCAAGATTTGGTTCAAGATTCACACCATCTTTACTTTTGGAATTACTTAGAAGGTACTTTTGAGCACTTTTTGGTTATCCATACTGTTGGAATATGCCTTTTTTCTTTGTTGAGTATACAGCTGCTGAATACTCAACTTAGTGGGATTGTTTTATCAAGGTAAAGGTCTGGTATGAGCTGTCCAAATTTTAGTGCTCTATAAGAGACATAGCTAATATAAACTGAATGGCTTTTGGTTTTTGTTCTTTATTGACAACCTCAGTACAGGATTTTTCTGTCAGAAATGTCTGTCTCTGAGTCCGAACCAATCCATTTTGAAGGCTAAGTCATAATCAAATGTTTTATTATCTTTGTGTCTGTGGATGTTTTATCAGATAATATGCTGTTGGGAGCTTGTGCCTGACCAAAGTACAACATTAATAAATAGACTATCTATGCTTTCCTGTGGTTTGAGCCAGCCCTGTGGAGTGTGCAGGCTGAGCTACAAAAGGAATGTAGGAAAGAAAAAACACCCAAATAGTCACAAGATTGTAACAAGAATTACTCAAATTATGAGGGAGAGAAACCTCACGAAGGTTTTCTTGATGAAATTACTTTCTTCACTGCATGAAAATTAGAGAATCCCTAGATCCAAGCCCCTTTAATACCCCAAAAAAAGACTCTTGCCACCACAGGAAGTCAATTATCTCCATGGTAACCAAAACAAACAGTGAATATTGTTTTAACAGCCACAAAGAATAAAAATTGCATCTAAAATTAATTTATGTCTCAGGATCAGACACTTGAGATGAGAGAACTGGTCCATAAAGTACCCCAGAGGAGCTAGTAAAAGGAAAAGAAAGTCACTCCCTTTGAAGAGCGCAGTGAGCTGCGCTTGGAGTGCATAAATTTGCTTTCCTGCTTTTTAAATGAATATTATCAATGTCCATATTTTCATGGATATTCCATTACCTTACCTCTATAAATCTTATTTTTGCCAAAGGTTTGGCAATAGTTGCCTGAAAAGACAATTATCTCATAATCTCCCTCGCTGTGCAGAAGAATCTCTTCTTCATTGCATTAATTAATTTGGGATGAATTAATTTATTCTTATTTTCTTCCTTGTCTGAAAAAATGCATAGAATTTGTTTTATGAATATTTCAGTGGAATAAAGAAAAAGAAAATTAAAACTTGGAACTATATAAAATTTTCTTCACATTTATAAAATGTGAAGAAAAGCTCAATTTAATAACTAGTTAGGTGAACCAAAATAGGTTAAAGGCCACAAAAATCATGTGATTTCTAAGTAACAGTGCAGCTAATCTAGATATCTGGGGATTTGCAGCCAGCACCAATACCATATTTCTCTTTAGAATCCTCCTTTTCCACTGCTGCAGGACAAACTGGCTGTGAAAACAATTGTATCGATATATCTGAGATACTTTCTGTATAGACGGGCTTTGGTTCATGCTACAGAGCCTAGGGAATAGCATCCTTATCAGAAGTGCCTTCAGTCATTGACATTTAGGAAGAACTAGCTGAGATGAGATCATTCATCACATATACCCTGTGCCATTAGTCACTAATCAGCTCTGCTAGCCACAGCCAGAGAGAGAATGAGTGAGCCTCTGGTCTGCCAGGGCATGCCTCACGTTCTTACAGTAAGCATAAATAATGCCCAGAGTCTCAAAATGCTTCAAATCTGGCATCTCCTACTACAACACCTCAATAAGTAAATTTTCAGAAGGCTTTTTCTCAGGTTGACCTGCTGTGTATTGAATGCCTTGAAAGTCTGGCCCTTTGCCTGATTTTTTCTTATTTTTATTATTTGTGTATTATGAGAAGTGTAATTAAGTTTTGTCTTAAAAGTGTGTTTTCCCCAACACCTTGCCCCTCTTTCCCCTCCTCCTTTTAAAAATATAGTATTGTGACATTTGTATTGGCAAAAAACCACCACAAAAATCTTTGGACTATTAGTAAGACATAGCAAAAAGAACCTGTATACAGACAGGCAAGAATTGCTGTTATTTAAGTTAGATAAGTTTTGCCACACCTTTCAGTTTTTGCTGTGGATGATCATCTTTCTATAGTAAAATGCAAAGAAAAAAGCTAGTAAAGAATTTTGATCTGTATGCTTCCCACAGCCAATGACATTTTCTGCAATTTAACAAAACAAGAAAGTGGAAGAAGATTTCTTGCCATTTGAATATTATTGCCAATTATTAAATGATGAAAAGACATTACAGCCAGCTCTAAAATGTCCCCAAAGGGAAGAGCCTGTGCTTGGTTCATTTTTTCCTTTTGTTAATTTATTAAAAATTGAAAAGAAAACTGCCATATTAGAAATATTTTGAAATTATGGTCTGTGGGCTAAAGCTGATTGCAGTTACTAAAAATAACTCAGAACACCTTTTCCTGTTAGCTGTAGAGATTCATCTTCTGGCCTGGCTGGCCAGTTAATAAGTGCAGCCAGACATGACAAATCTGAGCCTTGGATCCCTTTTTCATTCATTAAATTTCATTAAAGAAAATGCAGACATTTAAAATAAAGTCCTGCTGTCACTTTAGCAATTTCTTTCATGGAAAAGGGATTCTTTGTGATTGCAAAACGTGCCTATGAGATAATACTTTTCTCAAGTAATTTGAAGTTTAAACATCCAGGCTGAGGGACTGACAAAGCATGGCAGACTGGTGGCCACTATTTTGGGACCAAAATCATGTGGCTGTATGTGAAATACCTGCTGTGAATAGTCCCTAGTATATTCTACTTCCCAGATTGTGCCGAGGAGCTCTTTCAAAAAGTGGGAATTAGCATTGCCTAAAATCGTGCTGGGCAAAGTCTGAGTAAATGCCACCAATGGTCTTGCCTGGAGGGGATTCTGTGCATTCCTCACCTCGTTAGCACATATCCATCCCCAGCATGGACACCTGTCCCTGGGTGAAAATCCATGTTTTTTTCTACTCTAATTGAAGAAGGAGTAAAGATGACTAGTCAGGATCACTTGCCTATGTTTTAGAGGGCTGAATCCACAGGAGGTAAATATAATTCCTATAGATACTTACTGTGTTCAAAACATTTTCTTCAGATGTTATTTTATGCTTATCACAAAGTATCCACACCAGACCTCAAAAACGAGAAGAAAACTCTTTTAGACAAACTGATGTGAAAACCTCTTGCAATATACTTTGTCTTGAATCAGCCAGGAAATCTATCATAGAATGAAATAATATGTAGTAAGAGAAAACAAATGAAGCAAAACTCTTATATAATTATTTTATTTATTGTATAAGGACAGCATTGCAAAAAAAAAAAATTTAGAATATGGATCATGTTGGTAATTGTACTGTAAATATTATTTCAGTGCTTTAAAGAGAAGACGTACACTTAAGTGATCAGACCTTGAACAATGTTCTGTTCTAGAACCTTAAGTATTTTAAAAGGTTTTGGTAAGAAATCTGCTCAAATCATCTCCTACATACTCAGTGTAACTCGACCTTTTTGTAATACTGCAGGACTCTTGTTCAGTGTTATCTAATAAGCTTTAGAAAATTCTTAAATATAAAACGCAAAACAGTAAAATGGAAATACAACATTGTAAATAGGAAAAAAAAGAGAAAAATTAGAACATGGACACATGTCTTTACACTAGGAAGGGGTTAAAATCCAGATCATATGACAAGACATAGTAAACAAACCAGGAAAATTGGGAAACTTGGACAGAATTAATGTATTTCAAAAAAGATAATGAATGAGTAGAATAAATTACCAGTAAAGGCAATTGAAACAAAGATTATAAATAAAATATGAAAATATAAAGTATAAATGAGGTTGGAAGACTTAGATTTATTTCCTAAGAAACAGGAAAGTGAATGATCACACAGGGAAAAGAGGGGAAAGTGGGAAGGTGAGACTAATATGTTAGAAATGAAAGACTGCAATTGCATTCAATAATTTACTTTTCATACTTCATTGAAGTAATTATTAAAGATAATTTATAATATGTAATTAAGAAACAGTAGTCAAGATGAATTTTTTTTTCTCGCAATTTGGAAAGACCCCTTGACAAAATGGAAAATCATCAAGGAGAGCAGCAGCAGAAATAAAGACCATTATGTATAAGCTAAGCATGTGGTACTTTACCCAGAGAAGTTACAATGTAAATATTTAAAGAGAACAGATGAATGTGAGGACTCCCAACATAAAATAAAAGAAGAATAATAAATACTCTGCAAGTTTGAAAGGTCAAAAGTCTCTCAGATACAGATTAAATTTTCATGGTGTTTTTGCTAGAAATATGACAGTGTTCCCTTAACAAAACCATGACCTCAATTAATTTGTGTTCCAAATAGAGGAAAAGCAATACAGAACAGGCTTTTTATTGTTGCAAAATAAAAATAAGTATGCTAAAAATCTTCCATTCACAACAGATAATTTATAAAACTTTATGAATATAAAGTTTTTCCTCAATTCCTTTTGCACATTCAATGTCATAATCTTTAGGAGTAAAAAGGTTTGCTGTGAAGCATCTGCAAATGTTCAATAGAACACCACAATAATTTTTAAAAAAATATTTTGTAGTTAAAGAGAACAATAGCACTATGCAAGGATATGCAGCAGCATTTCAAAAAAGAGAAAACAGGGATCTAACACTGAAATAACCTGACTTTAGTGGGATGGTGCCTGTGTATAAGGATACTTTTGTTCTAATCCTAGCAGCGTTAGTGCCTTGGGCAATACGTTGCAGAAGACAAAGAATTTCACTATGCAGTCAGTGCCACAATACTAAGACATCAAGAACACTAACCTCAGCCAAATCTTTTAAAATTGATGTTTTTTAGCTCAGTATTTTGGCTTTCTCAAGGGCATATCCCTTTTAATGTTAATTTATTTGCAGTCTTTTATCTCCACAGGAAGAATCAATGCCATTTAATACTCAAACCTCCTGGAGGGGAAACAGCAGAAGCTGGGTTAGGTAAAGTCCAGAATGAACTTTCAATCAGCATAGCATGAAAATATACAAAGACCCTGAATTAATTTCTACCTCCTCACAACTGGTAGCCCACAGCCTGAAGATTACTTTTCTCTGGCAACGTTTTCCTCAAAAGAAATGTGTAACAGGCCAGTGTCTTCCCTGCTCCTGCACAGTCTGGTGTGTACCAGCCATTTCACTCTGACAGAGAGGAGTAATAGGGTAAATGTGAGTGACCCAGTGGAGATCGCTGGGCTCAGTTACCAAGGCAGGGGCACAACTGAGATTCCTTCACTGCAGCTGTACTGTATTTCCAGCCCTGTGGTTTTTCAATGGAAGCCTGTCACATACAGCAGGGACTACAGCAGTAAAAGGTGAAACTAGAGTTTGCAGGTGACATTCCAGAACTGGAAGTGGTCTCATCTAGCAGCACTGAGTTACTCATGTTTTGCCATAGATGTTCATTATCATGTGTATATAATGATTCAAATTATTAGAAGCAAGTTAAATGGAAATATTTCCAAATGTTCAATTCAGCTTAGTGGGACTATTTTGTCAAGGCTACCTTTACAGACAGTGGAGGGAAGCAGTTTGATAAGGCTGATTACAAGAATCTAAAATTAGATTTTTATTCTGAATCAACTGCAGAAGAAATCACTCTTTTAAATGGCTGTAAACAAAACCTACACAGCCCACTTTTGATAATGCAAAAGATAGACTTTGTGAATACTTTACACAGTCTCCTCCTTCAGTCTCATAATTTGAATATCTTGGCTTTGGGTTTTATTTACTCTGTTGTGGTGCATTATTTATTCAAGGAGAGCTCTCATTGTGCTGTTGAATTCCTTGGAAATAATTTTCAATTTTAAACACTTTACCTATAAAGGCTTTTCAGGCCAGCAGGGTTTTGGTCGTGGAGGGCTACAGAGGTGGTTTCTACGAGAAGTTGCAGGAAGCTTCCTCCTACATCCAACGAAGCCAGTGTTGGCCAGCTCCACGATGGATTCACTACTGGCCACGGCCGAGCGCATCATCCATGGTGGTAGCACCTCTGGGATAAACCACCCGACTGTGGTGGGGAAACTGCAGAAGAATATGTGAGAAAAAAACCTCCAGAGAATATGTGAGAGGAGCAGCCCTGCAGACACCCAGACCAGTGAAGGAGAGGCAGGAGAGCACCTCTGGAGATTCCCCTGCAGCCCCTGGTGCAGACCATGGTGAGCAGGATGTGCCCCTGCAGCCCATGGGGTTCAATTGGAGCAGACGTCCACCTGGCCCTCGGAGGACCCCACACTGAAGGAGGCTGTGACTCCATGGGAAGCCTGTGCTGAAGCAGGTTCCTGGCAGGACCTATGGGCTCAGGGAGGGAGGAGCCCACTCTGGAGCACATTTTCTGGCAGGATTAGTGACCGCATGGGGGACCCACCTGAGCAGCCTGCTCCAGAAGGGCTGCACCCTGGAAGGCACCGATGGTAGGGCAGCTTGTGAAGAACTGCAGCCCATGGGAAGCACTCACATTGGAGAAGTTCATGAAGGACTGTCTTCTGTGGGAGGGACCCCACGCTGGAGCAGGGGAAGGGTGTGAGGAGTCCTCCCTCCAAGGAGGAAGAAGCAGCAGAGAAACTGTGATGAACTCTCTAAGAATGAACTGCTGAAAAGTGTCCAGTGACTGTGTTAAAGGGTTTTGCCTTGTCTGTAATAAGAGCTTTGATAACTATATAGTTAACTCTATACTTATATAGAATTTATAACTCTATAGTTGTTTTCTACTACCAAAAGAAAAAAAAAAGTGAAGAAAAAAATGCCATAGTAGTATGAGGGAATTCTGATTATTGTACAGATATGCCTTAGGATAAGATACAACATACCATTCTATTTCCATATACTGTCAATAAAAGGAAATCTAGCTGATTAGCTCAGATGTAAATGTTTACATCTCACCATTTGAAGCAAACCCAAAAGTCCACTTGAGTCTGGTGTAAGGAGGGTCTGTTTGCAGATCCCTGTCTCTGACTCTGCTTACAGGCTCATCCAGTGTTTATAACTTTAGTCTTACTGCTCTTGAGACAAGAGCTTTGTTTCATTCCTGGCTGGGAAACCCACCAAGATCCATGTATTTTTGATTTGAATGTAAATACTTTGGTTGAAAGGTGTGTTGTAGGAGAGTCTGTACTCTCTACACTAGTAGCACTCTTGTTGTGCTCACTAATCCTTTGTTTCATCGTGCCAGAAGTCTTTCCTATGCAAATCAAGTCATGGGAGAACTTTAACGCATAAATCACAATCTGCCTCACATGTGAGGAATTGATGGATTTTAAATTCCTTGTCTGCAGGGAAGTAATGAATGGTACTTATTTAATATAGACTACTACACTGGGTTCACCTCCAGTACTTAGTAGCACTCTGTACCAAGTCTAATATGGTGCTCATGGTTTTGAGAATACAAAAGAGAAGGACCAAAAATCGATGCTAAATGTATTTCTTTTCCCCTTTTCATCAGTAGTAATCCTGACAAAACATTTAATGGTCTGGGATTTTTGCTGAGAATATGATACTGTTCTTTCATTGTGGAGTGAATGCTTACTTCTAGGGCAAAATGTTACTGAATATTTATTTGTAACTGAATCTAAACCATTTCACATTACAAAATGAAAAATAGAAAATTTGTCAAGTGAGAAGAGAACTGATTTGCCAAATGACAATATGATATGCACAAAACCAGAAGCAGAAAAAGACAATATAAATTTGTAAAATTTAACCACATAGAAATTATTAATTCTGAATAATATGCAACCTGGTGTATAAAAGGAATGAGAAAAAAGATATGACCTAAATTTTTTTGGTGAAAATTTAAGTAAACTTCAGTAGAAGCTGAGGGTTTGCAAGGGAAAAAACACCTGATACTAAAACAGGTATCAAAAGATAAAGTGCTGTGGTCTGTACTTATCAGAAAAAGGTCACAGGTGCTGTGATGTATATGACCATGTCAATACGAATGTGTTATGCTGGAAAAGACAGATGTTTTTTTCTTTACCATAACAATAGAAGGTTTGTTTCAATTTGATTTAAGTCAAACACTAAAATTTAACTTAAAGATTTAACACATGATAAAGTGTTTGCATGCTTTGTTCTAGCCATTTTCTCTGTCTGCACCATGGTCTACTCTCTCTTTAATAGTTAATAATTAATTTCTACCTAAATTTGTACATCATTCTGCATTCCCTATCTGTTTACACTAAAGAATGACACATTTGAATGGGGTTACTTTTAGAAAGATGAGAGGTCTAGATGATTCTGATTGGTAAAGAACACAGTTAGGCTTACTGCGTTTATCACTACAAAGAATATAAATATCTAAGTACATTTTATGGTGCAGAATTGTAAATTATCTTTTTTCAGTACTTAAAATGGAAATATTTCCTTTTAAAAAATGCACACCAAAATCAACAATGTGATTTTTCTGAAGTTTTCCTTTTATCTAAAGACAAAGTGTGGTGCAGTGCTGTTTAGGAGATCAGAAAACCATTTACAAGTGGGAAGAATCTGGCATACCATGCTTGGAAGGTTGGAAGAATTAAAAGTATTTAACAGGTTCTGAGAAACCATTAAGCTCAAACCATCTGAGAAGGAAATTAAGTCCATGTAAAATTAAAATCCAAATAATCTTTGGAATTTTATATATACATATATATATATACACACACGAGTAATTTCTAATTCTCCAGACTAAGAAAACATGAAATTTTTCAGAAACACTTTGAGGAATGAGAACCAGCTCACTGAAAGTAAGTGTAGAATATGGAGGACTACATCCAAGTAAGTCATATCCCTTTATGAAGGGAAATAGGCATTTTCATGACATGAATCATCTGTTTCTAAAATAGGTCAAAAGACTTGTGCCTTCAAATGCCCATTTTTCCTCTTTGACTAAAAATGGTATTTCAGTTGAATGACTCAAGTGATTCAGATACCATAGGTGTCTAAAATGAGGTGAAAAGTATATTGCCCATTTTAATGAAATTATTCATTTGAAAAACACTTTTATAAAGATGAAGTTGCCTTATCATCTCTCGCTTGCCTTACAAGTATGTCCAAGTATATAAAGCATTTTTCTGTTGGACTACAGCTACAGCATATTTTAAAATTACTATTTGAAACAATAAAATTTCAAATTATTAGGTTGGATAAATTATTGTATTAATAATTCTCTAAAGTCTTCTCTGGTACAAAGGCTTTTTACCCCATTTGGCTAAAAACCAAATGTAGAACTTGCATCTCTTTCTCTCTCTCACATAGTACTCTTTCTGAAATTGAATGAACTTGCATAGACAGTTGAAAGCTTATTCCTGTTTCTTTGCTTTTATAGGAAGCATGCTTGGAATTTTTACCTCTTTCCTCTTTTCTCCATGTAGCAGCTTACATAGATGAATATGAGCAAACAAAACACTCAAAGAACACCTTTTCTTCTGTGGCCACAGAGGTCAGATTTATCCCAGCTAACTAAGGTCACCACTGTAATTTTCCATAGCTCAATTAGTTGCTATAGCTTTCTTTTGTAATCAGTACTGAGAAATAGGTGTTTTAAGGCATTATTAAATTAAGTATTTAATTCCTGTAAATTAATCCGTCCTGAGAAGTACCTTTTTCTCAGTCATTGGAAAGAAACTTAATATGCCAACCTCAGTAGTAAGGCAACTGTACATTTCTCACCAAAAATGATCCAAGGAGCAAACTTTTGAACAGGAATTACTGCTACCTAGGTTCTTGGCTCTGTATTCCAGCTGAGTCTCTCTTGCCAGAGAGACAGAGCATGTACATTTACAGGACTGAATGGGAGCTGGGCAATGTCAATCAATCTTGGGGGCCAGGACTTGTTTCCTTACTTTGGCCTACACATAAATGTTTGCTTACCAGATTGTTTGCATTTAGTCAAAAGACTCCCACCTGAGGTATTTCCTTGTATTTTTAGCATCCTGGACAACAAGGCAATGTCAAAATTGCTTTGTTTCCCAGGGCAAAAAAAAAGTCAATTCACTCTGTCCAGCCTGTAGGGAAATTATTTTTGGTGTGATATCCTTAATTCATACAGCACAACTGGCACTACTACTACCCTAGATGAAGCCTATCTGAAAATATGGCATCTATAAGAAACAGAGCTTTCTTCACCTCAATAATTGCAATCATGGAGAAAACCAGAAAGAAATGCAAGACTGAAGTAAAACAGATGACCCTTAGTGGCATGGAATGGTTGTTGTATGTGTGATGTATGATTAGGAAATCACTTGGAAAAATGACTGTTAGGGTATAAATAAATTCACAGTTGCTAAGTTTTGGCTGCTTCTGGCATGACATTTTCTCCTCTCTTTAATAAGTCAGTTCATACAGAGCTGTGATTAAGTAATAAAATGCATAACATCTTCAAATAAATAGCTTGAGGACAAGTGTGGTATCCAGTGGAAATTTGAGCTTTGGTGGTGTTGCAGTAGTTAGAAATGTTAGAGAATTATACCTTAGTACATTACATTACTGTAGAGAGTAATCTTAAATTTGTTTTTCTCTTTATGTGCCATCCAACTCTTGTGATGTATGCCAGTTTCTTAATTTAGCATTTTTACAGTACTTCTCTGGTGCTGACTGATTCTGTTTAGTTAGATGCTTCTTAAAAGCACAATAAGATGATATTTTGTGCCCTTTTCCCTAACATTTATGGCAACGTTATAATGTTAGTAATTCACTGTTTTTCCACAGTTATTTAGTGTTTTTTCCATTTTGCTGTACAACAGAGCTGCAAAAGATTTGATAATCCCTCTGAGAAAGGTATTTTTTGCCTTCCATTAGAATTTTTCAGAGTTTGACTTTGTTAGGATACCTGTTTCATGTTAAATCCATTATGCTTTTTAAAGTAATTTGAAAAAGTGGCTACGTACATTTTCAATTTTCTTGCAGAAATGTTCACACTCCTATGTATCCAAAATGAGAGTGAAAAATACAGCGGTGAATTTCCATTCCATTCTCTTCTAGGCAAATCCTAACTGCTTGTAAAGGAACCTAAAAGAAGTGCTGTGGCTTTAGAAACCATTTAAAGGATCATTTGTAGGTCAGTTGTAGTGTATGAAAAGGTGGTGACAGTACAAAGAAGTGACCTTTATTTACGATCTTTAAATGCTCTTGGTATTTTCAAAATAGGTTTCACAGATTCAGTAATCTGGTGGAAGGGTTTTGTTTTGTTTTACTTTGTTTTGTTTTGCTTTGTTTGCTAGTGTTTGAAGGTTTAGACAATTTAAGGTCAATAAGGGACTTTTTCTGACTCTGTACCCCTTCATTTCTGCTGGTATGAGCAGTATTGAGGCTTCTGCCCTTTATAGTAAATAGAGTTGGGTTTTTAAGAGCAGAGTATAGCATGCACAAAATTTTTGAGGCTGTGTTTTTCATGTTTACATCTTTAAAAAAGAATATGATGTATACTCTCCAAAAGACACAAAGAGGACAAAGAAAATGCCATCCAAATAAATGCATGCCAAAGTATATTTACAAGACCCTTCAAAAGCATGCTTCAGTTTTTTTTTATCTCTTCTTTAGACTAATTCTCTTTGTGTCTGCTTATATACACATATGAGTTGTTAAGGAAAAGAAGTGTGTAAGAAGAGGGGGGTTTGTTTCTGTTGTCACAGTTTGATGTCTATTCATCAGTCCATAAAGCTTTGTCTAGTTTTGGGGTGGTTTTTTTGGGTTTCTAAAATTCATTGTGCAATGAGAATATATGTGTTCGTACATTTTTATTTATCTGTGTATATTTTAGTAAGGGGATTATTTTGCCTGGACCAACCAGAGGACACCTGCCTGTCAACATGAAAATGTCTCCACACCTCTTTGCTGCCAGCATGGGGTTAGAGTGTATTTCTGTGAAAATAAGCTCCTTACTATATTTGTATTTGCCAGGTCTCAAATGACCCAATAATAGTATCACCTTATTTAGCTTGGAACAACTATATCATTTTTGGGTGAACAAAGTGTTATTGCATTAATAAAATCAGCAAAAGTGCTGTTCCTTATATTTTAACAAATGAAGAATTTAAAATCCTTCAGATTGTCATGTATGAGACAATAATGTCATTTACATATTAAAATACCCCTGTGGGTGGATCACCATAGAAAAGATCATTACATAGTAGGGCTGTTTTTCCCCTTCATCAAAGTCTCTTTTAAAATGTCTCTTAGAGAAACAAGTGAAGTGAAAACTGTCTTGATTATATATCTCATTTCATTCCTCTTGTCTTTAAAAATCAGAGAAGTTGAAAGCACAATGAAAAAGAAAAAAAAAAAAAGAAACCCTAAGAAATAGGAGTAAAAATCCTTGACAGACTGAAAACAGTTATGGAAAAAGGAGGGAAAAGGTGGAGCAGAGGAAGGGAGGAATGTATTCTGAATTTATCAACACATGACTTGTGTTTGCACAAGCAGAATAGGTCAAAAAAAATTTATGTCAAAGCCCAACTGGAATGATCGTTCCAAGATCAGCTACTGTCATGTGCACAAGGTCAACAAACAAGAACCTATTTATTCTACAAAACAATCAATTCTATGAGTGCATTTTTCTTCTCTGCTTCTCTATTAACAGTACAACAACAATAAAATTGCGTGGGTAGACAAAAGAGGACTAAAGTATGTAGACTGTAGCCCTACTATATAGCATGTATAAGAATTTGAAAGAAGTTTTTGGTGTAGCAATCAGTCATGCATCTCAGATTTTGTACTCTCATAATTCCAGAATGACTGCTTTTGCCTGACAGATAAATGGTAACACTGACAGTTCTTGGAGTTAGAATTTCCATCTGCAAAACATATCCACATATATGGATGTCTGCATGTAAATTTAGTCCTTGGATCTCCATAGAATGGATGCAAAAAAAGCATCTAGACAAGTGTCCATACATGTCTTTTAGACAAAAGCAGACTACAATTAGGCAATGAAGACCTAAATTTCCTCATACTTGTTTCGTGGCAAAACTGCACATACTGACGATCTTGATTGTCAGTATGGCTGTGACATTTTGTTTGGTGTGGGGTTTTTTGTGGTTTTTTTTTTTTTTTCCTTTCAGAGAACAGACTGCAGTGCCTTTTCTGTGATTTACATCCACTTCCTCTGATGAAGCAATGCAATGATGCTTTGCAGAATGAAGCTTGAACAGTTTCCTAAACTGTAGCCTGCAAACTGCCTATGACTTGCAGAAAAGTCTTGCTTTTTCTATATAAATTGCTGCTGATGACATAATCCAGACCTCTTGTTTTTCTTTTCTCCTCATAAATCATACTAAAAAGAAAAAAAAAATCCAAACCCATCAGATTTGAGATATCAATTTCCTAACATTATGGTCTGATGAAAATGATGGCTACTGTGTCTAGTCATTAGACACAGTTAACACTCAACAGTTAGTTGTTAGTGGTCAATGTGAACAGAGGGTGGTCCATGAGACAGATTTAATGTTTAAACACATTCTAAAAAAGAAGTTTCTGGAAACTTTATCTTATAAAAATTAAATTGAAGCTGACAAAATGTCTCTGTGCTGGCTGCCACAAATTCCTAAAGCCTCTAGCTGCTGATATAGAGATTTTTTTGAGATTGTATATTCTTAAGGCAAGTTGAATAAAAACATTCTGGTTTTGTATTATCAATCTTTTTTGTCTGTGTGTTTGCTCTGATCCAAAACCTATTAAAGTCAATTAGAGTGGCTGTGTAAATGAAATGATGCAATGATAATGTAGGAGTCATTGTGCTGTGACTTGCATTAGCTCTAAGCCAACTTCTTGTAACTCAGCTATTTTCATAAACCTCAGCAGATTTGGACTGACCGAGTGATCATTCAGTTAATGAAAATGTCATACTCTATCTGTTGATAAACCTCTCTGTGAAATAGTTTCTAATAGTACAGAGGATTTTCCATGTCTTTGCCTCTAAAATTCCTTTTGTTTGTTGATTGTTAGTGGTCTATATCAAGTAGCACTGATATTCTTTGACTTGTTACCAAATGAAAATTATACTTAATATTAAAAATTAATATTAATATCATATTGATGACATAAGAAATGAATAAATCTTTATTATACTGCTTTGGCTTAGTACATATAAATTCTGTCTAGTACGTGTTTGGGAAAAAATGAGGGTTTTTTGACTCCCATTTTAACTAAAATAATACTTAATTTAAATTGGCTGTTCCAATGCTTTTGTTTTGTTTTGTTTTGAAATCTGACTTTCCTCTTAGGAGAAAACATGATATATACATGGATGGAGAAAGAAAAAATAGCAGAAGATAAGAAGAAAGTGGATTATGAAGATGGATATCAATTAATTTGCTAAAAGACTGCAAGGATGTGACAAGATCACTGCTACCATCACAGGGTCTCTAGGCTTTTAAAAATATTTGATTTTTGTTTGTTTGTTTTTATTTTTTCCAGTCTTGTACAGTCAAATGTTTTTGTGTTGGTTCGGCATTGATTTTAACATGAAATCAAAATGTTAATAAGGTAGAACAGTAAATGGCAAAATTGGAACACAGAAGATTGATAGAGCAATAGAAAAAAAGATAGGGAGTACTAGAAAGAAGGCTGTTTCCATTTGTTTTTAGGGAACACACTGAAAGAAATTCTGTTATTTGGTTTCCCCTCTTAGTTTATTCTGTAGCTATTCTTTAGTGACCAAGAAAAGAGCAAAAACAAAAAAGCAGAAAACAGCATTGTTATCTTGGGGTGCTAATGAGGACTGAAGTTCCCTAAAAGGTAAGAACGAGAAATAAGATGCCAAATGAATTAAGAAATGCTTTCTTAAAATAGACACACAACTTTTTTCTCAGAACTACCCACCAGATCAATAATGCAATAGCGTAGGAGTTGTGTAAATGCACACACCCATCCCACTGTAACAGCATGGTGGTCTTGGTGCTCCAGCAGTCCTGTAAACTTGCCTGGATATGTGTCCATGTAGTTAACAGTCCTAATCCAATCACCATCCTTTTTATTTGTTTCATACAAATTTTCTGGGTTTTCTTTCAACAACAGTTTTACTCCAGTCATGTAATTTTCTAAAATGGGTGTTAGTGTCACAATTGTGGGGTTTTTTTGAAAGCAAAAGGGCTGATTTTCAAGTCTTTCTGTGATCTTCAGCCTCCCTACAATTCACTTCAACGTGCTTGGGACTTCTAACTCAATGTTCTTCAGATACAAAGATCAAAAGTCTTGCAAGCAGCTGTTACTCACTTCACATACTTCAGATAAGGAAAAATTAAATATTTGGTCTGAGCTAGATGCTACCCTGTGGAGCCAACACACTTGATCTCCAAAGTGTCTTCTTCCATTCCAAAAGGTTTAGACCTGGTATTCTGAACGTAATTTTTAATGGAGAGTTTCATTTCTTTAATAAGGATTATTTATTTTCTTTAACCCTGATATCAAACTTCAGTTAGATGTGTGTTTCTTAGATAGTTACATCTAAGTGAGAAATCTCATTGCTCAGGAGGAATTTGACTGTGGGTGTGTATCTACCATAAAGCAATATTGCCCTCAATAAGATTGCTCATAATTTCCCAGTCAGGAGATTTTCTCTCAGTGTTACAATTGCCACAGAAAATATTTTCTCAGAGGAATCAGGCAGAGGCAGAAGCTAAGGAGCACCTTGCAGCACCTTAGAGTCCTATTTCTTGTCAATGGAAAGCAGAAGCTTCAGGCTCTTTAGAATATTTTAAAAAATTACATTCAAGGGATTCTAAGGTACCACTGAAAATACTGCAAAAATATTAGAACAAGACAGTAAGCTGTATATCTCTTTCAGTAATAATCTTGATATCACACTGGGTAAGATCAAGTGCTGCTAGCAGAACTTCTGCCTTTATTATGACAGACCATCTTCTGCTTGTCTAGTACTGCTGGTGTGCTAATACTAGGAGGTCACTCATTCATTCCTTTAATAAACATCCTGTCTGAGCATGAAAATCAAGGGCCACAGTACATATTATTGAAAATTATCTTTATAGTCTCACATTTGCCTGTTATCAGGAAAAGAGCATAAAACCGAAGACACAAGCAAAATATGCCAAAGCTTCAAAATTTGAGTCAGGACATTTTTTGGCAATGTAGCAAATTGGGACTAATTATTGCACAGTGCCAAAGGCATTCTCGTCAAAAGCATGATGAAATTCTTTCCTCCCACGTTCCCATTCATTTACTTTTACCTCTATGTAGTTTCTGCTAATGTCACTGTGATTCTGTTTTAACAGAATCTGGGAAAAAAAAACCCTGACCCACACCACCTCAGGAGAAATTATTGAAGGTTTTCTGCAAAACTCTTCAAAATTTTCAGTGTATGCATAGAATATATGGGTAAAACTGCAACATATTTCAAGTGACAATTGACTTCACTGAGATAGGATTAATTTTTGTGGAGGGAGTTAGGCATATCCCAGTCTCTTTCTTTAGGAGCACTGGCATCCTGGGAGAGCAAAGAAGAGACATTCTATACATTTAACAATTCTGATTGGTTTTTATCTATGTGGGATACTTAGAAAACCATAGAATACCAGATTAAAAGTCAGACCAAGGATCATCTGGTCCAAATCTTCTTGGCAAAAGCATGGCCCAAACAAGATGACCTGGTACCCTGTACAGCTGAATCTTAAAAGTGTCCAGTGTTGGGAAATCCACCACTTCCATTGAGAGTTAATTCCAATAGCTGATTGTTCTAATTGAGAAAAATTTTCTTTTTGTTTTCAATTGCAATCTCTCCAGGAGGAACGTGTACCCATTGCACCTCACCTTTTCCACATGACTCCTTGTAAAAAGAGTCTCACCATCTGAAGATGTTTTTCCTGCTTTTTCTCATCTTGAGAGGCAGCTAAAGAATGTTTGTTACTGTTTTGATTGTCCTGGTTTGTTCCCCAGTGGCTTGCAATGGGGTTGCCAGTTTGGACCCCTCCCCAGGGTCTGTTTAAAGCCCACCTCACCAAGATGGACAGCTCTGCTTCCAGAGGCTCCCTTGCTATCCATCATAAGATAGGTAAAAAATACAACATGCTTGTTTCTTTTTTTTTGGCATGGAAACCAAGTTTAATTTGTCCCTACATAATATTTGTCATGCATAGAAGAAAACATATAACGATTAAGTCAGCATGCTCAACTAGAGAAGAGAGAAGCAGAAAAAAAAAACCCCAAAAAACCATAAAACATATCTCCCCTGAGTTCATATATTTTTAAGCATCACACTTAGTAATAAAATAAAGATTTTCATTTTACTTGTCTCCTAATCAGCTATCAGAAGAAACTCCCAGAAGGTTTTGTGTTGACATTCAAAGGCTTTATAGGCTGCTGAAACTGCACATACTTCTATGGAAGACAGAAATTATATGCCTTACAAGCCAAGATTTTGCTGGTGCCAACTGGGGCAAGCTGTACAGTTGCTGTGTGAGATATCTGTAATAAAATTTTACTCACCTAGGGGGACAGCTGAACCACAGGTTTCCATCCTTCTTCTGTTGCTGTTGCTCTGTGTGTGATCTCTAGTGCATCATTTTTTCTGTTGACATAAACATAGCTTACCAAAGAAGTATCTTCAGTAAATATTTTAGAGCAGGCTAATATAGTTTCTATCTCAGTGTTTCCTCAGAATTGAATTCCAGGCTTCTGAGTGACACCAACGAAAACAAAACCATTTTGTTTCAGTGAATGAAATAAATGAAATACACTAATTGTATGAAACTCAAATAGTGGCAACTGAGGTTTCCTCACACCTCACACTCTCCTTAATTTTCTTTTGAGGGAAGACTTCACAGCAGCAATTTTAGATGTGCAGCTGAAGCACAAGGGTAATTTCATTTGACTGTTGAAATAAAACAGCACTGACACATACTTGGGTGAAAAAGCGTAGAGGGAGATTGTAACCATACTGAGGCTATCTCACTTAAAATCTAGAATTCCTCTGCCAGCAAAAAAGCAAACAAAAGTTTTTGATTTGCTGCACTGTACTTAAAATCAAAGCCTTTCTTGGATATTATGGATTGAACCTCTTACATCACTGGAAGCCAGTTTTAATTTACCAAAATGGCATCTGAACTGTAAAGAGATGGAAGATAGGATGCAATTTGTGACAATTAAATAACTTGCACAGTTTCTCAGCTTTCCAAGAAAATCTACACAGACACATATCTCAGACTGCTTTTACTTTTAGGCATTCTAAAGATAGATGGAATGGTAATGACTTACATGTATCACCACACGTTTCATACAGTAAGATTAAAAATATATGTCATAAAATTAACATATAAAATAGCCTGACAAAGGGCAGACATGTAGTCACATCTGTATTATAAATTCAGTAAATGCTAAACACTGAGCACCACTACAAAAATGCATAATGGAGAGTAGAGAAGATTATTGTATCTAATTGAAAAACTGCAGCAGGGAAATCTGGTTTGTGTTTAATTACTCATGCTGAAATTTTTTGCTCTATCTACCCAGGTGCTGATACACCCCTCACCCAGGTGACACGTGAGTATATCCCAGACGATCGTTAATTGACATGACTAGCATTTGTCACATCTTATTCTCACTCCTTTCTTTCAAGTGGAAAATTATCTGAAGTTTTTTTGTCCTAGGAGGACGCATGTACTTGTATAATTCATGCCTGAGATGCCATGGATATTTGTGATTGAAAATAAGATCAAGCAAACTCTTACTGGATTTGAAATGGCAGCAGCTGAAATTTATGTAATGATCACAGAGTCTGGGAATTTCTTCTGTGCTTAGAGAGGGGACCACAGACAGCTTTATACAAACATATTGTGTTCCAGACTAGAGCTGCTGTTTTGCTTGCTGGTTGGTTTGGCTTTGTGTTTGTTTTGTGTGTGTGTGTTGTTTTCTAGTACTGTTTCCTTATTTACAGTAGCATAGGAGCGTCACTGTGCAATAATGCACAAGATTCATTGGTATTTACCTCAGAGGAATATATGAACTATGGATAATCACAGTGGCTAGCAGAGTTCAGCAATGCTATCAATCGTCAGTATAACATAATAATAATAAAAAAGAGAATAGAATGACTATATACTGCTATTTTTTAATTTTTAGATTAATGTTGCTATTTTTTATTTTTAGGTTCACGTTGCTTTATAGATCTAAGAGTTTTTGAAGAGACTTTCATATTTAACTACATTGTTTTACACTGTTTTCATGAGTAACTAAATAACTCTAATTTACTGGCATAGAATGGTTAATTGTAAGAATTTTCTTATTGCCAACAGAATATTTTTTTTTTTTACTTCATCTTTAGCTTGTGGTTGGATATTTGTGACTGTGAGGAATCTATCAAGAAAAGTGAAACTAATTATTACCTTTTCTGCCATAACATGGTAATTTGAGAAGCTGGTGATGAAGCACTGTAAAAGAAAATGAGAAATTGAAGAGGGCTGCTGGAGGATACAAAGAGATATCAGGCAGATCTGGAAAGAAAGCCTTGAAAAATAGATTTTATGAGATAAACGGAGTAAAATGAGAAGAAAAAGATCTCATTAATCTCTCATGTTTTTCTCTCTTTACAGATTGAGCACTAAAACAGAAATAATGCAGCTGTTTTGAGATCGGAAGTTTTGTTGCAAATAGAAGTCTGAAGAAACAGTTCAGTGAGCACCAGAGTGTTATAAGGATAAGGATGCAGATTCTCCCTTAGCTCAGCCTTTCAAACCATTCCAGCCTACTGTGATTGTTCTTGAAAGGATAAGAGAGGTAGGACTCCCAGACCCATAAATCATTTAGGAAAGTCTGTTATATTAAATTTAAAAAGGAGGGAAAAAAACCCCAGTCCCTCTGTTGCAGTAATTCTGCTCCATTGTTGATTTACTGTATTCTAGCTTTAGGATGAGTCCTGCATGCTGTTTGGAATGTCACCATTTGATGGAATGTACTGTAGGGAGAATTTTCCTTTGTGTTAAAAAAAAATCAAAAATGACAAATTTTTTCATTACTTTTTAATGTAATAAAGATTAGATTAGCAGTGGTAAGCCTAAAAGATACAATTCCTTTAAGATCACATTTGAAATTTCCACGATGATTTAGAATAATTTTCAGTGATTCTAAATCACTGAATTAATAGCAGTTTCAAAGGTCAAGGAGAAACTAAGGGTGGATATATACATTTTGATGATATTGGCTAAATTGTGAATATCTATTCAATTGTCATCTTGTAAAGAGGATTTAGATGTCCTTCAGAATTGGTCCCCCTCTCTTTTCTACTCTTGCTCTGCAGTTACCCTGGGAGTCATCCAGACTTTAAGATTCTCAAGGTCAAAGCTAATTAAAACCACCTTATCCCTCTCCACTAATTCAGTATTTTCACTGTCTCTTCCTTACCTCAAAGACATGTAATACTTCTGCAACAGAAATTATCACTGCCTGCTCTGCTCTGAACTGTAGTACCATGATGCTGTTGACAGCCAAAGGTCCATGTTTTTAGCACATTTAGAGGATATCTGGTTGCTATGGCACAGTCTGAACACAGTCTAGCAGGCCAGACAGGAGCTGTGATGTGCTCCTTGAGTTAGCTCTTCTATCTCTGTATTGCTGCTGTTGGAACACCTGCAGCTGCAACAGACAGAGCATGTTGATTTTCAGCTGGAAAGCTTCAATGGTCCTTCCAACTTCCATTTTAGCAGAGTACATCCAGGGTTCTCAAATGAGGACTCAAATCAATTTCAAGCAATGTCTTGGTCCTTTTATCATGCAAGTAAGCTCACACTTTGTGTTAGTGAGAGACATAAGTCAGTATATTGTCTCTTTAATGTTCCCCAAAGTTGTGTTACAGTGGTTTCTTAGTGAGGAGGCACATTTACAGATTTAATTGGGTACTGCTTTTGGCTTGATCAGAGAAATACAATATGGACCTAGATAAGACGAAGAGTAAGATCCCTTCTGGATGTGAATTGTAAAGCCTATGTTGTCTGATGAAAGAAGAGCAAGAAAAAGGAAAATGATGTGCATAAAATGTGTGAAGAAAACTCTAAAAGCAAAGAAATTAATGAAATTGTGTGAGACATAAACAAAGGAAATGAATTCTAAGAATTCTGAGATTTCGATATAGATTTTCACCAAGAAATGTAAGATTTCTCCAACAACCAAAACATGCAAATCCTTAAAATGAAGTTATTTCACTGAAAATGGCCTTAATCTGTTGTTTCCTAGAGAAGTACTGAAAACGCCAACCCTGTATCAACTAAAAAAACACTGACCTGAATCAGGCTTTGAGACTGAGCAAAGAACTGCATTCAGCTTGTGGCAGCATTGCTGTATCAAATTTAATTCAGAGCACTGAATGTATAATTTTCTTTCTTGTCCACTAGTTTCACATATTTTCTCTATAGGCATTTGAATGAATACAAACTATGTCATTCATTTCAATCGCAGAGACACAAGAGACAGCTGCTTCTATGCTCCTCTCTTTTTAAAAGAACAACTGTCTGATGCAGATTCTCATCTGGCAAGCATATTGTCATTCTTAAATGGCGTTATCACACTCACCCTCTCCTCTCCCCTTTATATTGATCTTTAGAATAGACAGAATGTTTTAACCTTTGGAATTTATCACAATGGCTTTTCTTGCCTTATCCATTCTAGTGGGTTGAGCTCTCTGTATCTGCATTGAGATCTTTCCTATCTTCTTGCTTTTCTCACATTTCAAGAAGTCTGTCTTGTTGCAAAACTCTTGTTAGAAGACATATATAAATGTTTTTGGGTTTCTAATCCGAAAAAGAAATGGCTACACTCTCCAGGAATTAAAATTAGGTCTCCAAAGGAAATAACTCTCCTTCAGAAAATCCAGATGTCTAAAGAAAGATTATTATCTCTGACATGATCCTATCCCTACCATGCCATTTACTGTTTTTCTTCTCTCTTTGGATTTGATCATATTTCTGCCAGAACATTTAGTTTTATTTAAATGCAATGACACAAACATTGCTAATCTGGTTTCCCTTCATTCGTTTGTGTACTTGCTGTCAACAATGGTTTTATCAACCATCAAAATCTAATTGAAATGGCAGTGCTGCATGTAGTCACCCAGTAATTACAAAATAAATAGACTGAACTCTCAAATACATTTGAAAAAAAAAAGCCCCTAAAGTGACATAAAAGGAATAAAGTAATTAAAGAACTCCCTCTATGATTTTTAATTATTTTAAAATGCATATTTATCTAAAGACATCACTTCTAAGTTCTAGAGGTAGATGACTATGCCTTGTTTCTATATTTCAAAAAGAAGACTGGCTGGATGGAGTTAATTTGGAAAATTGTTCTAGTAAATAGTATAAAAAAAAACTTCATCATTGTACCACCAAACCTTGCTTTGCTTTCTCTTCAGAGAACTCCTGCAGTAATACACACATGACAGTTAATAATAGATTATAAAAAGCAGTGCCCTTTATCATCTGAACACCAAATCTTTAGAGGCTTGCAAATAGAACAGTCTGTTCAGTGATTGTAGAAATGTGACGTCAAAGCTCTGCTTCTTATTTGAAATGTCTTCATGTTACTCCAGATACTCCATGCCCTATCTTAGAAAAAATCAGGGTTATGCATTGTAGTACACAGACAACAGAGTTTTGCCTTAATGGAAACCATATAGCAGTAGCCTATTTAAACTTTTGGAAGAAAGGGTAACAGAGCTCTCAAAATAAGCCCTGATCATGAATGTGTATATATATATATATAGTCCTATGATGGGTTGGCATAGCAACTATTTCTTAGAACTCTGTTGCTGCCTAAGTAAACAACTAAAGCAGTGAGAATGTCTCAGCTAAGCTGTGCCTGTCTGTAGTACCAGCATGTATTGTACATGAACATTTTCTTCCAAAGATGTGGATATTCTAGTGCTGCTCACTTATGCTGACATTGTTGTCAGTGTTTTTATCAAAACCCCTAATTTTCTTGCTGATTTCATGACGTAATTTATCTAAAGATTCTATTTTTTTTTTCAATTCAGAACATAGCTTGGCATAAATAGTCTTAACCTAGACACTTTTTTATGGCCTTAATTTGTATAATTTTAATGGCATATTTTTTCTGAATGCCAACAAAAACTAAATGTGAACATAAATTAGTCATGGCAATCACTTAAATGAGCAGCATACCAGATTGTACATAATTCAGTCTTTGTATTTGTGGCAATTTTTATTAATTGTGTCACCCTAATATGTTTTTTAGATGCTAATCACTTAAACTGGTAGCCTTTCTTAACTGCAAAGCATACATTTTAATGTATATCATATGATCCTAAAAAACAATTGAAATTTGTGATCCTTTAAATAAAGATTAATTTATGAATAGTTTGTAATGAGTTTACAAAATGATTTTTTAAAATAGTTAGTAATTTATAATGAAGTCTAAGTGAATACTAAGTGTCTTATAATCAGTTCAAACACCTATCAACATGGTTTTAATTATCAGCAGCAGATGGTACTAATGTCCATAATATACTGGTAAACCATTAATAAATACTGTATAGATGGCACTAATCTGCTCATTAGAAGTTACTATTGATAGATACAAGCTCCCTACTATTCTGTTCGAATCTTTAAAAAATGACTAACCATTTTAGTTAATAAACCTTTGCAAACCATTTATCCATTTCTAATGAATGAAAGAATGTTTCAATTAGTGAATTCTAAGTGTCTGATTCCCAGCATTGGATGTTAGATTCTCTTTGATGTGGTTTCCCTGAACATTTTTCTCTGTACCTGTCTCCCTAGTGAGCTTGACAATTCATGCCATCAAGGCTCAATAACACTCTCCTTGTGTTTTAATTTTTATTTCCTAGGAACCTCTTAAGGGTACTCTTCTTTCTGCTGCTTAGAAAGGTATAATTCATGGAGGAAAGTGCTCATATCCCACCTGAGGGCATTTGGGCACAGAGGATGGTAGGGAACCAAAATTGTTTTGCTTCTTCTCTGATTTATTTAGATATTATACAAGGTACAACGCCTGCTAAAATACATCATTACAGCATTGAAGTGACTATAGTATTGTTTTGGGGAGGGATTTGTATCACTTCACATTAGCCCTTTCTAGTCTTTTCCAGTAAACTGCCTCTGAAGTCAGTGGGGAGAAATAGGCACATGAGATCTTAAGAGAGGTGTCTTCTTTGATTTGATGAGTCAGCCTCTGGAGTGGTTTAGCTCCCAAGCTTCTGCTGACTAAGGAAAGAAGTTGGCAACATGCTTTGGCTGTATCCCAAATTCCAGATAATTGAAATTAAGTGATGTGAATATGCCACTAGTGTGCTTCAGCTAAAGGTTAAAACCCCTAAATTAAATTATGTGTAAAGTATCTATGCACCTATATGTGCACCAGGTATCTAAACTTCCACTGTAGTTGGTACTGGCCTGTCAACATACCAGTCTGGACACTGAAGAATAGCTAACCTCTGTAAACCAGGCAGATCTATTCCTTCAATGAACAGTCTTAAGGACTCTTTGGCTGCATCAGTTCTATTTCCAGTGATTGTAATAGGATTTTGTGCTTCTGCATTACATGTAGTTGTCTACATTTTCAAACATGAAACATGAACTGAAAGGATCTGAATTCTGTCACTTGTGTCCAAATAGTGTGCTTCAATGAAGAAATAATCTGTGTTGATTTGCAAACAAAATGCCAAGTTATAGTTATGGCTGTGGTCTGTTCAAAGCCTGCTGAGATGCCGTGTGTATTTGTCAAATACCACCATTAGAATAAAGACCTTTAGCAAGCATGGTGTCCTGCAGGCTAGCTTCTGTTTCATCATGAGCATGACAAAGCTAATTCTGAGATCTCAGATGTCTTGGCTTAGAGCAGCGCTGCTGCAGAATGTGCAGTGCCCCTGCATTATGGAGGAGCGGGACGCTATTCCTGCAGGACGTCAGTGTGAACCAGAGGGAATTTATTTTTACTGACCTTGGGTTTGTGATTCAGTTGACTTTATATATGATGCTGTCTTGGATTCTCAGCTCATCTGGGCAGTTCCAGTATTCTTGGGAAGCAGACAAGGCTTCCCCCACAGCATCTGGCTGTCCTAACAGAGTGTGACAGGATGAGAGATGCAAGCACTTGTAAATCTATGTCTTGTATCATTTGTTCTTAGATATGTTGGAGCCCCTACCTTGAAACTGCACATAGGAGACTTAGCTGATGCTTCTGTCTCTCTGCATTTTCTGCATTAATATCAGGGTAGAGATTTCACATTCCTGTTAAGTTACTGTAGTTGTGCACTGCAAGGTTGCTCTGGATAAGAAATCAGCAATGTATTTGTCAGTCTCTTTCATGCTTACACTTTGCAGTTTCAGTAGCACAGTCTAAAGGCTTTCTTTGACTGACAGGGTTTTTTAAAAAGCACTCTCAAGTGATTTATGGGCACTTCCTACTGGAATATTTTATCTATCTTTGACTATATTGTTTAAATTTTTTGCATGCAAACACTGCTACGAGAAATTCCTTTTCTATTTTGACTTCCTTGGATTTGGGTGATGCTAGTAATCCTGGGCTTGACAACTCTCCTCTGTAAGAGTACTGCCCTGTGTCCCGTCTCACTAGCATCACAGGGACAGCAAGCAGTTTCTTTGCTCACATCTGTGTCTTGAAACTTTTAATGGGTGTGTTTTATTCAACTATTTGTGATATGACATCTTCTTTCAGCAGTAGCTTCAAAGATTTGCACACACGTGTTGTTTCCCTCTCCCCATAAATGCATTTTGTAATTACTAGTAGTCTTTGAGTAATTAGTGTCTTAGGTAACTTTGTATTTACTTTTTTAGATTTGAGGTGTTGGGGGAAAAAAGAATCTTCTGTGTGACCTATACTGCAATGAGTATGGCTCGCCATGAAGTAATTTTGTACTTATGCAGTTTTTGACTGATTTCCCTGACTCTTTATCATGCAAAATAACTTAAAATTGAGAGCTGCTATACCCTCTACAATAGTGTGTCTGTCCAACATCAGTTGTGATGTAGTTGGATTAATTTTCCTTCCAGGGAACATTAGCAGAATGTGGTGAGGTAGACACTTTTGCTACTCAGGAATACTTGCCAGTATCATGCCAGTCTTTTGAATTTTGGAATTTGGCACCAGGTCTTTTTCCTGTAATTTTTAATTTTTGCGTTTGCCTAGGCAATATTTCATTACATATTTGGCAGCGAGCACTTTTGTGTTTCATTCAAATAGCATGAGTCTATTCAAATGTGGTTTTTGCCTGACATTTCAGTATCTACCACACTACATAGCCAACACGTATCCTCTGACTTTCACAAAGATGTCTTTATCTATCCCATCCTTATTGGCCCCTCTTCTTTGTATAGTCTTTTTCTTCAAACACATTTGATATTTTGAAAGAAAGGTGGAGTTACAGCAACACTGCTTCAGCTATCTTCATGTGTAATGTAGAAGAAGCCATTTCAGATTTTCTAAAACATTTTAACCTTTGGCAAACAAGTATCACAGTGGGTTTGCCTGCTCTGTGTGTTTGGGGTTTCTGTGTTTTTAAATTTTGATTACACTGAATGCTGCTCTCAGCCTGGATTCTACTAAATTTTTAAATTAACTCCTTTATCTGAAAACATTGTTCCTGTATTATATAAGACGCTTGAAATTCCAACCAATTTCTTTGGTTTTCTGCTTGCAGTTGTTATTGAAAATATAATATGATTTTAAAATAAGTTAGCCTCACTTCAGTCTCTGTTGCTCTTGTAATGCTAAGGGAATCTTCATTTAGTGAACTTGCTATCTGCCCTTAAATTGCCCATATTTTCTATGACCTTGTCTCTGCAGTTGATGATAGTGTACCTGTTGACATGTACCCGTTGCTTTCTGTAGAGCTTCTTTGGGATTCCTGAGCATTTACATTTCAGCTGCTCTACCTTTCATCTCTATTACTGGTTTGAAACAGGTTATCTTCTTGTGTTGAGCTGATCCCAGCTGGCATCCACCCAGTTGTTCACTCACCCCCCATCCTCAGTGGAATTGCAGCAAGCAACAGAGGGCAAATGTAAGAAAAACTTGTGGGTCAAGGTAAAGCCAGTTTAATAAAAGTGAAGGGAAAAACACCAAGGGAAACATGAGGTGATGCAAAAGCAATCATTCACTGCCTCCCACCAGGAATTTGATGCCCAGTTAGTCTCTCAGCAATAGCTGCACTGGAAAAACTCCCTCCCACAGTTTTATTGCTGAACATGATTTTGTATGGTTTGTGATATGTTCTTGGTCAGTTTGGGTCAGCTCTGTGCCCTTCCAGCTTCTTGCCCACACCTCAGCTCACCTGTTGTTGTGGAGGTCAGAGTGAGAAGCAGTGAAGATCTTGACATTGTGCAAGCACTTTTCAGCAACAGATGAAACACTGCTCTTCTATCAACACTGTTTTTGTCACAAATCAAAAACACAGAACTCTATGGGCTGCTGTGAAGAAAATTAACTGCATTTCACCCAGACCCAGGATATTCCTAAAATTTCTGAATCACAGACCAGCCATCCTGTGAAATTTGATGATATATTGTTTATTTTATCAGTCTTTTTAAATTATTGAGAAAACTCATGCAGCATTTTTCTGTATACATAAACCTTTTCAGAGGATTTGTTTATTATTTAGGATTTTCTCTGAGATGCATAAATTCCATTAAAGCTCGGACCATGCATTACAACTTATGGAACATAATTTTGGGCTTTTCTACACTGAGTATAGTAGTTCTTCTTACACTCATTTCCTGATAAATCTGTCTTCTGCACTGTCATTCCAACTCTGGAATAACATTTTCTCTGCCTCTTCTTCATGGCTTTGTTCTTGTATGAAAGAAATCTGAATCTGAAGGAGGAGCATGGTGTATTTCAGTTTTGTCTTCCAGGCTGAGCAGTCAAGGGAAAGGACAAAGGAGGCACAGTCTTGGCCTCCAGTCTTGAAACACTTTTAGTTTGCATCCTTTTAAAATGAATTAATTTCCAGTTTTTTTTCCTGAATGGGCTAAAGATCGCTTGCTTAGGGAACATTCTCATGCTTATCTCCTGAACTGTGACCTTTTCTTTTCCTGGTTCCTTTTTTATTATTTTTTCTTTTTTTCTGCTTCTTTTTGTTTCTGATTTTACATTTCTATTGGAATTAATTTCTCATACAAAGTGATCAAAGAGCGGAGAGAGAGAGACAAACATGGAGGGGTGAGTGAAGTGAAGAGAGGAGAGGAGCAGAGCAGAAAGCCAACAGTACCTCCAAATATTAGTTCTTCCTTTATTCCAGCTGTTGTTTATTACCAATAACCTCCTGGAGCAGGAATGCCATAAGATTTTACTGATCTACTATAGGCCCACCCTGTCAGGATGCTATTTATCTTGGCAAAAAACCATATGAATCCAATATCTGAATTTAGCTGTAGCAATAATAGAAATATCTGGATCAACTGTGATCTGTATTTAGTGATGATGGTGTTGATGATGATGATGATAAGAGCAATAATAATAATAATAAACCAATAAAAATTTAAGATATACTATTGGTTTCTGATTTTGCAGTTCACAGTCCCTGCCTATGCACTAACAGTTATTTGTCTGTCTTACAGAAGTGCTGAAAGTTTTCATTAGTGCTTGTAAATAGGATTAGTATGCTTGTCTGAAATGTGTACTGAAGTACACATGTACTGTACAAGAAGCTGTAATGAAGTAAACTGTTTCTTTTAATGGAGTTTTACACCTCAGATTTTTGTGTGAAGACAAAGTGTCCTCTGTATTAGACCATATGATAAATATTTGAATATTTTTATTGGAAAAGTAAATGCATTGGATACTGAGACCTATCAAGCAGCTGGCATAAAATGTGACTATACTATAAAAGCTTTAATATTCATATTTCTTACCTGTGCATGGTGTATGATACTGATTGTAGATTTTTTTGTGATGATAGAATGCTCTGCTTTGAAGGAGGTATTTTGGTGTATAATAATAATGTGTTGTAGATTAAAACTCCTGTAGTTTCTCCTCAATAACAGCAGATTAGAATTATTATGATCTCTTGTTCTCAACAATCTGAAGATTCCTTTTTTTCCTGTTTAACCACACACAGAGTGGGAAAGCACGGGCAAAAGAATATCTGAAACCTGGGAAAAAAATAAACTAAGAAATTCACATTTTAAGTTTCAAAACTATTGCTTCAGAAAGTATGTATTGATTTCACAGTCCTGGGAAACAACAGCAAGGCAGAGCTTTGGTAATGACATACCCACACATAATTCTTTTAGTGCAAGCAACAGCAATTTCAGAAGTGCAAGGTAAAATTTTGTCCCACTCATGATGAAATCTTAGACAGAGGAAAAAAATGCCTCCCAGATTTCATTTTTTTTCTGCTTTACTACTAATCATCTGCTGTCTTGTATCTTTCAAAAAGCATAAGAAATACGCCAAGAGGGTGTTGTAGAGTGGAGTGCAAATGTTCTTTTGAATTCTTGGTGGCTGAGGTCAGACAATACTCTGTGTAGGGTTATGTGATGTGGTTACAGAATAAGAATACTGTGGGCAAGAAATAAAAGTTGTGGAGGGGAAATGCTCTAAGGGTCTTGTGTGAGATGCTGCAATGGCTTAAATGTTAGGTGTCGATGCAGACTGAACATGCCTGGGGCTAGAAAGCTCAATCCAAAAAAAAAAAAAGACATGATGTTGAGCTTTACAATGCCTAACTTTTATGCCTCAGACCCTGGATTGCAGTCCAGGATTCTCTAAGGCATCTGCACTCTGTGCAATGTGCAGGAAGAGACAAACACCTGCAGAATGTATTCACAGTAAATAGCATAGTGTACAGGGGCTGTCTAGAGGCAATCCATAAAGAAACACAGAAGAAAGGGATGCTTCTGAATGCCTTCTTCTTTCTAAATTCCAGGCATGTAGATATTGTTGTTTTTCACAGCTAAATTTATAAAGAAAGCAAGAAAAAAATCTAAGCATGTAGTTTTATCTTTGTTCTATATTCATCATAGCTTTCAGAGAAATCAGGAATTGTGTTCTGTATGGAAAGGCTACCAATTAAAGATATAGTCTACCAAGAGCTGTACACTGCAAGAAATGTGGATTGGAGTCATGCGTGTGGTTTTCTTGAGGAAAAAGCACAAGGAAATTATTGCATGGTGTGGCACATGGTAGTGACTGGGAGAGCATACTCAAGGTTTCTATAGGATCAATTATAAAAACAGGAAACATTTCCTCATGTTGGCTTTGGAGATACTCCCTGAATGGAGCTCGTGTAGTTCGTGTGTTATCCTGCAGAGGGGAGTTGTGCCAAGGAACGAGCTCAGAAACCCAAAGCAGTGCTGGAAGTGACAGCTGTGACTGAGCCAGCAACCCCAGCTTCTCAGCAGACCTAAATAAGTTTAAAATGTGCTCTGTTGATAGTTCTGTACCCCTTCTTGCTCAGGAGATAGCTTCAGTGATGAGGCTGTTCCAGGATTTTCATAACATACTCCATTGCTTGTTGGAGACATGCCTGAAATGTCCTGATTTGCTATTGACTGCTTCATTAGACTGGTCTGTACTTTCATACTGACTAGAGTAAGCTCTTCAATGCTTCAGGGTAAAATACCAGCTGTGCTTTTTTTTTTTTTTTTGCTATTTGTTGGGATAACTGGTACATTGAGAGTGCCACGAACATGGGTAAAGATTGTTTCTATTTAGACATATGTGTGCACTTCTGTCCTAAATGCATGACAACCTGTGTGAGGTACAGGCCTGCAGGCATGAAGGCACACAAATGCTCATTATAGTAATGTTACCCTCCCCCCAATCCATTAATGCATAGTTTAAGGTTTAACACAATTGGAAATTAAACTTTGTTGGGTAAATGAAAACAGGCTTTCATTAAGGCCTCAATTGTACCCATTATTTGGTGATAGAATAGGTGAGGTCCTTCTGTGTTAACCTTATAGAACCCATTATAAAAGCATTATCCACAATCTTTAATAATAGCTGAAATAGCAGCAACAATAGCAATAATATGTTGGGGTTTGTTTTTGTAGAGAGGTACCCTTTCAATGTTTTTTGAGCATTGTATTATTGATCTGCCTTTCTTTTTGTTTAAAACCTGATGGAGCCTTGGGGAGCAGTGTCTGCAACACTGATGGAGAGCTGCAAATACTGTTTATGTGTATGGGGGTCTTTTCTTTCTTGGTATTTTTGAAAGGTAGGCTCTTGATCACACTAGCAGGGATCTATTGATTTATACCTTAGGCTCAGTTCCTCAGGACAAGTCATCTTACATTCTGTAGGCTATATAAAAAAAGGGCTGTTGTATTCTCAAGTGTTGATAAATTCAGTGAAGAAGGATAGATACTATAAAAGAACTTCAGTGATAATACTTATAAAATGTTTGCATGTAGGCGAGGCATGACTTGTGTGCCACATATAATCCCACCAATGATCCTGCAGTTATCCAATGCATATTGCTGTCCTTACACTCAAACATTGTGCCAGTCTATCAATCTCTCCTCTTTGCTTTCAAAGCTCTGAAATTCAGGGTGAAAGGTTGCACACACAGGCAGCCTCCTTATTCTAGTCCTGGCAGGGGACTTAGATTCTGAGTCTTTTGTTAGCTCCCTCATGCTTTTGACCAATGGCTTCTAAATTTTCCTTCCAAGAGGAAACAGTTAATATTCTGCTAATATTTTTGGTGAAATACTGGAATACCTGGAAACATTATCTGCTGAGTGTTAATGCTGGGATGTTCATCAAGTACACACTTGTTTTAAAACAGGATGGTCAACAGAGAGTTTCTTCACTCATGTCGTAGTAAAAATTATGTCTGTATTACTTCATCTTGAGTAATGTAAATTTCATTGCATGTTGTGAGCACCTGAAAAGTGCAGTGCCTACAAAAACTTTTCCCACTTAAATAAAAAAAGGCTGAGTATGAAAACTTCACACTGCTTTTTTTCTTTTAGTTTTGTGGCTAAACCACAACATTGCAAAAATTGCATTCTGTTCCATTTTAAGTAGAATGTTTTAGTTTTGGTCTGAGTAAAATGAAAAGTTCTGCAAATTTCTTTTCAGAAAAAAAAAAAAAAGTGCCGAAAATGAAGGTATTTTACCTTTCCAGATATCAACGTTTTACAAGTTCAACTTAACATTTTTCATTGCAATTTTAATTTCAAAATGGAAAAATACATTCAAGTATCTTAGTTTTTCTAAATTCAACATGTTCACTTGAGCAATACTTACGTAGTTTAAATTTGCTTATAACTTCATTTTTCGTCTTAATTTTTTTGCCTTACAGGGTTTGCTCAGTCATAATTTGTACTTGCAAGTTTCTCTGGAGATATGAAAGTGCTATTGGCAAAACCCAGTTATCCTGTTCATATAGATAGCATGATTTCTTATTTGACTTATTCTGATGAAATTGTTCCCTTGCTGAAAGCATTTAAGACAAGATGGCAGACAGAGTTCCTTGCTTCCTTCTTCTCAGGAAGATTGAGAAAGTTTCACCGATTCTGTTATCTTGTCTGATGAACAACAATTAATTGGAAAACTATTTAGGTGCAAGAGATGTTGTGTGCAAGATTCATTTCACTTTTACATTAATTGTTGGCAGCTTGCCATTCTTATCACTTCTTTATTTGAATTTGCCCTTGCATCCTTATGCAATTTTTTTTACTATAAGTTTCTTACATGAAAGGCAGTTTTGTTTTCATTTTTTTATAATTAATTCTCATAAAAAATAAATTGTCAAGATGTAATGCTTCACTGATGTTATCCTTCAACTTAATTATGTTATAAGATGATCAGAGGCTGATTTCACAAGCTTTTTGAATTTGAGCTGTATTTTCAGATATTTTCCAACTACCACTGAAAAAATTCTTGTCTAACCTTTTAAAAAGAAAGACAATAAAAAATAGGAAGTAACACCTTTAGATCTAGATGCTGAAATTGCTTACCATCATGTGTATGAGTGCATCTAACTCCTCTGCAAGTTTTTTGTTGTCTGTAACCAAAATCCTCCCGTCCATATTTAGATGTTACTGTGTTAAGCACAGTATGTTTGGCAGGAGTGGGTACAATACACATAACCATGGAGTCAGCTGTAACATCCATTTGCAAAACTGGTTCAGGGAAATGAGATTAAAAATGTGGGAGCAACGAATTCCTTCAGTTAACATAAATCTGTGCCTGATTTGTGTTCCATGTGTGGTTCCTCCTGCCACAAATACAAGTTATTTTTCTAGCAGGGCTTTTGTTTTTGTTGTGTGAGGTAAACACTAATATTTACCTTACAGATATTGTTTCCAAACAATTGTCTTTTGTTTTGGTAGTCCTAAATGGTCTTACCATATCTTTTTAAAATTTTTTTCCTATGTTACCCCTGAGTTCATCATGTGTAGTATCTTTAAAGAGTTTCACATGAATCTGAGAGCTCTGTCTTCAGATAAGACTAGAGACAGGCGATAACCATTCCAATCTTAAGAGTTAGGACCACTTTCTGCAGCTCCCCCTCCTGAGCAAATATTCTGAGGATCACGATCTCCATGCTTTCTAGGGTACTTGTTAAAAATTCAGTTTGATGTACCAGTATCTCACACTTTAATCAGTACTACCTCACTCCTGTCAAATGTTCTGTAGAGAGAGTGAGTAGACAACTCTCAAATCTTTCTTAGACTTGTGTTTGATTTGCAGATCTGATCACCATAATAAAAGAAATACATTTTTTATTTTTGGAGAATCGGATCCACTTGTTACGGCTTAGTCACATTACTGGCAAGTGCATTTTAGCAGCTAGTGAACAAGTTTTCTAAAAATGCATGCTTCACTTCCCTTAGGTGAGTAAAAAGCAGTAGGTGCTTGGGAACACCTCCAGGGGGAGATCCTGTCTGCTGGATCTCCGTGCCTAAGTTTTAACAATACATGTCAAAACAAACAATTTGTTTTCAAATGCTGTTGGTGTCCTGCAATTAAAGATGTGAGCCATGCCACATCCGGTTACTAAGGCTACACAGAGTCTCCTCCTGTGCTTGACCGTACTGACACTCAGGTTTCATTAACGATTATGGCTCATTAGACGCCTGGGACTAGACTGCTCTTACCGGACTGGATGTGAATCTGGGGACAACTTAATTTCCTTTTCCCTGCCAAAGCACCTTTAGACTAGAGACTCTTTTCTTAAGATCTTTGAAAGTGTTTATGAAGGCTTGCAAATATCTGTCTTTTACTTTATTTCCAGAAAAGCATTCCTCATTACAAATATTCTTTCATACTTTACCATTTCAAGGTCTCCTTGTATTTCTTCCCTGTCATTTTGGGGTGGCATGATGATCACAGTCTTAATCATGTCAAAAACAAACTCATAACCTTTTATGACTTGCAATGTTTTCCACATTCATTAGTCCCAGGAATCTGCATGCTTGATTGTTTAATTTGAAATCTGTTGCTTTGTTTTTCTCCAAAGCTTTCCAGAGATATAGGTGATATTCTTCTGCCTTTTTTTTCTCTAGATCAAAACATGAGCTTTCTGACTCTTAGAACATTCTGTACCATTAGAATCAAAAGACAGCAAATGAACTAAGGTAGGCTTTTCACTTAAAAATACCTACCAGAAATCTTTTGATATATATAATAAAAAATAATTATTGGATTGTCTAAATACTTCAGTATTGTTTTCTTTTTTCTTTTCTAAAAGACTCACATAGTTCTTTTTACCAATATTTCATTTAAAACTTTTGTCCTCTTTTAATGACCCCTGAGTGCACTCACTTAGTGGTCATTCTTGTGACTGTATGATCTTAGAACAATAAGTTGGATTCATTCTTGATTGACCTTTATTAAATTTGAGCTTTTCTTTGTTTCTGGAAAGACAATGTCAATTGTTTTGGTCTCTCATACCTCTAATAAATGTAGTATTGCCATAATACTAGAATTCCGCATGATTTTTTTAAAGTATACTTTTACATCTGCATCTTTTATTCATTCAGCCATAATCCACTTTCAGTTAGTTTAAGATAACTATAATAGATAGCTATGACCTTTTATGGAACCAGACAGTCGAAACAGTAGCTTCCCCCCACCCCAGATTCAGGCACCTGTTACTATCCAGAGCACTGAGAGCATGTGCATGTGCCCATATGGATGAAGGAGCTTTGCTAGCCACTGTTTTCGAAGATGTGCATCTCTGTCAGAGAGAACTGCAACTCCAGAGAAGCAGATAGGCAAGGCTGTAAGCAAGGATCAGATGTATTTTGAGCAAATCCTGAGAGTGCAGCTTGAAGAAAAGGTAAGAGTAAAAGCTTTTGAGAAAAATTCTGATTGAAAACAGCACTAACAACTGTGTCCAAAAGCGAAGTTTAATACTTTTTTAATTTCTTTATTTCTTGCTAATTTCCTACTTTGTTATGAAAAGTAGTGTTCTGAACATTGTCATAAAAAACAAGATTATCAAAGAAAGATCTGACTCTATTACCAGTTTCTCTTTGAGACAGAAACCATTGTTACATCTTCTTGTTTAGGCAGAAGGCAGACGCAAATATATGTGATATGTGTATATGTGTGCATTTCTCTAGCCTTCTAATGCTGATTTTATAAGCACAAACATAAATAAGTAAACATCAGAAAGCTTAGTCTGAATGGAGTGATCTGTATTCCCTAAGTCTCTGTGCTTTTTATTTACCAATTACACATTACTTATTCACTATCTGTTTCTTACTCCATTACAAAATCAGTGTATCAAAACATTGGTTATTGGTCTGTACTGTTGCAGAAGAATGTGCCAGCTACAAAACATAGACAGGAGCATGTGAATTATGACAATTTATTTTTCCTATACAAGCTTTTTCCATAATAAACATAAGTAAGCATAGCATTTGGTCTTCATTTGGACTTTTATTTATTGGTTATTATTAAGGTGTTGTGGCCTTTGAATTGGTTTTTATATTAATTTCTGTATAAATTTGTGCAGATATTATTTTTATCTTTTTAGAGGAGATTGAAATTGGATTGCTGTTTTGATAAATAGCTAAATACACATTTACCTTCTGAAGCATTAATTGTCTATTTGTTTAAATATGTATTAGGCCTTTTATGAAATATATATTACTTACTGGACTACTAATTCATAACATAGCTCTTGAATAACATGCAATTCCACAATTCTAAGAAGTTTTTATAATATCAATGGTCTTTTTCATTTAACTCTGCTATTTGGAAATTTCTGTACTAAAACAAACTCCAGCGTACATTGATATAATGAAATACCTACTTAAGAGCAAAATGAGGCATATTTTGTTGATGAAGAAAGACAAAAATTTGCCATCTAGGTTTCTCTGTTGGTATCTGAATATTGCAAAAATCAGATTTATACTCTCCTGGCCTTTCCCATGGGGTTGCTTTACTGCATTAAAACCTCATAGTAAAAATCCACCTGCTGAGTAGGCTCTTTTCATCTTTCTTAGTTCTGGAGATCTCAGTCTGTTCAGCTGGGATGTTTTCCTTAGGAAGACAGGAATAGTAACATGTTTCTCCCCTCCTGTTTGTTATCTTCCAGCAGACAGTTCCAGTAAAGTTGCAGAGATATATATTTAATGTTTGCTAATAGAAACTTGAGATTTATCGTGGTATGTTTGAACAGTCACTCTCTGACTTGTATCCACCCTCTACATCTTGTCTTTTGTATGCTGAGGATATGTTATTTCCTTGCTTTCTTTGCAGATCTTTGGTATGCTGAAAGTTAACCTAGGGCTTTGAAAAGTGACAACTTGGCCCTGTGCTAATAAGGGTTTTCCTTGCTTTGCTCTAAAAGTACAAACATTTCACTGTCAAGTTGAAGGTTTGCACCTCCACTTTCAGCCTAGGGATTCTCAGTGATGTATTGCTGAAGCCCAGTTAGAAAAGTAAAGCCCAGTGTGAAAAAGGAGAACGTGCAGTGATGAGACCTTCAAGTTGGACTGTGACTTCGGCATAGGCGTTACTGAAGTTCGTGTGGGTGCTGCCAGCACCCTCCTCTGCTCTCCTCTGCTCACTGATGAAACACAGTGAGAGCCATCCTCCCATGGCTGCTGTATGCTGTATGCTAGAACATGGCAGGAGCTTCCTTTAGCTGGCTTTGCATGTTGGTAAAAATGAATGTGAGTCATGACTCTGCACAGACCTAGCACTGTGACACTCTTTTGGTATGGTGTCTTACCTCCAGTGAAAACTGGATGAATTAAATTTCTATGGATGTAATTTCTGCAAAGAGATATTAATATATGATATTGTTGGCATAAAAATACTTTTAATAGACTTTCCACTGGGAATTTTTCCTTTTTTCTCATGAATGAGATGCTTCTCTATAATTTTATTTTGTGTGAGACCAGTTCCATAGAAAACTGAAACTTATAGGATTACAGTCTTCATAGATCTTTGTATTCAGGCTTCAAAAATGATATTCAGCATTTTCAGAGGTAAGTGGCACTGACTGATGTTCACATGGATACCATGGCTTCTGATGGGAGAATATCATCGCCACTTGTATGTGGTTGATTTGCAAAAGCTGTCACTACTAACAGCATCTTATTTTTCTGTCCAAAATTTGCTAACAAACATCCTGCTTATGGAATTTAAGATATGAATAGTGCTGTCTTGTGAGGGAAGGAGCTGGCTTTTGCTGTACACACGTATGCACTTCCCTACTTGTCTCTGCCAATACACCACAATCTTGATTAGTGATACAGTCTAATATTCTAATCCTTCACATCTCCTGAGTCCAAATTTCCAGCCATGCAGAACTCTGCCATATTTGGAGATTCAGTGGGGTGTGATAAACAACTCATTTGAGACTAAAAGCAGTTTTTGAATTTGGATCTCTTGAGGTAAAGGGCTAGTTCACTTATAATTTATGTTATCTAGCTCATTCATGACAAAGATTTTCTGCACCAGAAACAGCTTGACAGGTGTTAGTACAAGACACTATAGTTACAATTAATGCAACAGCTTTATTAAATTTGACATTGACATGTATATTAATAATCCTTGGACTGGCATAAGAAAATCACCCAGCTATAATTTGAAGGTTTGCTTATACATGTGCATATTTGTGCTTGCTGTATCACACCTAAAGCCCTTTTTCCTTGTCTAGTGCCTTCTGTCACATCAGTATTATAAAGCAGATGTTTATTATAAATTATAACTCCTTAATATATGAGTATGTAAGGATGCAAAGTGAGTTTATGACTTTTCAAGATTGTGCCTAACAAATTAAACTACATATTAACATCAATCCTGCAGATTCATTTACAAATCAGATTACCTGAAGTGCAATATTGCATAAGTAAATACTAAAACTCTTACAGAAAGAAAGTATTTACCAACAGTTGAAGTACTGAAACATATCAAGTCTAAAAGAGACAAAAGACTGCAAGGAAAAAAGTAGTCTCTTCCACTAACAGAGTGAAAGATTTCTGCACTGTTTCTTTTCTTAATATTCTTTTCCCACTCTCTGTTTGAATTCCTTCCTATTCTGAAAAAAATTTTTTTTTTCAAGTTGTTTAGTTTGTATGACACGGTAATTTGAAAATTAAAAAAAGCACCCTGAAGTAATTATAATTCATTGTCATGATATGATTTAATCTGTAAATCTGTTAATTGCACTTTAAACCTTGCTGAGTTGATGGCTTTGAGTCCAGCTACACCAGTAGTCCATAAAATTTTAATCCCTTTTCTTTTGTCCAGAATTAGTGTTTGTGAATACCTTATCATGCATGAAAACAAAATTGTTTAGAATGAGTCAGAAGGAAATAGAACCAAACTAGGAAAAAGAGAGCTCACAGAAATTTTAAAAATAAAGAGTCCTCTGAAGATGCATTTAAAAATGGTTTCAGTTTTTCCTTTGAGATAAAGCAAAATTCCTCAAGTTCATATATTTTGAAATTTATTTTTATGAGGAGACTAACAGACATACAACATAGAACAAACTTGCAGTGGTGATGAGTTAGGTGACCTTTCAGTCTAAAATTAAGGGAGAAAGATAACATGCTTCTTCTGAGTCACTTCATGTAGATGAACTGAGGTATTTGAGTTCTTTTTGAGTTGCTGTTTGACTTTTTATCTTTGTTGTCTTTTTTATCTTTTCTTTAAATTTTAAATTTATTAGTTAGCTTTTGAATTTTAGGTTACATCACATACTAGGGACTCTGGCATTATTTGTTCTCTTAGTCTTTTTCTCTCTTTTTCTCTCTTGGTTTTGTTTTCTTTTTTGTCTGGGATAAATTACAGATGTCTATAGTGAGGGTGTGCAATGTAGATGTCTGTGCCTGAACTACTATGGCTCACCCTAAAGAAAGTAAGACAGTACTGAAGTACAGTTTATCTGATCCTGATGCAAACATTTAATATGGGTCAGAAGAAACACCTTAAAAATGCCCGTTCCTCTCTGTTGACTGCAAAAGGTGACGAGGGGGAGCAACAGAAAGGGACGTGTGTGATAGCAGGAGTCTAAAAGTAATATAGGCATCTAAAAGGAAGTGATATGATACGCATTTGTTATCTACTCTCTTATATAGTATTAATTTCCATGAGTGTTGCTGATGCAAGCCCAATCTCTGTCATAGGGAAGGCTGCTCCTTGCAAGTCTCGCTCTGCTTTCCAGTGGTTGGATATTTAGAGGAGCTGCTGCATCTCCCTTTTATCAGGGAGGGATATCAGTATTGCCCAGTAATGAAAGATCAGAACAAATACAGCTCATTACATATTTTTCATCCAGTTTCTGATAGAACAAATGCATTTCAACGGAACAAATTTTGATGAGAATAGTTTCTTTTTTGGCTTTGGCTCTCCACTTAGAAAGAAATAATTTTTACATTCTAACCACTTCTGTATTAAAACTCAAGTAAGTTTGGAGCAGTAGGGGAGAGTAAAGCTGAGCTAGGATTTCTTTCAATTTTTAAATCAGTTCTCCCTGAACTACTTTTATATTTTTCTTATCAAACGTGTTACAAGCCAACACTTAAACATATTTACTTACCTTTTAAAGACAATGCTATGGTTAGAAGGTTGGAGATCTAAGCAATGTTATTCCTGACAGTACCTTTCCATGTCTTCATATGCCAGATTTCTTTTCCATTCCTAGAAAAAGTGGTCTTCTGATTTATTATTTAAGACTCTATCTCTAACCAGTCCTCTTCTTTTAGCTTAGCTTGTGGCTGTGTTTTTTTCAATCAGGATTCCCAGTGCACAGCAATTGTTCATGAAATGTTCAAAGTTGGTTATGCCTTCTATTTTCATTTGAGAATGCAAACAGCATTGTATTGTTTGGGATAAACCTGGGGACCTGTGAAAATACCCCAGTGGAACCAGACAACCGAAACAACAGCAGTCATCTGCAGGACATTTGACATACATACCAGTGTGGAAGTATTTTTTTGGGTTTTGTGTTTTTAAGGGTATGAGAGCTTGTGACAGAGAAGCAAAAGCTCAGAGAAAGAAGGAAAGAAACATGCTAGCAAGGAAGGAAAAGGACATGTTTTCGGTAGCTGGATAACAAAATAAAGTCTGAATGGGTTATATTTGAAACTGAATGTTACCTAGTGTTGGGAGGAGAGGGTTAAAGCTGGAAAATTTGTCAAAGATGATGGAATAGTTTCACTCAAAGTGACCTTGCATCTGCGAATGTTAAAAATGTCACTGTGGGAAAACCCCATGTTTTTTAATGCCTAATGCTGTCCAACCTCCCCCTGTTTTGAGAAGTAGAATTCCTGCAGACAGAGAACACACTCTCACAGACATGACTGAAGCTTTTGTTACAGTGAGGTGCAGAGTGCCCCTCATCCACCTGTGCTGCCCTCAAGGATGAGCTGAGCATAACCGAGCCTGTGTGTCCCCGTGTGTCTCTGCTGCCTGCAGTTGTCAGAGAGGTAATGAAATAAATCTACTCCTTGTGTTTCAGCTGGGGTTTGATGGTTGCCTTTGGTTACCTGTGTTTGTCGATTCACACACCTACCAAGTGCTGGAGGCACTTAGCAAGGGATATGCCTTGTCTGGTTCCAGTAGAGCTCAAGAAAACCAGTATGGGCAATTTGTTGTAGACAGAGAAGGTTGAATCAAACATATTTGAAACATCAATATGTTCCTCTAGCTGATATTCTCTTCCCCAAAGCAGTGTAAAATTAGATTAATTGATCAAGTAAAATAATCTAATAGTATGCAGGGGAGTAGAACAGTTGGCATTGGCCTAAATGCACAGACAAAAACAGTAATTCCCAGCAAATACTGTGTTTTTGCCTCTTTGTTCTGTCATTTTTGCACTTGAGAGGCCTGTGGGTTCTATTGTTGTTCCACTGTTTATCTACTCACCATTGCACTGGTAGCAATATTTTTTTTTTGTAGGTCAAAGTGATCCTCCACATGTCTTTTACTGCACTAAACCCGAGGGATTACATTTGTTCCTTTATTTTTTTTCCCTAGCTGCTGTTCTCTTTCTTAGATTATCCCTGTGCTTCTTATCAGCACAAAACTTGGGCATTCTTCCTCATGGGATCCCCTGATGAGGGCAAATATTTTGAATGTCAAACTCTTCATTATTGAAACACTTGAAAAGCCTCATTAGTAAGAAACAAAACAGAAACACCTACATCCGTTTTACTTATCTGTGTCATCAGTGACAGTTCAGAAAGACAAACACTTTTCCCCTCTATTACTGGCATCATTAAATCATAAAGCTTGAAGGAAAACAAATGCAAATAAATATATGAAACTTACAGAAATATTTAATTATGGCTTTAGCCTAACATGCTAGCTGAATTTGAGCCAGCAGTGTGCCCAGGAGGCCAAGAATGCCAGTGGCATCCTAGACTGTATAAAAAATAATGTGGTCAGCAGGACCCAGGCAGGGTTTGTCCCCCTGTACTTGGCAGTGGTGAGGCCACACCTCGAGTCCCATGTTCTGTTTTTGGCTCCTCACTACAAAGAAGGAGCCAGGAGCTGGAGTGAGTCCAGAGGAGGGCAATGCAGCTGGGGAAGGGTCTGGAACACAAGTCCTGTGAGGACCACCTGAGTGAGCTGAGGGTGTTTAGCCTGGAGAAAAGGGGAAGCCTTATTGCTCTCTACAAATATCTGAAAAGAGCTTGTAGCAAGGTGGGAGTAGGTCTCTTCTCCCAGGTAAAAAGCTAGAAGACAAGAGGAAATGGCCTCAAGTTGCTCCAGAGGAGGTTTTAAGAGGTGGGATATTAAGAAAAACATTCCTTCACTGAAGGGGATGTCAAGCACTGGAACAGACTGCCCAGGAAGTTGATTATATCAAGAATCCCTGAAGATATTTAAAAGATATGTAGATGTGTCACTTAGGGACACAATTTAGTGGTGAACTTAACAGTATTAGGCTTATGGTTGAAACTGAAGATCTTAAAGGTCTTTTCAACCTAAAAATTTCTATGATTCTGTGATTCTATGTATTGCAGTATGATTCAGTACTAAATAATGCCAGGAAATACTTGGCAACATCCTATTTTTTTCAATGACATCCAATGCTCCTTGAAATCTGAAGCAGAATATCTGTATTATTTCCATAGGAGCTAAGATAAACAACCTTTCAAGAGCATTTCAAAAGGACAAGAAAGGATTTAATTACTTCCTTTTTGATCTAAACCCAGAAAATAATTTTTCTAAAACTGAGTCACTGAGGACTACACGTATGAAACCCTCACAGATCATCTTCTGTGTAGTGAGTGTACAAAAACTGCTTCTATGTTATTAAAACCTTTAATTACTTTGGTTGTGGTGGTTTTTTTTTCTTAGGGTTTTTTTTGGTGGGTTTGGTTTTTTTTGTGTTTTTTTTTTGTTTGTTTGTTTGTTTTTTTCAGCAAAGCACTATCTACAAGCTATTGGGCAAACTGTTGTCTGCAACATGTAAAAAATACAACTGGTAAATGTATCAAGTGCACAAATATATGTACTACAAGATGAAAGAAAGTACTGTGAGTACAGAAGTGCTACCACACTCCCCACAGTCTCATTTTCACTTTTTTCTCTGCTATACATGTGTGGTTGGCTGGCAAGTCACTTGATTACAATGTGGGAAGTGTCTAAGTTCAAAGTTAGTATTGCATCTCTATTTTCCCTTTGGAGATTTTTTCTTCCTTACCAGTCTTTTTCTTGTTTCTACTTTTTATTTTTTGAAACGAAATGTTATAGCTTTTTATTTCAAACAAACTTTTTCATTTCACATTTTGCTGTACATTTCCCCCCCAGAGGATTAGAAGATGGTTGAAATAACTTGAAAATAAAGCCAAATATTAAGCTGAATTTTTGTTGTTGGTTTCTCAACTGAATTAAAAAAAAAAACAAAACCATCCACAGTTCACACAATTCTACTTGAAAGGCTTTTGTAGTGAGTGTAGAGATGCATATGAATAAGCATATAGCACATAACTCATGCAGTAAACATTTAACTTCCCAGATGAAATGCCTATAGCATTTGGGTTAATGTAGCTTGTTGTGCCTGTGTGCTGTCAAGGTCTTCTGAGATCTTGTGTCATGCTTTTCATTTGCTCCACCTGGGCTCATGACTTACTTTCCAGTTATTCTGTCATTTACATCTCTGTCATTTACATCTCTGTCATTTACTCTTTTTTTTTTCTGCATAGCTGCTAGTAAGTGAAACCACTTGTGCCCATGAGGAGACACATTTATTCTTTTATTAAAATGTGTCCCATTTTATGTTTCAGCACTAGAAATATGACATGGTTTCTGTTTATTTTTATGTAAATATTTTAGGTGGCAATGTTTTATTATTTATTTTGTTGCCTCTTGAGTTCTACATGCTAATAGCAAATCAGTTCTTTCTAATAGCTTTCTTTTATTCAGATGTTTATTCAGGGTTTCTATTGCAATGGAAGAGTTACAGGATGCTTAATTTTTTTTACACTCCATAGTTTAAGTACAAATTCTTCAAAGTGAATGTTTCTACTACAGTAGTAAAGCTTGAATTGTGAGATGTGTTTGGAAAAGTAATTCTTGCACTGCATTTGCCATAGGTAACCCCAGCCTGATGTGTCAGCTGAGCTAATGGGGAGCAGGCTGGGGAATGTGAAATAGGCTGAAGAAGGTATGAGACAAAATAGCTTGGAAAATGCAGCATTTTGTTATTGTGTCTCACTGTACCAAGAGTCAGGGAAATGTGTATTCTGTCCATCTGTAAAGCTAAACAAGTAAGATAAATCTGCATCAGTTTTATACAGGAATATTATAATAGCATCAACAGCAACAACAACCACAGTAATAATAATAATAATAATAATAATAATAATAATAATAATAATAATAATAATAATAATATTCTTNTAATAATAATAATAATAATAATAATAATAATAATAATAATAATAATAATATTCTTTGCAAAAACTATGCTGGGTAAAAAAAATATCACAGATTTAAACTGACCACATTTATTTAGAATATTTTCTTTCACATTCTCCTCTACTTTAAGTATTACAAAACCTCAATTCTTTTAGTGGGATGTCGCTACTGCTGTTTTATTTTGAAATTTTCAAAGAATTTATTATTGATAATTAATTTTAAATAGGAAATGCAGCTCCTTTCTAGCCATCAAAACTACCCTTATGAAATTAAACAACAAATAAGAATAAACTTTTGACTAAATATATAGCAAAAAAAAGTTTGTTCCTCTTATATTCACATCTTATATTTTTACTTTTAATGTTGTCTGCCTTTCTAACTTGGTTTTAATCTGCTTTTCAGGGTTTATCTCGGCAACATCACTGTGGTAGAACTTGTGCAGACAGATATGACAGAACCCTGGTAACTGGTCCCTTTTTATATTTGATGACTGGTGCTGAATCCTGATGCATCTTCTACTAAGACAGCAGAGTCCATTGACTTCAGCTCAGGCTGAGCTGCTAGTGGCCTGTCATATCAGCCACTGATTTATTGTTACTCTGTACTTTTTCTTTTCTCAGACACAGCTTAGGTTGGACCATCCAAATGCATCCTAGACTGGAGGTGTTGGCTAAAGCCCATTGCAGCACTCCCAGAAGCCCTCTGGAAGGGAAGGCACTTACAGGTACATCAGGGGCTGGTGCCTTTGCACTGTGGAAGGTTTCAGTGTTTAATTTGTATAGTTGCTGAGCTGGCTTATAGCGAGTCTGAGAATCCTTAACTATTTATCCTTACAGCATCTCTGAGAGCTAGGGAATTGCTTTTCTCACAGTTTTACAGCTAGAGAGCTGAAATGTGCTGCTAACCAGCTTGCCCAAGGTCACACCAGAAATCTGCAGTGCACAAGGAAGCTGGCTAGAGCCCTAACCTCTACCAGTGTGATCCTCCCTCTACCAGATACAAAGCAAGAACAAACTAAAACCTAAGCCTCAGAGGGAATTTTTCAGGCTGCTTTGGCAGCATGTTTTATTTCTAACTATTTCTATTAGTTAAAGTTTTTCCTTTACACTTAACCTAGATGTTCTCTGCTGCAGCATAAGCCCATTAGTTCTGTTCTCATTGACTAGACAGAATAATTTGTCCCTATCCTCTTTATAGTAACTCAATGTATTTGTAGACATGTCATGCCTCCCTTCAGTGTTCTTTTCTTTAGTCTGAACATGACCAGTTCACTTAACCTTTTCCCACAGATTTTATTTTATCATTTTTGTTGCTCTCCTCTGAACTCTTTCCAATTTGTCTGCCTTTTTGAAAATGTTGTGCCCAAAACTAAACACAGTAACCCAACAGAGGCTTAATCAGTGTCAAGAAAACTGCAATCCCCAGCAATCCCCTGGAACAATAAATCAGGTAAGGAAGGCAAGAGACTGGCATGGCTGGGTAGGGAACTGCAGGTCAAACTAAAGGAAAAGCACAAATGCACAGGCAGTGGAAACAAGGACAGGTAACCTGGAAACAAAGAAGAGTACAGAGATGAAATTTGGTTAGGTAGGGATGGGGTGAGGAAGGCCAAGGTGAAGCTGGAACTCAACCTAGCAAGGCAACAAAGAAAAACCAGAAGGGCTTCCACCAGCGTGTGATCCAGACAGGGAAGGTCAAAGAAGGTGTAGTGCCCCTGACAAACAGTGCTGGTGAACAGGTAATAACAGATGAGGAGAAGGCTGTAGAACACAACTGGGGGAGCACAGTCCCTCTCACTGAGAGTAAAGATCATGTTCGTGGCTACCTGGGGAACCTGAATAAGTCTGCCCAATGAAATGCATTCCGGAGTCCTGAGGGAATTGGCTGATGTAGTTGCCAAGCTGCACCCCGTGATATTGGAAAAGTCATGGCAGTCAGGTGAGGTCCCAGGTGACTGGCAAAAGGGAAACATTGTACCTATCTTTAAAAAGGATTGAAATGAGGACTCTAGGAACTACTGAACTGTCAGCTTCCCAGCTGCCCCTGGGAAGGCTACGGGACAGATCCTCCTAGAAGCTTTGCTGAGGCACATGGAGGACAGGAAGGTGATTCAGGACAGCCAGCCAGCAGGTCAAGTCCTGCCTGACCAACCCAGTGACCACCTGTGCTGGGGTGACTGCATCAGTGGTCAGGGGAAAGGGGCTACAGATGTAATTTATCTGGTCTTCTGTAAAGCCTTTGACAGAGTCCCTGAGAATATCCATCTCTCTAAATTGGAGAGAGATGGATTCAATGGGTGGACTGTTAGAGGCATAAGTTACCCAGAGTGGTTAACCAGAGCCACGTCATCTACTGTGGTTACATCCAGGGGGTAGCAGCCAACAACTCACTCAGAGTCCCAATGGACATCAGCGATGAGTGGGGTCCCTCAGGGACCAGTGTTAGTTAATAACTTCATTAATGACACAGATGAAGGGATCAAGTGCACCCTCAGCAAATTTTTAGATGACACCAAGCTGAGCAGTGAAGTTGACACACCTGAAGGACAGGATGCCACTCAGAGGGACCTGGACAAGCTCAAGAACAGGGCCAAAAGGAATCTCATGAGGTTTAACCTCCAGTGTCAACACAGGGTGGGGGATGAAGTCCTCCTGCTGAGGAGTTGGGGGTGCTGCTGGATGAGGAGCTGGACATGACCCAGCCATGGGCACTCCCAGCCCAGAGAGTCAGACTTGTCCTGGGCTGCAGCAAAAGCAGTGTGGGCAGCAGGGCCAGGGATGGGATTCTGCTCCTCTACTCCCCTCTAGTCAGACTCCCCCTGGAACACTGTATCCAGCTCTGGGGTCTCCAGTACAGGAAGGACATGGACCTGTTGGAGTGAGTCCAATGGAGGGCCACCAAGTTGATCAGAGGAGTGGAGCACCTCTCTTATGAGGAAAGGCTGAGGGAATTGATATTGTCCAACCTGGAGAAGGGAAGGCTTCTGTGTGACCTAATTGCAGGCTTCCAGTACCTGAAGGGAGCCTACAAAAAAGATGGAGAGTATTTACATGAGCATGTAGTGACAGGACAATGGGGAATGGCTTCAAACTGAAACAGAGTAGATTTAGATCAGATATGAGGAAGAAATTCTTTATTGTGAGGGTAGTAAGTAACAGGAACAGATAGCTCAGAGAAGTTGTGGATGCACCATGCCTGGCAGTGTCCAAGGCCAGGCTGGATGGTGCTATGAGCAACCTGGTCTAGTGAAGTGTCCCTGCCCATGGCAGAGGGTGTTGGAACTATATGATCGTTGAGGTTCCTTCCAACCAAAGCTATTTTATGTTTTTATAACTCTATAAAAACCAAAACAATTACTTTGCTTGTTTTACATGTGATATGTCCATTATCACAAATCAATATAATATTTGTTTTTGTTAAAGTGTGCTATTGTGATTGGATTTAGTTTTTATTTATGACAAAGGCAATACTTTTCATGTAGAATTATTCTTGCTAACATGCTATCATTTTCCATACCCACTGACTTGGTAAATATACTTATCCTTATTACTGTTACTGCTTGCTGTCTCTGACTAATCTGAATCAGAGTAAGTCTTGTAAATTAAGGGGGGTATGGTCCATTCAGATTTGAGTGGGCTAGAAGGCACATGAGAGTGGATGGAAAAGAGAGGTTTGGTGGAATTTGTTGAATTACTTCTGTTTTACTAACATGTTACTGAGTTGTCATCTCCGCTTTTAAACTCATTATCATATTCTTCTTTCAAAAGTCCCTGCTAAAGAGCTAACAATTCCTTGATTTTTCTCAACAAAACCTGTGACTGTAAGAAAATTTGACAGAAATGTCTTTGTCTTTTTTTCTTCTTGACAGTAGCAGCGTTTCTGCCAAGAAATGTAGGAATAAGAAAGCAACGTCAGAATAATGTTGTTTTAGGTTGGGGGATTTTCAGTGGGAATCTCCCAAGGATCACTGATACCATCCTGATGTGGACTTGTCTTTATTGAATCACATTTTATTTACTTTCAACAAAAGTAATCTCTTAAAAACATCAGGGATATATATGGTAAATATGCCATTGAATGTCTATTTTATAGATACATATAATATCTGTAAAATCTTTGCCCAGTTTTAAATGCTATGGTAGCTGAAATTGTGTCATATGTCTCTCTCTTTTAACCTGTGGTTAGTAATTACACAGCTTCCAGTTCTCTGTCTTCTAAACATTTGTGTATTTCTGTGGTTTGCTAGTCCATAATAGTTCAGCCTTGAAAGTTTCTGCATGAATTAATAGTTCCCCCTGGTGACAGCTGGTATACAGTGATTTACATTTGTCAGCATGTAGCCAGATTTTAATTTATTTACTCAAAATGTTGAAGATTAATATTTCAATTATTAACCTAAATATGAAAGGACAGCCTGCCCAATTTTGAATGTAAATATCTTGAGTCCTATATAAGCTATTATTAAAAAGACTCCTAGTGAGATATTAGAAAACTAAGCTCTGAGAGAGCTGCTGAGCCGATGTAAACCAAGCACTTCTGAGTGACATATTTGCCTCCATTGTTCACAAAAGGCCACAGCCTCAGCCAGTTTCTAATCACACTGCACTTCAACACAAGGCACTGTAGGGAGAAAGCAGTTTTTTAAGAACTATAAATCAAAACACTCTGTATCACACTATAGTTGAATTAGCATTCTTTTGTTTGAGGCTGCTACCTGACATGCATCTGGCTGGGCACCCATCAAAAGAGAATGTGTAACTGTGTTAATTATATTTTGGTTATTGCATACTGACCTTTAACATCATGGAAAAAACAGAGAAGTAAGGTTTCCTTTGTCTTCAGTTAAAGTTTGCTTTGCTATCACAATGTCTTCAGAACTTACCTTGTGTTTCAGTATTTTGGAAACTGAGCAGACAGAGTGGTGTATTTGTAAAGTTGGATCTGGTGCTAAGGAAGAGCAGCTAGAGCATTTGCAGAGATCTAGGTGATAAGGACCACACAAGTCTGATTTAGATAGCATTTTAAGTAATTCATGATCTAAGAAAAGAAAGCCCATAACAGGGTGTTGGCTTGGGCTCCCTTATTGGCATTGCAGCAACTTTGCTCCTAGACCAGTTTATTCCTTTTTGTGTTTATCTCTGGATTCAGTAAAAAGCATAGTAGCTTTTAGCTGCCTGGACTGACCAAGGCTGTGGAAAGTAATGTATTGCTGTATACACTGTAGGCCAAAAACTGTGTATAGAGCTGGAGTCTCTCAATGCTGCAACACAGTCCAGGATTTAATGGGAGAAAATGCCATGTGAGATGCCATGTCTGTTTCTTCTGTGCATAATTTACTGGGCAACTTAAACTACGGACCTGTTTAACTGTCCTAGCAGCAGAATTTCTAAGCCAACAACTAAATCAGCTGCAGTGCTTGCAGTGCTCTGCATTTGCAGACCGACCTTATGATTTACACAATTTAAAATGTTTTTTTTTCAAAGACATGGCTTTTATAATGGTTGCCAAGATAGTTGTCAAAGATACAAATACCCCTTGGTCCTTGGTATAATGAAAACTTTTTTTTCTTTTTTTTTTTTTGGTAAAAAGTTTATAAGCCTTTCCAAGTATTGCTAATTCATTAACAGTGAAAATTCTAGAGAGCTCCTCTGGCTGGCCACGGTAATACATTAGTGACTTTTCCAGCACTGCTCTGTGGCAGTGATATTTCTTGGGTAGTAGTGTGGAGAGCAGGAACAACGAGGGAGGACTTACACTGTCTCATTTGTAGCCTACTTTTTTTTAAACTGAGGGTTGCATAAAGCAAAGTTCCCTGTTTCACCCATATGATAATATTCAATGCTAAGTTCCCATTAAATTTTTAAGCAAATTATTTTTTTATCCTAGTATTTTGGTTTCTATTCAAAGTATCACAACAAGTTCCAAGTTCTTTAATTAAAAAGACAGATATACATCAAATACCCAAGGTGACTTTTAAAGATGACAGATTTTGTTTATGTAGGCTACTTAACCATTCTAGTCTATTAAATATTGCTGTTAGGAGGAAGGAAAAACCAAAAAATTTTAATTTCCTACTGAAATTTGGACTTTGAAAAGATAATAAAAGAAAAATCTTCAGTAACTGCAACATTTTATGCCATAAAATTTCATTAAATATAATGAAACCTGTCATGTTAAAAGACTCAGTGCTCAATTTCAGAGATATTTGCTCTCTCACTCCTCCTCCATCGATGTTTCTTCCTCTCATTTATTGCTTAATATCTAGGGCAAAATTTCCCAAAATTTACTGGTCAGTGCTTACACCAGGAGCATGCTCCTTGTTAATAGTATAACTTCTCAGTGTACAACTTACTGACTTCCATATGAAATATTTGCTACAAGACAAATGGAGTAAAAATACCGTGATGCAATTATTCTACCCTGTTTGGTTTTAATACAATTAGATTATTTAAGGATGCTTTGGAGGAAATAATTTTCCAGCCTGCTTAAATCCAAGAAGTTATTCCCTCCTAATAAAAGTGTGAATATTGGCAAAATAATGAAGCTATTTGTTCCTTGAAATTTAGATTAAAAAAGAAAAAAAGAAAAAAAAAATTCCAGTGGAAATTATTTGTGTTTTGAAAAACTCCACAGACCCTGTAGTCCTACTTTTCCTGACCTTGCTACTGGTTATTTATGTTTGTGTTAATCAGTGTAGTTGTTATCCAAGCCTGTGTTGCCTGTGTAATATGTATTAGAGAAATGTGAAAAAAAAGTCAAATCTCTCTGATTTTCTCCTAAAATGTAGGAAAGTCCAGTTGTCCACTTGAACTTGACAAACTACGGAAACATACGGTTTACTTCTCCAGCAGCTCCAAGACATGAAATTCTCCATGGCTGTAACCCAGAGTCACTTGTCTTTCATTGCAGGGTACTACTCTTCCTGTTGGGGCTGCTTGTATTTTTTTGTCATCACTCTTTAAAACTTCATCACTCTTCCTCTTTAAGACTGTTACCCTAGTGCAAAAATAACCAGTTATTCCAAGTCTTTAAAAAATCAGTTTGTTTCCTGCGCCGTTTCATGTCTCCCATTGTACTATCCCTTTTCCCCACACCCACCTCCTCCAGCTTTCCCCATTACATGAATCACTTTAAATTATCACTACTGTTTGTCACTCAGCCTAACCCTGAGAAAACATTACACCTATTAGAAATGTATGCATTTTACAGAGCTATTTGGGAAGAATGTGATAAATAAAAGAAAATAGACATGTTTTTACCACAACCTGCCTGCATAATTCTTTTCCATCTCAGGTGTATGGCAAAACACATTGCAATCAATGGATTTTTTTCAATCTAGTTATTCATTGGAAGTGGTAGGTATTATTATTATTACTATTATTATTGTCATTGTTGTTATTGCTATTAATAGTATGAGGAAAAACAGTTTTAATATTTTTCTGTGTAATTTAAGTGACAAAGTAAAAGTGTCTTGTTTCTATCACAGAAAAACTCCCCTTTTTGTTGTATTGTTTTACTGTTTTACATTATAAATATACCATAAACAGGTTTTAAGGTCAAGCAGAAAGGAAGATTTTCTTTTCCAAACATCTGTCAGCAACCACGTGGAAGAGAAGACAGTACTAGCATAATTTAGCGTGCTTTCACTCAGTGAAAAATGTTCCTTGGGCACTATGTCAGGACATATATTTTAAGTAAAACTTTTCCCAAGTGCTTTATGTTAACATTGTATGGCTTTGCCTCTCTTACACTAATATTTTTCATTTTCCTTATTGTTTGAGGCTACAAATATGTCAGAAAAGGATCATAAATGTTATTTATTCTTCTGGCATCCAGGCCTCATTGTGATAACAGTGAGCAGTTGCCGCTCTGCAGATGGCAAGAAAACTAGTTCCAGGTTTTCGTGTACCTGGATGTCATTGATGGCTGTGCTGGAACACAACAAGCTAGTGAGGAAGCATTAGTTTTGGCAGGCAGAGTGTGGTTTGACACGTGTCCTTTTCCATCAGGGGCTGCAACAGGGCAGTAATAACTACACGTATCCAAGGGACTGGAAAATTATTTTCAGTTCCTTCCTCCCATTCCCCCCATTTGCATTTAGGGTAAACGTACAATGAAGTTGTTGGTTCTGTTGAGACAGAAAAAGAAAAGATACTGAAGAATATTAAATCTGAACACATTCAGTATAAATGCTCTTGGATCCTTCAGTAAAATATGCCTAAGATATGCTGGAATTATCTCCTGGGATAGGAAAGACATGCAAATATAAGATATAAAATCATAAAATCCTATTCATTGCAAAACAACATATCTGAAAGGAAGCAAATTTCTGCAAACAAAGTAGGCTTTAAGCTTAATAGTAAAACTTTGACACTAGCCATAATCTGTACAGTGTGCAGGGTTCAAAGCCATCACCCTGTCACCCAGCCAACACAATGAGGAACCCAGGAATCCAGTGACAACTGAGAGCGTTCTGGAACTGAAATACCATCAGATAACATCAAGGTCTGTAAAGGCACATCATATATAAAGGGGAGTCTCTTTCAGGCCAGTTCATGAGGTGAAAAACAGCATAGGTAGACTTCAGGGCACAAAGTCCACTTACTGGGTTAGATATGCTTTTTCCAAGTTCATTGGAAGATATGAGATATAGGGCTTCTTCCAATAAGCCTTTTTAAAGAATTCTTTCTTTTCTGATAAGGATTTTATTGTTAGATTACCATATCTGCATTAACCTTCTTAATTGCATTTGTAAAAGTAAACTACTCCAGAGGGGAATTTGGGAGACTTTTAGGGTAGGTCAGAGGAATTACTTCTGGAGGCCTTTTTATACCTTTAATTTGGAAGAAACTTGGCTAAGGACTTAAATGTTTATATTCTGTATGTTAAGATGCATGAATCCCAACTCTACTGTCTCTTACAGTTGAAACCATCATAGCTGAAATACTGTTGCTTGTAATTTTACTGTAAATAAGGCCTATGAAAGGATTTTGTGGGATCTACAGAAGCTGTCTGCTTACACAGCAGGTTGCATATATAGAAGTGTGGTTATATCACCAGTGTTTTGCTTATTGAAAAAAAATTATATTATTATATTGCTTTATATTTCTACTTGTCTTCTGAAAGAAAATAGTGGATGGTGGTGCCAAAGGAACCTTTTACTGATGCAGAAAATTGTGAGATACCACCATCATACAAATAGTAAGTAGTACAGGACAAACTCAAATTAATAAATAAAAAATGGCTTCTGAGGTAAAGAAGACTTGTGTTTTTCTGTAGAGACATGTTGGTATGTTACTTCTCCATAAGAAATAGGAATTTCCTGGAATTGATTACAATAAATACATTTATTCTGTAATAAAAAGAAGTGATCTGAAAACTACGTTTTCAGAGCTGAATGAGAATCCTGTGCAGACAAACTTGCAATAGAAACACACAGTATGCACAGCAATTGAGGCACCCAGTTATGATGTTTAACTGACTTTGTTCCTCCTAGAGAGTGTCAGCTTTATCCCCTTTTTTCAGCCATGGGGCTGCTGGCTATAGCTTTATTCCAAGGTCTGATTATCTAGTGTTGCTGTATATCTAATGAAGAAAAGAAGTGTCAGGAACTTTTTTACAATGTATCTTCAATCTGAAGCGATTTCAAAGTCTTTTTTAACTGTAAATAAAAGCTGGTGTGAAAGTAGGTAGTTTTAAATTATTTTACTTTTAAAATTTAGAGGATATGGGGGTAAATTTATGCCATGGGAAAGAATTTCATGAATGGTCTGTAGCCCAGTGCCTGTGGACTTCACTTGAACTATGGAAGAGTCAGCTGCACATTAAATCTGTTGCCAGACTTGGCTTCTCCTGCAAATATTGTTTGCGTGAATAAGGAAGTGTTCAGGGAACCAGACAGGTCCAGATTTCATTTGTTCTCGATTTTAGGTGCTTAACCAAAATGTCTACACCACTAATTTCTTATTTAGTGGTTATTTAGTAGTCCTTTTTATTTCATAATTTTTCTATTTTGATATAAAGATCCACAACAGATCCAGAACAATTCAGTTCTCTAAAAGTCCAAATTTGTTTCTGTAAATCATCTGCTCATTATTAAGTAGCTAGGTAGGTATGATGGATTAGTGCTTACATAAAAATAAGTTGAAAGTACAACATGGCACATAAGATTTCATATTGCAGAATCACAGAATCAATCAGGTTGGAAAAGAACTTTGAGGTCATCAAACCCTACCTGTGACCTAACACCACCTTGTCAACTAGACCACGGCACCAAGTGGCACATCCAGTCTTTCCTTAAACACCTCCAGGGACTGTGACTCAATCATCTCCCAGGGCAGTCCCTTCTAATATCTAACCACTCATTCTGTGAAGAAATTAATTCTAATGTCCAGCCTAGACCACCCTTGGTGCAGCTTGAGGCTGTGTCCTCTCCTCCTGTCATTACTTTCCTGGGAGAAAGGGCTAACCCCCATGTGGCTACAATCTCCTTTCAGGCAGCTGTAGAGACAGAGAGAGATAAGGTCCCCCCTGAGCCTCATTTTCTCCAGGCTAAACTCCAGCTCCCTCAGCTGCTCCTCACAGGACTCACTCTCTAGACCCTTCACCAGCTTCATGAACCTTCTCTGGACTTGCTCCAGCACCTTAATGTCATTCCTGAACTGAGGGTCCAGAACTGAGCACAGGACTTGAGTGGTGGCCTTGCCATCACTGAGGACAGGGGGACAGTCACTGCCCTGGTCCTGCTGGTCACACTATTGCTGGCACAGGCCAGGATGCCATTGACCTCCTTGGCCACCTGGGCACACTGCTGGTTCATGTCCAACTGAGTGTTGACCAGCACCCCCAGGTCCTTTTCTGCTGGGCAGCATTCCAGCCACTTTTCTGTTTATTTTGTGACTTTGTTTTTTCACTTCCCGTCCCTTTCTAAAGCACAGCAAAAAGTAAGTAGTTGAACATCAGCATTTTTCATAAAAACTTATATTTTAGGCTTGTCAACAGTTTATATTGAGTTCTGTACTGTTATTTAGTTTCCTAGCCTTCTACATAAGATTGGAAGCAATGAAAAGCACAAGTTCTGATACTTTTTTTTTATTATGGTGTGTAAGAAGTGCTTTTTAAAGCAAACTCATCTTTTATTTATCTCACCAAAAAAATAGCCAGATTTCTGAAGAGTTCAGCAGTGAATATGCTGAGCTTTGGGAAAAAAATATGTACATCTTGCAGCTCTGGACAAAAAGTTACAATGAGAGTCACCCACTCACTTCAAAATACGTCTTGTAATATGTTGTGGTAGACATTTAATCGGTTTGGTTAGATCAATGTCTGTTGTAATGTGTCAGTTTTGCCATTGAATTCACCTGGTTGAGCACTCTACCTTGATCAGTACTGTTTTACTATACTTGAATTTTAAGAAATCTTGTTTAATACTTGATGATGCAGAAATATTCAGTCAGTGGGATATTGAGATCTTCCAGCACACTGATTACAAATCTTTAGTAGAAGTGGTAGGTAAACATCCCACAGTCTTTCATGGAGTAGACACACATGCTCTTCACTTCTTCTGATGTCATATTCCTTTGAGGAGGTTCCTGGAAAAACCCTGGTGCAAAAGATATGTTAAAAAAGTCGATGACAAAATGTCACTGGGAATCGAACTCATATAAAGATCCTTAGAGTGGTGGAATATAAAGTGAAAGAGATGCTGTCACTCTGCTTTTATCTCTTTGATCCCATGTTCAAGACTAGTATAGGCCTGCAGCAGTGCTTAAACGATAGCACAAGAGCAGCTATTGACCTTAGCACTATTGTAAACCTAATACCATTTATTGGATTTTGGTTTTACTGATTTTGTACACTGACAAGATTTCTGTAAAGGCAGATCTAGCAAACGTTTCATTTGTATTTCTCAGGAAATTCCCCTAATTCTCATAACAATGATAACAACAACAACAACAACAACAACAACAACAACAAAACTGATGAACCCACCAACTAACCACACAAATTAAAATAAATATCTCACCCACAAATGTTGAAGAGTGTATACAGGAGTTTGTAATAAACATGACAGAAAAGGCAAAAATTTATTCACATTTTCTAATTTATTTCCATAACATGACTGGAAATAGCACAGATGAATAATAGTAATTCACCTTCTGATGAATGGAGATATTGATAATATCATACTGCCTGCAAATGTGCATTTTAAAAGAAAATATTCTGTTTAAAAATGTATGGATTTTATTTTTTCCCAAAACTCATTAAAAAGAAAAGAGACTTATTGCAGAATCATAGATTGGTCATTCCAAAGAGCTACTTTGGTCTCTGTTCTGTGATTATAAATTATGTCTATGATTTGGTTTCCGACTTGAAGGTCAGCTTCAAGTAAGTGGTAATACTTAAGAATAAACAAGGATTCCATATCTTAACTTCAGGAGAAACAAGCCATCAAGTTTTCATTTGCAGGTTTCACCCCTTAAGTGAAATTAACTTGAAGTGAACGCATCATGGTGAAGTGGTCTTGCCAAGGCATAAAGGAGCATCAGAATAACACATGCCGGAGCCAAGTTTTGCCTTATACAGTACTGGAATCCTAAGCCATGTGGGGAACCCAGAAAAATTTTGGAATTATTTTCCCAACCTAGTTTGAAATGAAGTTTCCAATAAGGAACTTGTGAGTTGAAACGAGTGAAGAAGCATGAATATTTCCTGCCACATTTTTCTGTTACTTGTCTATGATCAACTTGTGATTTTATGCACCTCAAGTTACACTGAATAAACAGCAGCAAAGAATGTCTCTTCCCATTCATAGGTATGTATTTCCAAATTGTGGTTATATGTCTGCTTGAAGTGCATTGAAGGGGAAAGTTGGTGACTTGTTTTTTATGTATAAAATATTTTTTATGTATAAAATATTAACATGCAAACTGAGTCACCAGGCATGTGTTAGCTATGATCTTTTATCAAAGATATATATTTGAATATATGTTTGACTAATTTTCTGCTCCATATTGGGTTTACATTTCCTAATTTCTGTGCTTTATATTGTTAGATTATAAAATTCAGTGATACTGATAAAGACTAGAACAGTGTGGGCTTGACTGAGGCAATGAAAACTTTTGAAGGTTTGTAATTTATCTCAAATATTTCCTCTTTTTGATCCAATTTAGCATGGGAAAACACACATATCCTGAGCATACTTTACCTTTAAAAATAGATATTTTTCTATATAACAGCAAAAGAAAAAGTAGCATGAACTGTATTCTACACAGAGATGTGTGTGTATTCCAGTCTGCAGTTCATACAAGTGTACTGTAAAAAGCACAACTGAAAATCACTAGTCACTTAAAATGTCATAGTCTGGAGTATGCCTGAGTTGTGCTGTCAGTATGGGAAATGAATTCAAATAATAGGTGCCATTACTGTAGCATGAAACTATTAGTTAAAGTTCACGGTGATTGACTAGATCACTTAAACCTTTATTAGGAAAAAAAAAAGAAATTTTGAATGTTCTTCTTTTCTTCCTTAATTTGAGCAGGGGCTCAAGGTTTAACCAAAAGCATCTGGAAATAAGTTCCAGTGCTGTGCTCCTGGTTCAAGTTTGAAAGAACAGAAGGCAAAACTCCCTGAGCATGGTGCTAACTAGTATCACAGGGGTGTCAAACTTGATTTGAGGTAGATTGACGTGTCATTATTCCTCACATTCCTGCTTCCTTTTTAATGATCTGCACCTGAGCTCTGGTGTGTATTTTGTGACACTTATTAGCAATCTACAGGTCTGAGAGAACTGTTGTTTATCCATCTCTCACCTGTTAAAACGTTAACAAGACGAGACGTGCCGCAGTGTCTGGTGCCAAGTGAAGGTCATGGATGGAGTGGAGAAGCCCCTGACATCTGTCTCTCGCAGTGGGCTTTGCACTGTGCTTCACTGAGAACAGCAGGCTGAGCCATTTCTCACCATTAATATCACTGGGTCCTGAACGCTGCTACCGGCACACATTCCTCGGCTCCAGGAGCGAAGTGTGGAGCTATTAACACACCTCATTCGCATCTGAATTAAGAATGTTGAAACAGTTCCACATGGCAGATAAACCAAAGAAGTCATTAGGCTTATTCTTGTCCACATGCTCTCTAATGCCTCATGGCAACTTCCTTCCCCTCTTTTAAATCAAGACTGAGATTCAAGGCTCCTGAGTATCAATCAGCCTGGACTAATCTTTTCTTGTTCTTATTCTTCTGCTTCAGAACAACTGGGTCTCATTGAGTAAAAAATTTATTTTGATTTCCACACCACAATATATTAATAATACTCTAGTATTAATAGCATTTGCATTTTGGAAAATTGTCATACCATTTCAGATAGAAGTGTTTTAGGATGGAATAGTTGCCTCTCATGTAAAGTAGTTTTAAATCATAGAATCACAGAATGGCTTGTGTTGAAAGGAACCTTAAAGATCATCTAGTCCCAAATCTGCTGCCATAGGCAGGCATGCCACTCAATACACCAAGCTGTTCAGAGTCCTATCCAACCTGGCCTTGAACACTTCCATGGATAGGGCATCCACAACTTCTCTGGAAAATCTGTTCCAGTGCCTCACCACCTTCTGAATAAAGAATTTCTCCCTTACATTTAATTGAAACCCACTCTTTTGCAGTTTTAAATCGTTGACCTTTGTCCTCTCACTGTTTGCCTGTAGAAAAAGTCCTTCTCCCTCCCTTTCATATGCCCCTTCATGGGGCTGGAAGGCTCTGGTGAGGTCTCTCTGAAGACTTCTCTTTCCCAGGCTTAACAACCTCAGCCCTCTCAGCCCGTTCTCATAGGGCAGTGCTCCAACCCTTGGATCTTCTTTGTGGCCCAGTAGTAACCCTTCCTTTCCCTCTTTAAGTCTATGAGTGAAGGGCTGTGAGTGAAAATACGCAGTAATTTGTGAATATATGCAAATATTATATAAGATATATCTATATGTGTACGACAGTGAATAGAAATTTGTCTCTTACTGACGTACACATAAAACAGCTTTGCAGAGGTACATACAAAAGTGATATCTCCTTTCCTTTTGTTTTCCTCCTCTCCTCTCCTCTCCTCTCCTCTCCTCTCCTCTCCTCT
>VWZP01000761.1:335854-402738 GCA_013396995.1 Dicaeum eximium
CTCCTCTCCCTTTTCCCCCCTTCCTGTGAACCTCTCTGCTCCCCTTCTCTTCCTTTTCTTCTCTCTTTTCCCCCTTCTCCTCCTTCCTTTATTTAAATATTTTTTGTGTAGTGGCTTCCTTTGTTGTGTTTTTATCTTGCCTTTTTTTTATGGTTGGTTTGGGGTTTTTTGTTGTTGTTTTTTCTTTACCTTTTTTTTTCTGCTAGTAACATTTTCTTTCTTTTGAAAATCATTCAGACATTTTAGCTCATGCTGGGCTGTCACAGACACTAACAGCTTGTTGAAAAACCCTTCCATTTCTTGTGGTGCACATGAAACGATGCCGTTCAGCAGAGACAGTGGAAACAAGGTGTGCAGTGCTTTCAGTTTTTATTTATGGCAATGGGGAGCATATTGCTGGAGGTACTGAGAACAGGTTTACTTTCTGAAAGAGTCAAATTTGTCTCAACTGTCTCTGGATGGAAACTAATCTATCCCAAAAGTAATAGAAACAGCTCCTCTGATCCCCTGCTACTTTGTGTCCTGAAATAAATGTCTGTTTCGTGAATGGTTAAACAAGTTCACTCATAATCTCATTAGTATAAGGCGCTCACGCAACACCCACTGAAAACAGCTGAACCACATTCCCGAATTTGAGTAGATTTTAGTTTTGACACTAAAAATAAATATCCCACTGGCTTACCCTTTCAAAAGGCAGACAAATGAAAAATAACTTTAAGCACTTCTATCAAAAATAAATACCATTTGTTTTTGGAGGTCTGATTCTCAGCGGCTGCCATTGATGTAGGCAATTGCAGGCTTTGGAATATGACATATTTTTATTGGCTTGTTTCTTTTAAAGCAAACTCCAAAACATTGTTTTGTTTTGTTTTGTTTTGTTTGGTTGTTGGTTTGTTTGTTTGTTTTGTTTTGTTTTGTTTTGTTTTGTTTTGTTTTGTTTTGTTTTGTTTTGTTTTGGGGGCTCATGGCTATTTAGAACAAACTCCCAATGTCTTCCAAATTACAGTTGTAGTCCTAAGTACAGTAGTGGGCAATAAATAGGAAAGATTAAGTATTCTGTATCTGGGTTAGAGTGGAACAACAACAAGAGACTGCTGCATTCTTTCAAAACAAACAAAAACATAATTGGAAAAATTCATTTATATATTCTCTTACATTAGATGGGGCCACTGAGTGAAACATTCACTGATGAATTACTCCTCTAATCTGTGGAGGAAAACCAGCTACTGGTGAATTAGAGTCCTGGAACAGAGCCATGAGAACTAAATGGCTAAAAATGAAAACAGGCAAACATTTGAAGAGTGTTCTACAGAACACAGATCTTTCAACACCTCCCCCTTTCCATGGCTAATTCATTGTCATGGAAACTGAATTTATCAAAATGTTCTTCTTCACTCCTAGTGACCCAGTGAGTCGACTTGCAGAGCTGGTGAAAGGTAACTCAGGCTGAAGCAATTTTTACAAATGATATGCAGCAGTTCATAAGTCAGTAAATTTTGAATGGCATCATTGTACTTCCCAAGTAGTTTTCCCTAGTCTCAAAAGACTCTTTCTGTCTGCAAGCTGGAGGTGTCTGAAACACTTACTAATAGGTTAGCATGGGTGGTATGTATGACTATAATCCTTTCTTCCCCCTCTGCTCTCCTTTAATTTGTTTTTCTTCTTACCCTGTGAATTTATGCTAAAATTTTGTTGTTTGTGTCCTTTCCTTACTTGATAAATTTTCCACAGCATTTTCCTGTGTTGATATGTAGCCCAAGGATGCAAAAATCTTTCATCACCTCATCACAAACATCTCTTCTTATCTGTTACTGAAGATAGGTGTTGACTACCAAGTGTAATGCACAATGACTACTGTATGCAGCCAGCTCTGCCAAATCCAAAATAACCCTGGAACTCTGAGTGTTTTCACCATGTCTCAGAAAGTGGGGTTGCTTGTATTTCTTCATCATACATGGAAATTGACATATAATTATTTTGAAGGTTTTTCACCTGCCACGTCACTGCCAAATTCCGTCAACGTTGATTTTTATTTTATTTTCTGTTAGCAATTAGTGACTTGTTGTCATGGAAACCATACTTCACATGATTCTTGAACTTAAATGGCTGAATGTGATCAGCACCCTTCATTCTTTAGTCTTAGGAGTTAAAGACTTCTTTTTGTGTGTGATCTTGATTACAGAATCACATAAAATATCTACAAACACACAAAATAGCAGAAGGCTACATCAATTAAAATGGAGTATTCAATAATTCATTCTTTAATTAAAGCTCTTCCTTTTCCTATTGCTGTAACCTTTCAAGTGTTAAAGCAGATACAAAGGCTAATCATTTGTATGAAGTATCTTTTCTAATCAGCAATTTGCAAAACAATAATGAAGGAAAACAAAAAATGGATATTTAAATATTTTTGCTTTTACTCTTGATGCAATGAATGGAAATATTCTCTAAATATACTTTAGAGAAAATATTTTCTAGTGGATAAGTCTGTATCTGTTTGTGGAGAGTATGCATTTATGTACACAGAAAGGGATGCACTCGTTTCAGCTTTTTATTATTTACTGAATATTTTTGTTAAACTTTAAGAGAACAGGTACATATTTCACTATTTGCTGTCTGTCTCCGTGCTCATTCAAGTTCCAGGAAATCAAAGCAATTATTCCAAAAACCACATGAAAAGCAGTGTGAAGCCACAATTTATCTCATAGTAAGATACATTGAATTCTATGTTATCACACAAAGTATGGCATTTCCTAGTAAATTGTGACTATGGGCTTTAAGTTCTTGTTTAACTTTTTTCCCGTGTTAATGCACCAGATCACTATTAATTCTTATTTCTCTAGAATTATTCCTAAAATATCTTTCAATTGCCATCTTCTCCTTAAATCTGTTAGAAGTACAGCCCATACTTTTAAATATACTTTTGCAGTCTAAACTTTTAAAATCAAAAAACTTGTATCAATAATTATATAAGCCCTGTGGTACCTACAACACGTACACGTTCTTTCTTAAACACCTCCAGTACATATTGGTTTTCTAAAGATTTGAGTTTAACTAACACTTCTTACTAGTTGCACAATGTATTTGTTTTCACAAACATGTGAAATTCTACTTTTTTTTCATTAAAAATGTATGGAACAAAAAGCATCAAATGACTAGTTCAAGTTTGTACTGGAGTAAAACATTTGACCTTGCATTTGTATGGGGTCAAATAATTCTACAGAACTATTGCTATTATTACAGCAATGTTAAAGAGAATATTATGAAAATAAAAATACAGAACATGGTTCTTCAATATGTACAATCAGGAAAAAAGTTAGTCTTTACAATCAGATGTAAATGTAATTTAAAATTACGAAGCTAAAAACCAGCTGATTTTCTTCGTTGCCCAGAATTCCTTTGGGGTATTATTTCAGTCTTGTAATCTTTTTAACTTTTTTATACTTGGAAAGACAATGGAATATGACAGGTTCTTTGACAGTTTGCTAACACAAATTAACCTCATTTATGGGAAAACTGGTTGTGCGTGAACATCTACTTCTGCAATGCTTTTCCAGACAATCTCTAAATTGCTGAATTTCTGGGAGGTCTGCTTCCTAAATTTTAAGCATTCTGCTGAGTAATAGCACTTATAATGTAACATGTATCTTATGATAGGCTTGCATATTGATGACTCTATAATATTTGTAGAGGAAAAGGAAAAAATAAAACATACCTGATATGTTCTTTCAAACTAATGAAAATTCACTGCTTCTTTGCATATGATTTAATCAGAAAACAGAGTTGGGTATTTGACCATGGTTTATTCTTTAATTCATAAAGAACTGTTCAAAACAATCTTAAGAGATTTGTGGTGGGAATTTATCACATAGAAATAATATTAGTCTAAGGGAAATATGTAAGATTGTATTTTTTTCTTTCTAGCCCGAAACATGAATAAATGATTGTTCCCAGGAACAAGGAGAGTAATACAAGAGAATCTGACCTAAATGTAATCCCCTTACAAAATATTGGTAACCGAAATAACGATTTGGCTTTTCTTATTTTGCTAAATTTCAGTCTTTGTGGATGGAACCTATTTTATAATTAGGTGAGAGGTATTATATAAGCTGGGTGAAGATGATGAAGAATATCTACCAAATAAAATACAACACCAGTGGACTTTAAAAATAAATTTATAAATGAAATTGCCAAAGGGTTCTGTCTATCCACCTTCTAAAATCATGCGTGTTTCTCAATTCAGTTTAAGATACACTGTTGAAAAAATACACAGCTATACAGCAGAAGACAATACAAAATGTTATACAAACTCCTATATTTCCTTATCAATAGGTGGGTTTTTTTTGTTTGTTTGTTTGTTTTTTTTGGTGTATAACCACTGGTGAAGTAAGGACCACAAAAGTTTCATGGAGGGTGAGGATAAATGCCATATTATAGTCTCTCTAGTTTCTCTGCAATGAAAAATTTGCAACTTTAAAGAGAAATATTAGCTCTGTGGTAAACAAGCAAAAAAAAAAAAAAAAAACCCAAACAAATAAATAAAGCTGACTTCTTGAGTATTTGAAGCCTGGACTGAAAATTTTCACTTTAGGCTACCTTTTCTGAAAGTTTTTTCCTACCACTTTTATTTGTTCTGGATGACCTACATTTACGGTGGTAAAACCTTTAATGTATAATCACATAATCATATTTTCTGTACATGCCACATATGTTAGAAATAAACTATATTAGGTGCATATCAAAGCATTAAAGTATGTTTGTGGATTATCTCACGCTGTTAAGGTAAAGCTAGATTCCCTGTTTACTGTGGGTCCACTTGTGTGAAGGTTACAGAGGGAGCCTTTGAAATCTCTAAATATAGCTTAAAAGAGTTTCTCTATATCTAAAATGTCATGACATTCACATCCAGTATCTTGGGATGCTCCAAAGTTACAAACTGGGAAACTGATCCTTTCCAGTGGCATAGAGCTCTAATTTCTAGCCTTACAACAATTCAAAGAAATGGACCTACCTTCTGACATTTAAGACATAAAAAAATGTTTTTTGAATCCAGCTCATCCTGTATGTTAGGAAGCCATATTTTCTGAGGAAGAATTACTGACTTAAAAAAGGTTAGAATGCATCACTTGTTGTTGTATTTAATTAAAAATAAGAAAAGTCCCTACTGGTTCTTTACAAGTATTTTATAGTTCTGAGTTTTATAAGAGGGTGTCTAGGTCATAAAAATGATATTAATTACTCAAAAATATATATGTTATATTATAATAAATTTAATATTTACCCAAAATGGACCTACTTATGTAGTCCTAAGTGAACCTAGGGATTGAAGATGCAGACATAAATGCTTTTTATGAGCAGAGAAAGGAGATTTTATTTGTTGCTATTAAGAAATAAGTTCAATTAAAGAGAATAATTCAGATGTAGTATGTGCTCAGTTTTTCTTGGACCCAGTGCTCATCAGTAGTGATTGTCTGTTCTAGGGTTTTTTTTTGCTGGTGAGACTGAATCTGTAATTAATTGCAGATATGAATATAAGAAGAAATTTACTTTCTCAGTGTTCTTCAGTAAAGCATTTCATTGAGCTGGATGACAAATCAGTGTCTGAAGTTGTGTGTCACAGCCTGACTGCTTTTCCATTTAGGGCCTATTTCACACAGACTGAAAAATGGTAGAGTGGTTCAGCTCCATTTGCTGAATAACCTGGAGGTCCTTAGGGGAAAAGGGGAAAAATCTGCTGTGTTTCAGAGAGTGCTGGATCTAACTTGAATTCTTGGCATGCAAGTAGCCTATTTCTCTTGCTTGCAATAACTTGTATTAAGCCTGGCTTTGAGTAGTGTGATGGGAATATCAGACCTGTCCCCAGAGTAACATTTTGCAGTCCAGCAGAAAAAAAATGCAGTTATCTGTGTGTTTGCACAGAAAATTATATATACATTTCTGAGCTGGATCAATAATGTTGATATTATATCAATATTCTTCTTGATATTGTACATGCCAGTTTATGGAATAGAATTCAAATCCAAAAATGTCAGAATTGTGAAATGCACTACCATTTTTCTGGCTGGATACCTTGGAAGGGCCTTGTTTTTAAAATGTGAACTTTCACAGCATTGTGACCATCATGTCATGGATACCCTGGAAAAAAGTGAAGAAAATCCAGTTTTTTAGTTTATTTTAATGCAGTCCAACGTAACTTCAGAAACATATCTACCAAAGTTCATTTTCATTTACATCAACTTTATTATTTCCTACATAATGTCTGTGAAAAAAAGTATAGCATATGTGAATATACAGGCATGTTAAAAAATTGCACATAAAAGCTATAGAACTAGACACATATATTGACACTTCAATGTACAGTTTTAAGAAATTCTATGTTATAGCTATAGTTGATTATGTAGCAAAATAGGCCTCAATATTTTGTTTACATGAAATCTAATTTAATAATGATCAATACAAATGATCATCACTAGCAGTGATGACCCAGGAAAGGCCAACATTTACACTGCAGAAAAGCTGAATATTTAGAGCCTGAAAAATCAAGAAACATTTGAATTTAAGTGAGCAGGAAATGCTTCCTAGATAGTGAAAGCATGCCTGGTTCAATATAACTCAGATGTCAGTTGAGCTGTTTCATTTTCCTTTTACATTTTCTTTTTCTTCCTCTATTTTCTTATTTCATATTGTCTTCTTTCTAAATGTGAGGTTCTAAATCAGTTATTCTTAGTCATCTAGCAGTTCCACAAGACTCTTAAAGAGGTAGAATGTATAAAATTAGACAGATTTTTTTCTCCATCTTTTACTTCTTGCTGACAGATGTTGAACATGATCTGAAGTGAATTTTAACCCTAAAGAAGGGTTATAGAGAAATTCTGAGATAACCTTCTTATAATGAGTTCATTGTTAACAATTCTAAGCTGTACTTTCACATTATCTATCGTGGCTTATAGACAACGAATCCCTATAATTCTCTCCAGCCAATTCAGCAGATCTGACACTATCATAGCTGTGGTGATGTGTTTTTGCATGTAATTGGGGCATGGAAGCATCCTTCACTGATATTTTCTGCTCCTGGAAGGCCTTGCATAAAAAGAGGATTGATCAAATGGTCTCCTACAGGGGTGCCATTGCTGCAGGCTGGTCATTTAGGGTTGCCAACCAAAATGTAAGGCAAATATGAGGCAGATAAAAATAAAAAAGAACAAATGGAGGTAGCTAGAGGCAGAAAAAAAACTGTCAGTCCATTCTTTTGTTATAGCTGTGCTTCAAGCATCAGTGCTTGTAAGAAGCTCCAAAGTGGCCCTAGGATGAAGCTCTGTAATTGGAGGCAAGCAAGGCACAGATGTTAGCTTTTATTAAATATCAACAGAATTTAACAGTGCCAACAGCCCATTGCTGAAGGAGAAAGAAGGATGGGAAGGAAATTCTTTCTTTGAGATAATTTCATGCTTACTGTCCTTCAGCACTACTCATCAGACCTGTCATTATGCTCTGTGTGTCTGACAGTGTCAGGCTAGATATAAATACCTGGATAGCTTTATGCACTTGAGTTCTGCATAAATAAGCTTTTGCTCATGAGATGCTGTGGGCTGTCCTGCCTGGCTCCCAGCTGCTGTTACTCAAAGGTACAATTCCCTCATAAGTCCAGTGTGGTATCTGTCATCCTTATGTATATGTCTTTACTTCCTTGGAGTGCCTCAGAAGTCATTAGACATTAACATTTAGGCAACCGAATCCTTCCCAGAATCCTAAACGGATTCCTTAAGTGGATGAAGGCAGATATTAGAGATGCTGACAACTGTGCAGCAAAATGTTCCTTTGTCTTGTGTCCTCACACTGAAATGAAGGTTTATAGAAGGAGGCAAAAACATTGAGCCAGATCTTTCTGCTTATTAGTGCTTTGTAGGTTTAGGGTTTTTTTTCTGAAAAACGAGCTGTTAGTTTATTTTAGCGAGAGACATTGTTGAGATCTGGTAGTTTGCCATGACATGGCTTCATCCAGCTGCAAAATGGATTTGTTAAGGCAGATTTACTTATGCACTTGGACTTTTCTATATTTTACTCAGTGAGTACAACTGAGGTTTAAGAATATCTCTGTTCTGAGAGCTCAGATCTCCTGTCTCTTAACTACATTCACTGGATCAAACTAGTAATTTAGAAATACCAGTCTTGCTCATTTAGGTTACCCTCTCTTCAAATTATTTGAATAGCACTGTGTTGTTCAGAACTTTGCCTAAGATAAGGCAAAAAGGAATTTTATATCAAATTATTTTACTTTATCTAATTCGGAACAATATAATATTGAATTGCAAAGTGTTGACGACAATTTAATTGGTTTTAACTTGTCAATACACCCACAGAGTTCTTTGTTTTTTCAGACTGACCATATACAAGCTGCCTTTATGCTGAAGGACCCCATTCTGAAATGGCTACTCGAGAGCAATTACTCAATGGTAATTATGTAGAGTTGAAAGGTATTCAGTGCTAACAACACAATCCCTCCCACCTTTGCCTCCCCTCCAATCCCCCAAGGTGCTACATGAAATGCTTAGCAATAGAGATTATCACAGAAGACATTGCTTTGCTTTGCAATGCTCATGCCAAAAGACAGCATTATTTTTGCCTGAAGTTCTCTTTTATGACATGTACAGATCAGCATAAAGTACTGTGCAAAATTAATTGAATTCTCCAATAATTGTTCTAAAGCCAAATACCATACAGAGCCTTAAGATATATATGCATTTTCAAATGTCTTTGTAGCCTGATTTGGGCCATTTACCTCACGAAATCTCAGCTAAAGGCTGAGTGCATTAATGAAACTGTGATTCAATGTACATTTTTTTTCTTTTCTGCATTTCTTTTTTTGATGTGCGTGCTTTTGTTTTCTGCTACAGTGAACATGTTTCTGAGGTTTACTTGATTTGTCCACCTGTTGGTGAAAATATGAGCAAGGATGGGGAATAACAGTGAATAGATATGAAGAGAAAGAGAATTGTGTCAAAGAAGATTAGAGAGAAGTATACAGACACAGCAAATCCAGCTTGATAGTTGTAGGAGATTTAATAGAGCAAGGAAGTTAAAGTTTAGTCTTACAAAGCTGTCTAAGCTGGGGACTGTATTCCTCTGCTGTGTACTGGTTCCTACTGCGCAGGTTCTCTGATTCCATCCCACACTGAGGGGGTCTGCTGTCAAGGATGTTGTGTCAAAATTAAGGAATGAATTCACTTTCATTTAGTATGAAAAATGGATCCTGGATAGGATAGTATGTTCTCGGATATCTGCTGAAAGATGAGGCTGGTCAAAACCAGTTTGGACCACTGAAGATACATTGAGTTGAATATTGTAGCATTCAAGGGATCACAAGGAGTTCAGCTCCTGCTGACGCAAAAAGATCGAGAGATGTATTTCTTCAGAGATAAATTCTAGAGTGGATCTGAAATGTTAAACAGTTGATTTGGGGACAAAAAAAAAGGGTAATTTGTGCATAGTAAGAATTTTAGTTGGAGCAGTCCTTGTTATATAAAACTCATCAATAGCAGGAGTTTGAACATAAAGTACATGAATGTAAGAAATTATGGACTAAATTCACATTAGTAAATAATTCAATCCAGTAGGGAAGGATCAGCAGATCAAAGTAGACATGTTGCCATTTATGTCTGCCATACATGACGTCTGGAGTTTTAGCTCTACGACGGATTTAACATGATTTCCTTGACTGAACATCTTTGCCTTGTGTATAGCTCAAAGCAGTCAAAAGGACTAGTCAGTGTGTCACATCCTTTTGTTGGTTGTGACATGAGGGTACATTTGATGGATACATCAAGTCACCATTTTTATTTAGATTTCTGTTAAAGAAATCAGCTTTGCAGTGGCTGAAGCTACTCTGAGCTGAATTGCATGTTTTGCTCTAGAACAAGTGACAATAGAATAATTATTCAATAAATTCATAAAAATATATCTGTTGTTCATATATCCCAAGGTGTGTCTAATTACTACTCAAACGTCAATGAATTAATTCCTAATTATAATTAAACAAATAAGACAGGCTCCATTTGAAGAAATTGGTCAGCAAGGCTGATTTACACTATACATTCAATCTTTCCCCATGTGTCTATTCTACCCCAAATAAAACATTAAGTATGTCAAAGGTATTACATAAATGCAAACATTTATAGACTCACAGAATGATTTGTGCTGGAAGGGACCTTAAAATTTTTTATTTCCCACTCCCCTGCTGAAGGAAGAGATGCCACCCTGATACAGAAGCCTGATTTTATAAATGTAAACTTTAACTGGAGTTATGTTACACAATTTTTTTTTTAATCTCCCTATCTTTAATTCTTTATATTTATGCATATAGTGTTTTAACGAACTGTTTAAAACTAGTAATTAATTAAATTTTTCATTTGAAAGAAAGACTGTACTATGTGCTGCTAGTTCTGTTAAGTCACAGATGTAGTGGAAGAGTAAGTGGTAATATTATAGGTTCATGCTTTCAATGTATTAATTTAGCAATTTTACTTTTCAATTCTGTATGTTTCTCTCATATTCTGCATTCTAGATCTTTTATTATGCTGCTTTCCCCTTCTTTTTAAAGCACCACTAATTCACCTCAGTGCAGCAATAATCAGTAACTGGGAAGGAGTTTGGAAGGAGAGGAAGGGAAAAGAGAGCTATTGAAGTAAATGAAGCATTACCCATGACTACTGTACATGCCAGTGTCTGTTTCTATACTAGCACCATATCCCCACTTCTGAGCATTTGAATGATAACTCATTTCCCAGATCATTCCGTGCTCAAGGGCAATAGTTACCTTCACCACAGGGAGAATTAGCACTGGCTTTTATAATTTTGGAAATACATAGCAATTACTTGCAGCAGAAATTTGGATCTCAGAATCCATTAATGAAGAATGACAGAGCTGAGATCAGGTATGGTGGCCCAGAGCTGCTAGATTTGCTGTTCTACACAATTGGTTCACAGAATCCCTATGCAGATCATCTTCCCTTTTCTTTTTCTATCATCTTTCTTCCTCCTTTACACTAATCTTTATAATTTGACCCACTTACCATCTCAGCTGTATTACCCTCCTTGTTTATTGCATTGCATTTCCTTACCATTGTGTTTGAATCATTTTTTGGACTCATTGTATCGCAAAAAAAGAAAATGCTTAAAGAACTACTTTTTACAGTTGCTTTGCATCAACATGAACTCTTCTTTGCTTTTCTTGGATGTTGCCCAGATAGTTGCCTTTGGTTTGTTTTATTTCATAGAATCATATTCATAGAATAGCCTGGGTTGGAAGGCACCTAAAGATCATCTAGTTCCAACCTCCCTGCTGTGGACAGGGCAATTTTTCAGTTAACCAGGTTACTCAGAGCTCTATATTTGACCCTCTGTATTTCAAAATTAAACTTTATTTTACTTTGAAGGTCTTAAGGATATATGAAAGCCATGTGTAGGTGTAACTAACCATGTACTTACACTGTTGGGGGTAGCATAATGTTCATAAAACTTTTTTTAGGATTCTGCAATTTGTGATAAACCAAAAAAAAGATAATGTTAAAGCTCACTTCTAAGTACACATACTCTCTAATGGCATTTATTTTCAAACCAAATTACAGAAAAGCTAAAGTCTGAGCTTGATGTCTGTCTCTCTGGGTAAGTTTCATTTTCACATACTATTAGAAAAATAGTTGTAATTGGAAAAAAAAGAGCTCGAGGGAATGTCTGAGAAATACCATAGCTAAAGATCTACACTGTTTTGAATGAATACTTGCTTGGCACTAATACTTTTCTTCCTGAAGAAATCTTGGACACACTTGTGTTTAAAACACTTGTGATTAGAAATTATTTTATCATAAATGTGCCAGTCTCATGCATACAATTTTCATTGAGCTAGGGACACACTGCAGAATGGTTTACAGCTGGACTTCTGACCACAGCCCTTGGATCCTAGTGTTTCCACCAGTTTTCAGTGCACACTACTTTCCACTTATCTCATCCATACTTCCTCATTTTGTCTATGAAGGTGATATGGGAGACAGTCCTGAAAAACTTACTGAAGTTGGAATAAGCAAAAGCCACTTCTCTTGCTGCCCCCTGCTCCCCCTTTGCCATCCGAGTAGAGCTAGTCCTTTTGTTGTGAAGGCTACCAGCTTGATAAGGCATGACTTCCCCATTGTAAATCTATGCTGACCAATCCAATAATTTTCTTTCCTTTAACACATTTGGGAAAGGTTTCCAGGGCTATTTGCTCCATTGCATTCTCCAAAACTTACGTGCAGATGACTGAATTGTAGTTCTTTGAACCCTACTTACCTTTCTTAAAGCCAGGGGTGACCTTTGCTTTCTTCCAGCCCCTAAGAAACCTCTGCTGATCATCATGATCCTTCAAAAGTAATTGAGATTGGCATCACAATGACACCAAACAGCTTCCTCAGAATTTGTAGATGCATCCTACAAAAGCAAGGCCTCAGTGACTGGAAAAAATGAAATATCACACCCATTTTAAAAAAGGGTTAAAGGGAGGATGCTGGGAATTCCTGACCTGTCAGTGTCATCTCAATATGTAGTAAGATAATGGAAGAGAACCTCCTGGAAGTTATGTCAAGACATATGGAAGACAAAGAGGTGATCAGACACAGCCAGTATGGCTTCATCAAGGGCAAATTGTGCCTGATGAATTTAGTTGCCTTCTAAAACGAAGTAACTGCTTTTGTAGACAAGGGAAGCCATTAACAGATGTTATCTATCTGGACTTTTGTAAGACCTTTGATATGGTCTCCCACAATATTCTTGCTACTAAATTGAAGATAAGAGTTTGATGGATGAACTGTCATATGCATAAGGAATCGGCTGGATGGTCACGTGCAAAGAGTTGCAGTCATATGCTCAATGTCCAAGTGAAAACCAGAAATGAGTGGTGTCCCTCAAAGGTCTGTACTGGGACAAAACCCTTTTAATATCTTCATCAATGACATATATAGTGGAGTCAAATGCAACCTCAGCAAGTTTACAGATGACAGTGAGTGGTGCAGTTGATACATGAGGAATGCCATCCAGAGGGACCTTGACAATATTGAGGACTGGGCCCAGGTGATTCCTATGGAGCTCAATAAGGCCAAGTGAAAGGTCTATATCTGGGTTAGGGCAATCCTTATTACCAGCATGAACTAGGGATGAATGGATTGAGAGCAGTCCTGAGGAGGACAGGTGGATGAAAAATTGGTTATGAGTTGGCAATCTGCACTTACAGCCCAGAGAGCCAGCCCTATCCTGGGCTGCATCAAAAGCAGTGTGGCCATCAGGACAAGGAAGGAGATTCTGCCCCTCTGCTCCTGCTCTTGTGAAACTCCACTTGGAATGCTGCATCCAGCTCTGGTGTCTTAACAAGATGAAAGACATGGATCTCTTAGAGTGGGTCCAGAGGGAAGAGGGTAGATTTAGATTGGACATAAGGAAGAAATATTTTATGAAGAGCATGGGCCCAGTTCTGTAGAGCGGCATCCATCCTAAGGACCTCCAACCAGGCTGAGGTGTCCTTTGAGCTGGAATAGCTGATCCAGATCTTTTGTTCCCATCTATATAAAGTGCTGTCCCTTTGTGATCCACTCCACATCTGGTATTATGTTGGGATCTCCATCTCCCTGTTGAAAAGATGTGTGACCTTCACTAGTCAGGAGTCTGTTGGAGCAAGAGCTCAACACCCTTTGATCAAGTTTCTGAAGAAGCTGAAATCTGCTTTTAAGGATGGGTGTGAAATTACTAAAACTGTCTTGAATAAGAAGAAAGTGACATATTTTATCATTGACTCCAACACTTTATCTTGGTATAAGACCACTTTTTGTCTACCTACAACAGACTAATAGAGAAATGAAAGAGAGAAAAAAGACAGGGCTGATCCACAGAAATTGTAATTGCTTTAAAAGGCTGATTTAATTGCTAATGAAAAGTAAGCCCATGGTGCAGAAGCACTAATGTTTACAAATTTTGCCACTTAGGTTTGAATTTTGAAAACTTCCTGTCCTTTGTATTATTAGTTGTCTTACATGATAATAATCTTCAAGAAATCATTTTTAAAAGTTAGGCTGATTTTGAATGCAGTTAAATAATGCTTATTTGGTGTTCCCTCTTTACACATATGCTCTTCCAGCTCTTTGATGTTTGTGGAGCAAATGAAGAATTTCTAAACAGTGCCAGAGGGACATTGTGCTAATTCTTTGAGAGAGAAAATCCTTACAATTTTAGTATGTCTTAAGCACCGCTGGTTTATGATAAGGTCTTTGTAGAGGTGCAATAAAGATAATGGCTTATTTAAAAAACTTTCAATATATTTGATTAGGAAATGAAAACCCCAGTTCTTCATGCATTGTATTTAAATGAGTGAATCTTCTTATTCTTCCTTTAAAGAATTTCAATGTATACATGGATACTCTGTTAAGTTGGTTTTATTTTTTAGGTGTAACTGTGTTTGAATATAGAGATATGGCTTGGATTAAGTGCCATCCCTCTCTGAAAGGTTTCTTTTCTGAGAGGAGGGTGAATATGAATTGGGGTGAACAAATACCACTGTAGATATATTTTTTAAATTCAAGTGTAAATACAAATGCCTATGAAAAAGAACATGTACAAGTATGTTCTAATAAGTATATTAATTATTTTTCAAGGGAGTTAATACTACCCAGAATTGAATAGATTATTTTAAAAAATCAGGATAATTAATTTAAGATTTTTATTGCAGATTTTGTGTTCCACTGCATGTTCTTTGCCTATGGGTTTCAGAAATGGGTGTTAATGGCACGTGGCACTAATACAGAGAAGGCACTACACAGTTTACTTTCCAGTGGCTGCTTTTGGCTGCAGTAGACCATTTGAAATGTATTCAGGTAGTAACTGAAAAGGGAGAGCAAGGATTTATTTGACTGTCCAGGGAAGAGAAGTTCAATTATCTTCTTGTGGATCTCCCATCACATGTGTAAAATATGGGTGTAAAGTAATTTGATCAAAGCTGAGCAACAACACGCCAGCAGCACTGTGACAAGAGCTTTAGATATAGCAATATGCGATGTATCATCATTTTTTCCCCACTAAAACCTAATGGGATGGTATAGCTTTTGATCTCTGCTGATAAGACCTTGTACGCACTCTGTATGACAATGTGTATTTTGAGTGTGTTGTCCTTCTGGCCTATATAAATAGATATTTTGAAGGCATATATGAATGCCCTCAAAAAAGTTTCCTTTTTTTCATCCAGAACATTTTTGCAGGCAGAAAGGTCCAGGGTTTCTGGTAGAGATTATATGGTGAATTGGGATGTTTTCCTTACTTCTGATAATTTCAATATAGCAAATTTTAGCTATATTCGAGTGCTTTTAAAAATGCCACTCTTGATACATCTAATATATTACTGAATACATTACCCTGCAGCCCTACAATATTTTTTAAAGTCACTTAAGTAGCCAATTACAATATGGGTTGCCTGTATCCTGATGTTTTCCACAAATGATGGCTCACAGTAATCCATTTTTAAGTCTGTCGAGCCTTCAGCCAGATGTTTTGTTGCTAACAGTTCCACTGGCTCCTCCAAATGCTGTTATCATTTTCCTGACCTTTGTGGTGCCACACTTTTGACCTCCTATTGATTTGGTATATTGTAATGATTCTGCTCTTGTGAGGCAACAGTTACTGCTGTTCTCTGGATATTTTCAGGTAGAGTGTTTTTCCACATGACTGTGTGAACAGTATTTTCCTGTGGTGAAATAATTTTTTTCTCCTCCTATTCAAGGGCTCTTTGTGAGCCAGAATGACAAAATTAACATCTGAAGGGCTGGTATTTTTTTCAATGTCTCATTAATCTTGTGGGATAAATGCTTTGCAGATTCCAAAGACAGAACATGTTAAACAGAGACAGTTATAATATGACATTAATATAAAATGTAGCAATTTTTTTTTTTAAACCTATATGCCAATTCCATACTGAAGAAGGCAAGTAGAGAATCAGTGCAGAGAAACAGGTTGGATAAGCAGTGGAACTGTCCACTTTTTTGCATGAGATTCTAAGGAGCCCAATTCAATTTTCTAATTTTCCATGAAAAGGGTGGCTTGATGCTTGACTAGCACTGTCACAGAATCACAGAATTTCTGAAGTGGGAAGGGACCTCTGGAGTTGAGATGGTCCATTCCCATGTTCAGTCTGGGTCAGCTGCAGCAGTTTTCTCAAGAAGTTTAAACTCCCTAGCCATTTTTTGAGGCTAACTATATCTTTCCATCTGCAATTCAGTACTTCAAAAGATTAGACTCCACAGTTAGCATTAATTTGTACTATTCCACCTCTTCCTATTGCAGTTAGATATGGGTAGTTTTAAAATTTCTTCTGTGTTTGTCATCTAGGAAAACTCAATGAGCACAGTAGCAATCAATTAAAAGTAAATAGGTATCTCTGACAGTTTAAAAGAGTCCCAAAGAGGATGACAAGAGATTGGTACAAGACAATAAATAATTTATAGCTGGAGAAAATTAATCAAGAACCCCCAATTCCCTTTGTCCCCACACGCAGGTGCTCAATTACAGTACCTCTAAGAAGAGGCAGGAGACCAATAACCAAACATCTGTGACATAAATGAATTTAACTATTAGGGAAGAAAGTCTTGAAGCATATAAACACACTAAAGTAACCAAACCAAATTACAATACAATGTAGGTTGCTTTGTATAATGCCTTTCATTATACTATTTCCCAGAACTCTTCACATAATTAAATAATATAAATGTTATGGAGTGTAAGGGAAATACTGCAGCAATAGAGAAATTTTCTAATGGAGGCAGAGAACACAATTATAAGCTACTGCAAAAAGTGAAAAAAAAAAAAATTAGAAAAAGAGAAGAATTCAGACAAAGATGACCATGAGACTCAGTTTCAGAAATCTGGTGTACTGGGGATAGATGGGTCCCATTTGTCAGCAAACAGCGTCTTTGGTCATAAGTTTGTCAAGCTGGTGAAGATGATTTTGAACTAGAATTGCTAGGGGATGGGATGTCAAGTCTATCCCACTCATACCAGTTTGATGCCAGGGCCAGCAAAAGATGCCCAGAACTTGGAGAGGGATCACAGGTTAGCCAGAGAGCACATGAAAGGTGGCAAATAGTAATTCCAGCCACTCCAGACAGTGACTCATCCTCATCAGAATTCAATTTAAAGTCTCTAAAAATGTGTGTGGAGGGTGGGGAATAAGCAAAAGGAGTCAGGGATATGCACACACCTGCAGGGCACAGTGGCATGGCTCCTATGACTGGAGTGGAAGGATACTTTAGGAAGGAAGGCAGGAGACACAAGGAAGGAGTGCTGTCCTCTGTATCAACGACCAGCTGGAGTGCATGGACCTCCACCTGGGGATGGAGAAGGAGCTGACTGAGAGCTTATGGATCAGGAATAAAGGGAAGGCAGGGACAGGTGATATTATAATGGGGATCAGGTCACCCTACAAGGAGACTGAATAGATGAGACTCCTAAAGGACAAATAGGAGCAGCCTCACATTCACAGTTCCTGGTCCTCATTGGGAACTTCAGCCACCCTGATGTCTGTTGAAGGGATAACACAGCCAGGTGTAAGAAGTTCATGAGGTTAGTGGAGTGCATTGATGATAACTTTCTTCTCCAAGTGACAGAGAATCCAGTGATGAGAGGTGTTATACTGGACCTTGTTCTCTCCAAAAAGTAGGGGCTGGTGGGGAATATGAAGCTTGAGGGCAGCCTGGGCTGCAATGATCACGAAGTATTGGAGTTTAAGATCCTTTGGGCAATGAAAAGGGTGTGCACCAAGTTCACTGCTCAGGACTTCAGGAGAGCAGACTTTGGCCTCTTCAGCAATCTGCTTGATCTACCATAGGATAAAGCCCTAGAGGAAAGAGAAGCCCAAGAAGGGTGACAAATATTGACAGGTCACCTCCTCCAAGTTCATGAGAGATGCTTCCCAACAGTAAGGAAGCTGGGCAAAACTACCAAGAGGCCCACATGAGTGAACATGGACCTGTTGGAGCAGGTCCAGAGGAGAGCCACTAAGTTGATCACAGAATTTGATCACCTCTCCTACATAGACAGGTTCAAAGAGTTGGGATTCAGGGACACCTTATAGCAGCCTTACAGGTCACTATAGGGATCCTGCAAGAAATCTAAAGAGGGACTTTCTACAAAGGTATGTAAAAAAGGTATGTAAAAGGGTATGTAAAAAAGGTATGTAAAAAAGGATGACATGTAATGGCTTTAAACTGACAGATGGTAGGTTTACATGAGGTATTAAGAAGAAAATCTTTGCTGTGAGGGTGTGAGGCACTGGAACAGTTGTATATGTCTCATCCCTGGAATTTTTCAAGGCCGGGCTGGATGGGCATCTGAACAACCTGCTCTAGAGGAAGGTGTGCCTGTCCATATGGGGGTTGGAACAAGATGATCTTTAAGGTTCCCTTCAAACTAAACCATTCTATGAGTTCAGTAGAGGGGACAGGAAGATGAGTAAATAGATATGTGACATCCCTGAAGAATTTTGGAAATAGTTGCCTGCCTCATTATTAGTTTTCTTCATTTTAATGCCTGCACAGTGCAGATGAATAAGTGAAACCTACCCAGGTTTAAAGCACAGAACAGACTAAACAGTGCAGTTCAAAATGGTTTCTAAATTGATTGTTGATCCCTATACATGTAGGAATAGTCCCTTCTATTCCATATTTACCTCTTCTGTTTTATAAAGCAGTAGTGCATGAATCCTTCTGGAACATTGCTTGTGAGTTTTGAGACTCCCAGGGCTCATTCAGTGGGTTGCTCATCTGATTGCTTCAACATTAAACACACAGTTTGGCTGCTGCTACTGCTGTAGAAGGCCATTTGTGTTCAACTCCTGACAAATGAGATAGGTAATAGCTTATGTAACATAGTTGGATTTACTTGCCTATTTTGACTTTTTTTTCAATTGATCAAGGAATAAGCTAGTCAGAACTGTGTTTTTGGTGTATCTTTACCTTATATAGACATACATATGTGTAATTAAAATAAAAGTTTATTTCCTAATTTCCATCAATGATGACATTTATTATTCTGTTTTGCCAAATAATACTTTGGCAGGTTCTTCAGAACCATTCCATAAGACTCGGTGATCTATCATCTTTCTCTGTCCAAAATACTTTTTTCCTACTCTTCTGTTTTTTTATCTAGTTACTACATGGAGGTGGGCCTTTCCCTTGTCTGGTGAGATATAATTTTTTTTCATTTCTTTCTAAAGATGCCAGAATGAATCATCCCTCTTGATTCTCATTGTAGCTTATAAAACTACTATTTCCTTTTTATGCAAAATGGGGCTTTAGTTGTCATCAAAACCTTGTTATTGTACTGATGTAGTCAAAAGATTTATTTTTATATTTAGTTCCTGAATCTAACTAATAGATTCATTTCAATGAAAAAGAATTATAAGCAGTAGCAGAGGGTGCAAGACCCCATTCCTTATGTTTGACATAAATGATAGTCAAATAAAAATCATACAGAAAAGGGATAAACTACTATCAGAACAGATTATTTCTGAGGAGTGCAAGTGACTACCAGGGATGAGATTCAGCTGACACAGGTCTCCTATATTAATAGATTTCATGTCCACAGGCAGATTCTAGATGACTATTAACAATGTTTCATTAAATGCATTTTCACTATGTTTCTGATTATTTTGTAGTGGTATTTTAAAATATATATTTTTATAATAGGAATTCCAGAATGTAACTTAACAGCCTCCACATCTCCTTTACTTTTTAAGGATAATTTATTTTTACCTGTTTTAGTAATGTCAATAATGTTTATTTTTCTGAATGATACATACCTCTTACCATTCAGAATGTGGACCTGCTTATACTGCATTTTTTTCATTTAAATTATATTTTAAAATTTCTTAGTCCTTTCTGTTGATGTGTGTAAGTTTGCTATGTGTTGAAGACTATGTAATTTTATAATTTAGCCTTTTTTATGCAGTTACCAATAGATCAATTTTGCTGATTTCACCTAAATATAAGAAAAATAATTTAATATTATTTGGCTTTTTCAAGAAATGTTTCAATGCCATTTGTGTATGAACTTAAGAATCTATTGTGGCTTATATGTAGTTGGAGATTCTAAATGGCTGTTTAGCTTCAGAATTTTTTTACATGAGAACCTTTCAAAATTAGTCCTCAAAATTTAGTTTCAAGGGGTACTAGTCACTGGAAAAAAGACTCAGGAAGTGTCAAAAAAATTGTATATAGTTTTAAGCATAGATCCAGGTGCTTTTCCAAATGGCATGGTGCCATTTTTGAGTGATTTTGAAGTGCACTAGAAGGTAATGTCATGGTCCTGAATTTATCAGTTTCAAGTCTGTCTTATACATGTATTCCAAAAGGTCCTTGGGGTGATGCCATATGGAGTATGAAACTGATAGGTTGGGCTATTTTGTAGAGCTGGATATCAGATGCTGAATGTGGCTCTGATACATATGGAACTGATCAATAGGTATTTTAGAACTCATTTTAAGTCATATATAGTGTAATGTATTTAAACTGTATGGAGTACTTGCCAAAGAACATGCATTCTCCTTCCTGGGAGCTCTCTCTCTGCTGAACAGTGCAAATGTACATTACAGCCAGTATTATTACATAAAGGAATCGTTGGTTAGTGTTCACTATATATAAAAATGTTTAAAATTCAATCTTTAAGTCCAGCTTTCAAAGTCCTTATTGTTATCATTTCTTCTTTTTGTGCATACCCAGAACTGCTCAGGCTAAGATCACTCACCTACATTTTCTTGGGATCTAGGACATAGGAAATTATCAAAGTTGAATTAAGCATGTAATAAAATGCTGCTGAATCTTCTTTCTTTTTAAAATCTGACAGGAACAATTTTTTTCCTTGCCTCCTCACTTTTCTCTCCTCTGGCAGGAAGGGCAATCATTTACAGAAACAGAAGATCTTAGTCCTTCTGATTTCTTTAGTACAAAGGAGATGAATCCTAGTATTGTTGTTTGCCAGGAGGGCCACTTAAAAACTTAATTTATAGAGTGTGTCACAAAGGGTGAGTCAGGTAGAATTGTGTGGAGACATAAGATCCATGCTCCTGTTGATACTGTTCCACTGTAACACTGCAGAACTGTAAGTGATGTGCAGGATCAGGAGAAGCATTCTAAGGAAGAATAACTCCCTACTATAGCTGAAGTCATCCCCTACCAGGGGATCATAATATATTATTTTCTGACAGTTTTTGTTTATATGTGGAGGTGGTATAACCCCAGCCAGCAGCCAAGCCCCATGCAGCCTCTTGCTCACTCCCCCACCAATCGGATGGGGGAGGCAATCGGAAGAATAAAAGTTAGAAAACTTTTTAAAGGCAGTTTATTAGGGAAAGCAAGAGCAGTACACACAAGAGAAGCAAGGAAATAAGTCACCTCTTCCCATGGGCAGGCAGATGCTCAGCCATCTCCAGGAGAGCATGGACCCATTACACATAACTGTGACTTGGGAAGACAAACACCATCACTCCAAATGTCCTCTATTTCCTCCTTTTACCCCCCAGCTTTATGTACTGAGTGTGATGTCATATGGTCTGGAACATCCCTCTGGTCAGCTGGGGTCAGCTGTCACTTCCAACCTCCCTTGCACCCCCAACTTCCTCATCAGCATGGCAGAAAAGGCTTGGCTCTGTGTAAGCCCTGCACAGTGATTCTATCCTGGTCAAAAGCTACACAGTGGAATAGTCATTGCGAAAACATACAAAAAATTCAAAAAATTATGAATGAAGAAAAGAGAACTCCTTAGGGTAGAAGGGTTTGACTCTGGTTTTGGTTGTGGGTGGGTTTTTTTGTTTATTTATTTTTTTTTTTTCCACAAGCACTGTTCCTTCTTCCAAGGTGTAAATGTACCTAATGTACCTTAAGCCCTACCCAAGATATCTCATTCTTTGAAAAAATACCCAATAATTGCAGTCTAAATCCAGGAATTAATTCAGACATCAATCCAAAATGAAGAAGGGTGCTTAGGTTTTGAGTCTCAAGTTCCAGACAGCATTTAATTCCAGGCAAGTTTAGTGATCAGCACTTCCTTGGGTCTTATTTTTGGCTTCTTGCTCATCATATGAGTTTATTTTCATTATCCTTTTGAGATCTTCATTCCTCCTCTGTAGGTTATATGTGTTTACCTAGTTCTAAGATTAACATTTCATTCTGGGAACCAGGCCTAAATTTACATGTTATAATGTATCTAGGTTAGTTGGTCACTATTATTGCACCTGGTCCTCAATGGCATGGCTTATGACACATAAGAAGCAGCATAGAAAAGATTGTCCTCACAATATTTTGTGGAAGTGGACAGTGCCCTCCTATTTTGCAAGGGCAATTCATAATAGCTAGTGTGTGTTCTTTAAGTTATAGAACTGCAGTTTGACTCATCTCATTGATGGAATATGTGTTTCTGATCTGATTAGTACACAGGTTCTATTCTGAGAGATATTCTGCCACCTCTTCAACATTTCTCATCAGCTAATAAATTTCATTTCTTGATTAAATTGCATGATTCAAGAAGACATTTACATATTTATGATCTCCCCATCACATTTCTAGAATTAGTACCAGGTATAGTTTGTTCCATTTACTTTGCATCTTTGAGTTGTCCCATATTATTGACTTACTCTTTACATTCTTCTGAGACAATACAAATTTTCTTTCTTTGGTGCATAATTTCTGTACTTTTTATAATTTTTTTAGTCTACAGTCAAATTGCCTGGATTACTATAAAGTTTCTTTTGCACTTGCTTCAAGTATCTGTACAAAGAGCTTACAAAAATTATAGGGCTACCCCAGGCAACCAAAGCCATGGAGTGCAACCGATCCATTCTTTCTTTAGAGGATACTAAACATAACATAATCAATCCCTATATTCTTCAATTTTTAAAGCTGTGTTTTGTCAGAAATAGAAAAACCTAAAATTGCCAAAAAGAAACCACACTAGATAAAGGGGTCTTGCTTTTCAGCCAGCAAAATTTAAATTGAGAAGTTTCTGTACAGTCTTATTTCTAGTCCTACTTATTTACCTCCACTATAAGTGAATTCCTTGTTTTTCTTGTAAGTCTCTTGGATCTATTTATATTTAAAATCACCAATTTTCTCTGTCTGTTTAACTGTTTTATTGGACTTGCGTGGCCAGGTTTTGATTGTGGGGGAGCTATGGGTGTGTCTTCTGTGAGAAGGCACCAGAAGCTTCTCCCATGTCCCGCAGAGCCAACGACAACTATGTTTAGGATGGACCCACCAAGGTCAAACCAATCAGGAATTATGGTAATATCTCTGTGAAAAAATGTTTAGGAAGAGAAATAAAGTTATTGTGCAGATGTAATTGGGTGAGAGAGGAGTGGCACGAGAACCTGTGAGAGGAACAACTCTGCAGAAACCAAGGTCAGTGGAGAAGGAGGGAGAGGAGGTGCTCCAGGTGTTGGAGCTGAGATTCCCCTGCAGGCCATGGTGAAGACCATGGTTAGTCAGGCTGTGCCCCTGGAACTCATGGACAACAGGACAGCAGAGATTCATCTCCAGCACTACAAGGCATGAAGGAAAACTTCCTCCCCTAGCCTCCAGCTACCTGAATTTTCAAAATGTGTAGCTATTTGGATATCTTCTGCTTTCCTGCTTAAGAAAATGAAAACTGAATGTTTAAAACAGCTTGTCTACAATCTTCTCAGAAATGGTATTTCTTTAAAATGCATCATGTAAAGGACAATGTCACTTAGCAGAAATCAAAACTTTTGAAAGTGTTAGCCATGATGACCAAACCATGGAGTAAGGGACAAATTTAAAAATCTATTCTTTTTTTGTCTGTACTAGTTGCAGAAGCAATTTTCTGCTTTCCTCCCCTATGCTTGTATTTGCAAATATACTAGCCCAAATGTAATACTAAGAGAGTGTTCTGGATATAGTCTAGCTACCCAGCCATGACACAATGTTGATATTAAGCCAGTAGGCATTATTGCCTTATATTGAAGAAAAATAGCTGCGTTATAGATTTGTAGTGAAAAGGACCCAGTAGTGTGTTCTGCTCTGTGATCTACCTAGGGAAAACAAAGTGCCTGCTAATCTGAGCACTGTAGCACAGTTTCTGATCTGTACTTATTTACAGACTCTTCCAGCATTAACAAGAAGAGCTGAACAGCATTTATAGACTTCTCATCCTGTTACTTCTCCCAGTGTTCATTTCTTCTTATCACCAACTTCTATGTGTCCTGGCCTCTCTATAGCACAGATAAATAAATTATCATTACCTATGGCAGATTGTAGCTGTTCAAGGAGATACGTTTTCTGCCATCAAGACAGCATCTCCCTTAGATGTAACACACACACAGTAATCTTGCAGCATAAAACTACAGCTGGAAACTATTTACAGAAACTATGGAGCTGGATTAATTTTTCCTCTCTCTAAATCACATACACCTCACCAGGGAGGTTATTATCTTTGAAAGACTTCTCTAAAAACAAGTTTTATTACCTCACCTTGCTGATCCACTCCATCTCTGCCATAAATATGGTTATTCAGTGCTGTTTTGTCCAGATTTTTTGACTTCTAATGGTATGATTGAAACTCTCAAAGTTTGTTTTGAGAAAGGTAAAAGCAAAGGACTTACCGAGTTTTGGGTAAGGCTAGAATCCAAAATGTTGCAGTTAAAACATATGGACAAGCAAGATGTCAAAATGTGCTCTTGAGCATCCTACATTTATGCAAATAAAAAAATGAAGATCTTGATATGAATTACTATGTCGGGATTTTAGAATCTGAATACACTTCCAGCTTTGCAGATGGACTCCAAACTATGATGGGACTAGTTCAAATCCCTTATCTTATATGAATATCTTATATGAACTGTTTGGGGGAAACTACACACATATCTGGATTTTAGTTTAGCAGGTGGAGCACATCTGCATTTTGAAATCACATTACCATGAGTGTACAGGCTGTGTGTGAGAGTGGAATGCTTGATGAGCGTTGCCCTCACCCTGAAACAAAATGCATTTTATAAACCTGAGTACTCAAAGAAAAATTTGACAGGTGGCGCCCTAATAGGAGTTTGAACCTGCACAAATTTGCCACCTCTAACTTTCACACTGTTTGCAAAAACAAACTGACAGACATGGCTGACTTTTCTTGACATAGCTTTAGAGCAGGACATTGTTTCAGTGTGGATTAGCATACACAGGCAACAGCAAGTCACACTTGATTTAAGGGGTTTTTTTTCTAGATTTTTGGGTTTTGTTTTTGCAATATTTTTTCTCATTTTATTTTGTCACTGATGGAGCAGAACCTGCTCCTGCTCATCATTCTTTTTTAATCTAGCCCAGTGATGAAACACACAACTGGGGCGAGCTTGGCAGTTGAAGGATCCAGATGCTAAACTCCAGGATTAATTTCTCTAGCAGAGGCAACTGGGAGTCAGATCCTCTCTCTGGCTTTCCTAGCAGCTTGGTTTAACTCCCAGCAATCCAAAAGGCTCATTTTTGTGTTAGCCTGGGAGTTCAGTTTTCCTGGAAGGTAAAGAACTGCCAGATTGGCTTTGTCAAATGAAGGATTTTGTATTTAAATATCAGTGCCTTGATTTTCCCAGCGATGGGAACTCAGTCATTGAAGACTTATGTATGTGCTAATGAGGCTTTCGTTTGGCATCTTCCTCAGAATGTGACAAAGGAAGGAAGTTGACATTAGCAAGTGAGACCAATGAAGAGGAGGGGTAAAAATAAGCAGCAATACAGTGACATTAAAACAGGGGAATGAAATTGTGATATATGAAGAGAGAAAATCAAAGCAGCTTAATTAATGTAGAAATGTAAAATCAGTTAAAATGCCATCAGATTATTATAATTTAAGATGCTTTTTTTTTGTTTGTTTGTTTTACTAGTTGCCTTTTCTTTTTCTTTTTTGTTTGCTTAGTTAGTTAGTTAGTTTGTTTTGTTTTAAAGTGACCTTCTTTTATACTTGATGTCAGGGAAATGAATTGCGACAGAACTGTAGAATGAAGAAACCTTGCATTCTTCCAGTAAATGTTTTACCCTTGTTGCTGTAGTACTTAATGAAAAGTAAACCCTAAATATTAAACTTAATTCAACCTCTAAATTGTGTGTACTGTGATTGCAGGGACTATTAGCTATCAGAAGACATAAAGCAATATAAACACACTTTGGATTTCCAGTAATGAGTTATGCATTGTGTGTGTTTTTTAAATAAGTTAATTCTGTATTTATCAAGCAATACGTGTTCAAGGTGCACTACACACTAAATGACTAGCATGTAATTTCACAAAAATATTACCAGAGAAAAAAATTAAGATGAATGAAAATTAAAATGTAGCTACTGCAGAAAAATACTTAACAATACAGTGAGTGCTCAGTTTCACATTTGAAAATAGATAATTTTATATGGCCATATGAAAATTAATAGCATACACTTTTTTAATATCACACCAACTACTGGTTAAAAAAAAAGCCTCAAATACAGTATGCTTCTCAAGATCAGATAGACTTATGTTTAAATAATTTTTCTTCTGCCTGCTATTTGGTCTTTCAAACCCACATTACAATAGGTATGGATGACTTTAAAAGAGGAAATTTGGCAAGATCTATAGAACAGTGTGAACTGGATGGTTCAAAGATCCAGTTTCAGTTCTGGTTCCAGAAAAACTGGTGACAAAAAAATGAAAATTAAACTTCACAATGAAATATTTTCAGCATGGAGCCAGAAGGTGATCTTAAAGGTTACATTTATTTTCGAGATTTATTCTTATGCTATTATATTTATTCCTGCATCTAATAGCATTCTTGACCAAACAAGCACCAGAAGAGCTCTGTGGGAGAGGACCTGGAATGCAACTCTGCAGAGTAGGGAAAAGGCTACCTTTTGGGATTTCTCCTTTGCTTTCCTGGATGAACACATTCTACCCAGAGCATTGAAATAAATATATTATCCTGAAGGCAATAAATGAGTTTATGTTCATTGTTTCCATGTTTGTGCTGTGTACACATTTCAGCTAGCACACAATCAAGGTCAGATGGATTTTATTTAACAGATGAAAACTAAGTGTATGCAGTATAAGTAGTGTGTCCGCTTGTGTGTTGATCTGAAAAAGTAATATGAGAATTTTTGGCTGCAATCAAGCTCAATATGATGCCAAGATTCATGACCTGTGGTTCATAGGTGGGAGCACAGGTCTTAGAATTGTTTGTGAGCAATAAATTACAAGCTCCTGATTAGAGAATTTTGGAGTATGGCTTTGGTCAAGGCCTTGTCAAGTGAAGAAATGATGGATCAGCAGAGGGATTAAAGTCTGGTCTAAAGAAATACATTGGGATATCTCAGGGGATAATCAGACCTTTACTCCAACAAAGGAAAAGTGAGCAGTATTATATGTATGAAAAAACCATGCATAGTCTCTATAACCTGTGTTCATGTCACCTTGTAAAATTAAAGTTTTCTTGCCTGGAAGAGGATACTTTACAGCAAGTAGGCTGCAAAGTGCTATTAAATCACTTGGCAGAGCTTGTTATGCCTCCCCTACCAGCACTATTTATTATGGGTGAGATCCTGACACCATTGAAAACAAAGATAAAATTCCCACTGAGTCTCTTGGGGCCGTGATTACAGGAGGTTACTTTATAAAGAAATGTATTTGTTTTGTGGTAGATGATGTGAGTCTTTTCAGATTGGGATGAGTGTAGGGACAGGATGACCTCACTTGTCCTGTTGGCAATACTCTTCCTAATGCAGCCCAGGCTACCATTGGCCTTCTTGGCCAGAGAACGCTGGTGGCTCACAGACAGCTTGTTGTCCACCAGGACCCCCAGTCCTTCTCCACAGAGTTGCTTTCCAGCATGTCAGTGCCCAGCCTATACCAGTGAGTTATTCTTAACAGAGCAGGGGCAGGGGCAGGACTCCACTTGCCTCTGTTGAATTTTGGGTGGTTCTTCTCTACCCATTTCTCCAGTCTGTCGAGGCCATTCTGAAGGGCTGCGCAGCCCTTTGGGATATTGGCCACACTTCCCAGCTTTGTGTCATCAGCAAAATTGCTGAGGAGGCATCTGCCCCCTCATCCAAGTCATTGACGGATAAATTGAACAATTCTGGGCCCAGTATTGAACTTTGAGGATACCACAAGAGACAGTAATCCAACATCCATCCCTGTGCCACTGATTAAAGCCCCCTGGGATCTGCTGTTCAACCAGTTTTCAATCTACTAACTGTCCTTCCTGAGTTTGCCTACGAGGATGTTGTGAGAGACAGTGTTGAAAGCCCCACTGAAGTTGAGGTAGACAATATCCACTGCTCTCTCCCCTCATCCATCCAGGTAGTTGTTCTATCATAAAAGGTTGTTTGGTTATTCAAGCATGATTTGCTTTTAGTCAGTCCATGCTGACTGCTCCTGATCACCTTCTTATCATCCATGGGAATAGAGATGACCTCCAGAATGAGGTGCTCCATCACTTTTCTGGGGATTGAGGTGAGGCTGACTGGCCAGTAGTACCCTGGGTCCTCCTTCTTGGCCTTTTAGAAAGACTGGGGTGATATTTGCTTTCTTCCAGTCCTCAAGCACCTGAAGTGATCACCATGACCTTTCAGAGGTGATCGTGGGTGGCCTGGCTATGGTGTCTGCCAGCTCTTAGCCCAATCTTAGATACAGTAAAAGCAGAGAAAACCAGTTCCAATGTTTTGGTAGGAAAGAAGCGCTATGGTTTTTAATTTTTAGGATATTTTTGGTCTTTCAAAACTGTTGCAATTCACATTGATGTGCACCTTAGAGCATCCTGTCGATAGTCTCAGAGAACTTGTAGAGAAAATAACATCTCAGAAAAAATACTATTCTTAAGGAGTTCACTTCTGCCAAATAAAACAAGAAAAATCCTTGCCACTCATTAAAGTACCAGTTTTGAAGCTTGTAACAGGAGGCATGAAAGTACTGTGAATAGTTCATCATGTCAGAATAGTGCTTTATTCCAGGAATTTATTTCATTTGAATCACCAAAATAACTATTTAACAGCAAAGTTCACAAAAAATACATAGGTGAAGATAACACAAGAGAATTATTTAATTTAACTCAGATAATTTTTAGCAAAAGAATTTGAAGGTGTGTTAATTTATCATGTCATTAGGGCATATGATATCACTGTTCAATTTAGAGTTAGAAATAGCATGTTGCCTCTAAACAATGTTGATATTATGTTTTTATTCATTTATATGGGTACTGCTGATATCCTTGTTTATCAAATTACCGCTGTGAGAGACTCTGTAGAACAGTTTAATTTTCAGTAAACCTTGCTACAAAAAAGAACTAGCATGTGATTAATCCATGGAAGCCTATAAAAGCTGTAGGAACTCTTCTTGAGAGACATAAATTACTTCTTTAATTCAAATACATAAACAAATTGTTTTGAGTAAAAGAACATGAAGAAGAACAGAAAACATACTATTCATTTTTCATTGAAATACCCTAAAATTAAATACCAGACTAATTTTTATCATATCAGATTCATGTCTGTTCTTAAAATATTTGGGGATGTAAAGGTTTTGAATTAGATTGTTGCGAATATGGAGCTGCGTCTTAGTGGCTGGAAAAGAACTGTTCATCTGACAAAGCAGTTATCCTAGGTTGTATTTAGGGAAGAATTGGAAGGTATAGTGGCAAAACATCAGTAAGTAGGCCTGACTTTCCTGAAAGGAAACCACACATCATTTCCGTGTTTTTACTGTTGGCTCTTCTAAGGTTTTGTAATAATCTGTGCAGAATACCAAATTATCTTTCCTTTTAAAAGTTTTACCAAAGTAAGTTATTTCTAGTCAATAAAAGGATATATTCAAGTGTGCCCTTGGCATCAAGAAACTAGAGGCAACAGCCTAAGAGATGAAAAAATTTGGAAGCTTTAGCATTTTTTTGTCAGCTTTGTATTCAGAAATTGAAAAGGCTTTTGGGTATAAGTTTTAACAGAATGCTCCTTATTGAGTTACACCTGACAGGAATAGTCAGTGAAAAATTTTAACTTGTGAATTATTTCTCAGCAGATAGTTACACTGGAACTCCCTCTGGATAAATGGTTTTATTTGGATTTTGGTAGACTGTGTCTCCATTTTGGTCAGTTAAGTGCTGTTAAAACCTGTTTTGAATTCTGTAAGCTCTAAAAGTTAATTTCTCCCCTAATTCTCTTGAAATAAGGAATTAGACGTGGAATGTGAAAGTAGAAGTACATAAAATATGTATGGCATATTTTGTCTTGAAGGAAAGAAACAAGGTCAACAGATGTGACAGTCAATGTATTTTCTTCACCTATTCAGTCTTGACACTATCTCTCTGAACAACACACACTTCTGTAAACTTTTAAATTGAATCTTGAGTTGAAAACTTTGCTGCAGATGTTGTGTCTTCATGGCTGGCTTTTTTTTTTTTTCCAGAAATCCCATCCGAGTGATGAGACTAATCAAATTATTATTTATAGTGTGTTGCTATGTTTCATATTCTATAGAAATAATAATTTATGGGAAATAGTGAATCAGATTACTCAGAAGACAAACAGACATCAATCTCAGACACATACATGTTCAAACATTGCCAAAATATTATTTTGATTTCTGTGTATATGTTTAGGTCATTATATTTTTTTTTGTCATTATTATGGTATTATTATGTTACAATTTTGGAACAGTAAATATGTACTTGAAAAATCTGTACTGTTATTCTTCTTTTTAACAAAGTATATCTATTATTCTACTTTTGGTTTTTTATTTGATAAAAAATAGTTTTATTAAATGTCACTTTAAATTAGTATATGTTAGGAGCATGTGCCCTAAAAATGCAAAGGTAAACCTTTCAACTGACAGACAGCTTTGTCCCGGTGAAACAGTTCAGATATGAATCTGTTAAAAAAAGGTGTCTTCCCCTCACTCCTGCATTTTCCTGTTGCTATCCCTGTTTTGCAACCGTTTCTCCTCCATGGCCCATAGTTATCCTGCTGTCAAATGAATTAAGTTCTTTCCATTTTGTCCTTTCAAAATAATAGAATCCTAGTTGTTAGCTAAAAGTATTGTTGTATTGCAACTCTCAAATTGCAACACCTTCTGCTCTATACAATTTTTTTTTATATGATTTATGGTAACAAATTCTTCATTGAGGTCTGCATTGGTCACTTCACCCTCATTTAATTTACCCGTAATTAATTTAAAATCATATGTGAAGAACATCTAGGCAGTCTATTGTCCTGGCCAACACAATTTTTACCTTATTCTCTGTTTACTTTTAAGTCTTAAATAATTCTTTCCTTCAAATTGCTTTTAAATCATTAGGTAACAATAGCTACCCAAATAATAATTTTATTTTCAAAACTGCAGTGGTACTATATGTACTAAACCCAGGATCTACACTCATCTGAAAGACAGAATTACCCAAGAGATCATATAATCTTTTTGATAAGGATTATATTGTCCTCAGACCTGAGTACATTGAATATCTACTGAGTTTTTTTTGCACCTTACTTATAGTAATTTACATTTGTAGACCTTGATTTCTATAAGGCAGCTTGCTTCTTATAACATGCTTAATGCCATCAACTTTACTTAAAACTGAAGCAAAATATTAATTCAAGTTTTGGGGCTGTATCTAGATTATATTTAATATTTTTCCTTGATCTATTTTTAATTATGTGGATAAGAAACTTTTCAGTATTTGTTTAATATCCTTTGCAAGATCTAATTTATCTTGACTTTTGCAGTTCTCACTTCTTCTCTAAACATATTGACCTGTAACACATAACTTTCACTACTGATTAAACTCTTTTTTCCTTTCTTGCAGGTCTGCTGTTTTTCTCACTTTTGAAGACACTATTTTCATCCATTTAGATTTGTAGCCCTTTTCTCCAAGTTTCTTCTACTTTGTATTGAAAATCAAAGAAAATTCCCGTGCTTATGGCTTAGGGAGATTCTAAATCTGTGGTACATTCAATTCAACTCTCACAAGTTTTCTCTTCTGAATTTAAAACCTTCATTATGGAATTGCTTTTATTTGGTTCCCCTTAATTTTGGCTGAGTCACTCACAACCACTTGATCCAGAGTTACACCATTAAAAACAACTTGATAAAGAGTTTTTAATTTTAGTGCCTCATATGAGGCTCTAGTCTCATAGAATTCTATTAGGAAATAAAATTCTTACAAATTCACATGAATTTATCTGAAATAGTCAGTCAGTACTTTTATATATAGCAATAACTTTGACCAGGATGCATTTCTACCCATAAGGCAAAACTGATCTATTTCCTGTTTGTAGAAATTACTGGGAAAAAACCAAATAGCAACCAAGAAACCCCCCCCCAAAAAGCCAAATGAACCCCACAGGAAATAAGCACTGTTAAGTTTGGGAGAAGACAGTAACTGAAAACAGACATGTAATAGTGAAGAGAACGGATTACTGCTTCTACATTACCTCAATTGTCCAGGCAGATTGGCACAAAAAATTATCATGTATTTTATTATGGCCCAATGTAATGTTTAGAAGAAGAGAATACAATTATAGAAACAAAGAAAATGTCCATGAAAGAAGAGACTGAATTACTTAGTATCTGGGATCAGATCTTATTTTGAATCCTCTGTTTCAAAACTGACAGAAGTGAAGGGTCATTCTGGGTGTTGCTATAACCCAATGAGAATTATTCCATGAAAAAGTGTAACAACTTCAACATGAAAGAGAGACATGAAATATATGCAGGTGACGGATTTACAGGATGTAACTTTCATACATAATGAAAGCTCAAAAAATTGACCTGTTATTAAAATTGTAGAGATATTTCCTTCTCCACTGGCTGAATTTTCCAAGGTAAGAAGCACTTAGAAATATAACAGTGGGATACAGTCATGCTGCTGAATACCTTACTTGGATGTACAATTTTTACTGAAGAAGTTTATGAAAGCTTCTGTCAGATAGAAGTGAAAGGATTAGTCTAGAGGTAACTCTTTTGTTTCAAATATAAAAAATAGAAATCATATAGCCCACCATCTTTCCATCTTAAAAAGGGAGTCAGCCTTTTCATGTCATGTAAAAATGCCATTCTCAGCAATACAATAGACTACATGACTAGCAATAAGAATTCCTCATAGTAGTAGAAGTTCAATTAATAAATGATACACAGACAATTAATGTATTTCTGACAGTGGTTTTAAATTTGAAAATATAAGTCCCACGGAGTTTTTCTGGGGGAAATGATATTCTAGAGGACCCAGTTGACTGGAAGTTAGAAAACCTATAAGAAGGATCAGAAGGAGGATCCAGAGAACGACAGGGCTGTCAGACTGACCTTGGTGCTGGGAAAGGTCCTGGAGCAGATAATCTTGAGTGCCATTATGCAATATACAGGGCAAGCAGAGCATTTTTTCCCAGCCAGCATGGGTTTATGAGAAGCACATCCTGCCTGAGCAGCCCCAAGTCCTCTGTGGCAGAATCATCTGTTCAGTGAATGAGGGAAATGTTGTGGTTGTTTTTTATCTGGACTGTAGTAAAGCTTTAGCACTGTTTCCCACAGGATTCTGCTGGCAGCTGGCTGGATGGCCAGTCCCAGAGAGCGGTGGCAAGTGGAGTTTTATCAGTAATGGGCAGCTACAGTGGGGTTCCCCAGGACTCAGTGCCGGGGCCAGTCCTGTTTAATATCTTTATCAATGATCTGGACAAGGTGATCAAGTGCACCCTCAGTCTGTTTGCAAACAACACCAGGTTGGGTGGGAATGTTGATCTGCTGGAGTGTAGCAAGGCTCTGCAATGGGATATGGACAGGCTGAATTAATGGACCAAGGCCGATAGTATGAAGTTCAGCAAGGCCAGGTTGCACTTGGGTCACAACAATCCCCTGCAATGTTACAGGCTGGGGGAAGAGTGTCTGGAAAGCTGCGCAGCAGAAAAGGACCTGGGCTTGCTGGTCAACAGCTGGCTGAACCCACAGCAATGTGCCCAGGTGGTCGAAAAGGCCAATGGCATCCTGGCCTGTATCAGAAATAGCATGGCCAGCAGGACCAGGGCAGTGAGTGTCCCCCTGTACCCAGCACTGGTGAGGCTGCACCTCAAGTCCCGTGCTCAGTTCCGGGCCCCTCACTGCAAGAAAGGCATTGAGGGGCTGGAGCACATCCAGGGAAGGATAGCAAAGCTAGTGAAGGGTCTGGATCACAAGTCTGATGAGGACTGGCTAAGGGAGCTGGGGCTGTTTATCTTGGAGAAAAGCAGGCTTGGGGTAGACCTCATCGCTCTCTACAACTACCTGAAAGGAGGTTGTAGCAAACTGGGGGCTGGTCTCCTCCCAGGAAGCAAGCAATAGGGCAAGAGGAAATGGCATCAAGTGGCTCCAGGAGGTGTTTAGGTTGGATATTAAGGAAAAGGGTGAAAGGGTGGTTAAGCATTGGAGAAGGCTGCTCAGGGAAGAGGTTGAGTAATTACCCTTGGAGAGATTTAAAAGGTGTCTAGATGTGACGCTTAGAAACGTGGTTTAGTGGTGAACTGGGCAGTGTTAGGTTTACGGTTGGACTTGATGATCTTAGAATTCTTTTTAAACGTAAACAATTCTATGATTCTATGGTTTCACCTAATCAAATATGTAAATAGGAAGTCTAGAAAAAGAATCTCTCCCGGGCTTCTATTATGTTATACCAGATGCATGTGAGACTCTTGTCCCCATCTGCCTGTTTCATCTTAGATATGAAAACATCATATTAATTGTGACTATCATATTAATTACATCTGATTGTTTAGGACATGAGTTACTGAATGCATCTCTCTCGGTGCAGGTGGCACAGTTTTCAATATGATGAACTATAGCAATCATGGAAAACGAGATAATTTATTTCTAATTTACACTGAAGGAATGAAATTTAGTTTTTTGGGAAAATATGTAGATCTTTCAGTCATTAAGGAAATTACAGTCACTTTTGTTTTAGTAATTTCTCTTTTATAAAAATCTGGCTTAAGGAAGAAAAATTACTTGACTATAATTGATTTCTACTATATTTTATTCTTTTATGCTACACCTGTCATCTTATCTACATGTCTCTCAGATTTAAGACTACAAAAATGACTGTAGATGAAGGTGGTATTTGTGATGTGTTATGGATTGTATTGAAATCTTTTGAACTCATTTAGGCTATGGCATTCTATGGCAGATTAATTAAAATAATTCACAGTTCCTTCAGCCTGGGACAGAGAAAGGGAAACAAGCCTCAGATGTGAAATGCACTCATCAGGTTCATTCACTGCTTGATTACTCTTGTATCCATCACATTTGTTCTGGTGAGTCATCAATATTTTGGCCATGAAAAAAATGGCAGATGAGCACTCCCGTGGTAAAAAGGCAAGACTTTTCCCACTGGAGACACAAATAATCTTTCTGTGTGCCTCCAGAAGTGATGTGAACAATGGAAAATACCTCCCTGCTTCAAATACTTTATCAAAAGCTCTGTGTGATTCCCCTCCACGGGGACCTATCTGAGCCTCTGTTCAATGGGGAAGCCAAAAACTTGAGTCAAAAACTGCTTAAGGTGATGACAAGAGTTTTATTTTTCTGGGTGTTTAAAATTCACCACAGGAGGTAAAAAGTCATTCAGCTCTCTTACTTCACTTAAGTGTGCCCTTCATAAAATGCCCAAATAAAAAGATTTCTCCACTTATCAACAGTTAGCAATCTTTTTAGCTTAGCCTGCCAACAGTCTCAGGAACCTCTGATTTGGTTTTCCTTTTTTTTTTAGGGAGGGGCATTCTTATGTGAACAATGAAAAATTAAAAGCTCATTTATTGAAGCTGATTTTGACTGCCTTGATATTAGGAAATAAAGGTTTTCTCTGTGCTTAATAGTCGTATGGCTCAGCTGGGACTTGAATTGATCTTTGTGCTCATTTTCTCATTTTCCAGCTGAAATCTTGGGCTGGGACATGCTGTTACTGTGTTTACTTTCAATGCTTCCTGCTGTTCTTCCAGGGATCTGTGATGGCACATCTTCATCTTTTCATTCCTAGTTTGGTCTGTCATATAGCCAGAATTAAAATGTGTGTTATGTGCATTTGAGATCCTTGAATGTGATAATGGCCTTCAGGTTTAAAAAGAGGACTGAAATGTCAGAACCAAGATGTGATGCCTTACATCTGCCATATGATTCATGGGAATATATGGGGAAATCTCTTAGGGAAAAGTAGAAATTTAAAAAAAAGAATGTTTTTCAAGTACAAAAAAGTTTTCTGAGCAAATCAAACTCATGAACCTAGGATATATTTAATTGAATGCAGCAGAGAAAGATGCTAGTGTGGCATCTATTTGCCCTGTCTGGTATTTTGTGCAATTTCTGTGAAGTAGTAAGCCCAAGACCTGGACTGTGTTCAGAGGCTACAGTGAACCTGATACCTCCTTGAAAAAGTATCTTTGCTTTACATTCTGATTCTATTTCTTTTAATAAGTCTAATTCATGTTTTACATACCCATGATACTGTTAAAATGTGAATCATTCTAAGGAACTCTTTATGACAGCCTGGCTGGGGAGTGGGAAGGCACCACAGTAAAAAAAAAAAAAGCAAACCATAAAAGAACACTGTGCTCGAAATTGTAGTACAATTCAGCTGTTCTCAGATATTTGCTAAAGATGTGAGCCCACATTTATTCCGAGAAGAAGCTAACAGGGTTTTGGTATCCAAGCCCAGAGTACTCCAAAATCCTTAAAAAGTGTTATGGCCTTTTCTAATTTTTCACTGGTATTTTAATTCTCCATTTTAAAATTAAGATTAAAGAGGAAAATAATTTTTTTTTTTTACAGTGACAGCACCTTAAGTCTGTAGTCAAAACCATAGGTAATCATTAGGTAATTCAGTGGAGATATACAAGGTGGTGATTTCATTCAACACACTGAACTCTAATATAGCTCTAATATAATGCTAATATAGCAGAGGTAGGGACAATAATTAGGTGTTCATGCCTTTTGGCACAAATATGTGATCCAACATATAAAAAGCCTCCATATTCAGGATGATATGGTCTTCCCATTAGGAGGAGAAGTTCCTGGGTTGCCACCCTTATTATTTACAAAGAAGTTTGTTTTTCAGTGAGAGCAGTCAGGTACAACACCCGGCAGTTTCTTTGCTCAGCTGCTGGCAATTCTTTCCCTGCTCTGCATTGTCTCGCCAAACAATGCTCACCACAGAACTGCTGAGATACTTGCTTCCTTCTCCAGGTACGTGTAAAAGAAATTTGGCATGATGAGGACTTCTACCTTTAGTCTCTGTAATGTTTTGTAAGAAACATTGCTCAGCCATTAAAATCCAGAATGGACTTAGGTGCTCCTTCCTTCTTTCCCCCGTGACACAAAGCAGTTTGTTCAGGCTGTGTAATTAGCTAAGCTGTGCTACCAGGTGACTGCATTAGTGAAGGTATATATTTCTTACCCCAGGTGTGAAAACATTTTAAAGTTTCAACGCTTAAATATTTTTAAGCTTCAAAATGACCTTTTTCTTCTTAATCACATTATGGATATTTTACACACTGTGATATTTTTGTCCCCAAGTGTGACTGGATTGCTCTTTTAGGCCCTGATTCAGCAAGGCACTAGGGTAACTAGGGTATTTCCTGTTAAATTAATCAGCAAAACACTAATATATTTCCTACTTTAAAAAAAGATTAAAGGCCTTAAAGTAATCCTTGGAAATTCTGCCCCAGTTTATTGGAAATTTTATTTAAAAATTAAAAGAGAGACTGTTATTCTTCAGAATGCATCATATCTTAAACACTTCTAATGAAGGAATATAAAACTTTTCTCACACTTTTTTTTGTTGTCTATGGGAAAGTTCATAAGGCTGTGATGTCTTGTTTTAATTGTATTGTTTATTTCTAAGAGGCAGTAAGACCTTTACATCACAAGATGTTTTCCAGTAAGTTCAATACACTAAACTGTGTGGATTATGTTGAAGAAATGATTAATAATACTTGCTTGTCCCTGTTAATTACTTTATTTCTCTAACAAAAATAACAAAATTAAGATACTGGAAATACAAATCTCAGAAAATAATATAATGGTCTCATGATTTTTCAGAGCTTTTGAGATATGTATTTTCCCAATATATTAGTCACTGGAAAAGTTCAGTTCTGTAAAAGAGGTGTCCTATAGAATTGATGCACCCTTGATCACACTGCTCCCCATTGAAAAGTACATAAAAGTATTTCATAAAGCAAATTATTGTATCATGAGTTTAACATTGGCAAAATAGAGTGGTTGCCATACCAGCTGTATGAGTCCCTGCAGAAAATATTCCACTTCAGGGCAACATTCAATTGATGTGCATCTGGCACTGCAAGTGCAAAAAATGCATGTGAGCTGAAGTAAGCTTTAAGGGATTGTCCTTTTGCTCTTTTCTCAGCTTGCTCTTTCTATCAAAGGACTACTGCAGTAACTGGTCAGATTTGAATAGCAAAACTCCAGTTGGGTGCTTGATAGAAAAGCATCATGTTCAGGCACTGGAACAGCATCACAAGTGTTACAGCAGCACAATGGGGATCAAGAGCTGTATAATAAGGAGGTTTCACGCAGCCAAAGTAGCACACATGACAGAGAAATACAGCTAGATAAAGTGGATCATTGTTCTTCTTTCAGCCAAAACTCTTACACTTCAGAAGAATTAGCTTACATTTAACACTGCTTCAAATAAGAATCCTCCAGCTCTGTTTAACAAATGAATGTATAAAATGATTCTATGATTCTTTTATTTTGGATTACATGCTCCTGGCATAACAGCAAAGTGAACAGACCTGTGACTTCTGAAGACAAAATAAGCACTGAAACAATACTGTCATGATTCTTTCCTTTGGAAAGCCATAAATGAGACATTTGGGAACGGAAAACTGTTTTGAGGGAACATTAAATTGGCCAAGAACAAATTGCTACAGAAAATGACATCCTTTTCTGAGCATCCATTAGTTTCTGATAATCAGGAATTCTCGGATGCTTGAACATTCCATTAGTATGAAGCAGCGAGTTAATTGTAATAATTATCAGCAGTTTTAATTGTTTTGTTATAATGTATTTTGCAGTTTGTTTGACAGTGTGAAATCAATATGCACCTCTAGGAAAATTATCTACTATAATAAAATTAGGTTCCATTATGCCTTCCAACCTCCAACCTTGGAATTAAAATTTGCAAATAAATATGTATTTCAGTTTGTGTACGTAGGAGAATTATACTGAATGAGTGGAGATGCATAAATAAATTGGACTTTGTTTTTAAAATGGAAGATGGAAGCTCCTCTTAAGAATTTTTTCTGACTTTCAAGCCTTTAGTTTTCAGGCATGCAATCAGAGAACCACTGTTATGTGTCTTCAACTTTACTGATTATTCTTTTATGCTACAAAGAAGTCCTTTATAGAGATTTTAGCAGTGGTTTCTAGAATATCTGTATTTATGCCATGTTAACAAAAATGTGGTGATGTATGTGAAAGCTAATTGTAATGATTTCCAGATGGGGATACCAAAGAACATAGAAACAATAAAGAATTAAATGTTGAAACATCTGAGAGAAGGTCCTACTTGCAGTTATTACATCTGGTCTAACAAAATCTGAAAATTCTGGACAATAGTTATTCAAATTTATGTAACAGTCTTCAATACGATGGAAAGTAAACCCCAGACATTTGAATTCCTGTATTGCACTTTGACAGACAAATAACATTGACTCTTTCTTTACACTCTTGAAATCATTACCTATAATTCCTCGATGTCCTACAGGCTTCATACTATTCCTCAATATTGTGGTAAGGTATCTGATATTGGAGGATTCAGTTTATTGTATTTTGAAGAAGATGTTAAAAAAAATTAGAGTGGAGGAGAAAGAAGCCACAGGAAAGAATTAAGGAGTGTAGAGAGATGTACTTCATTAGGGTATTCTCACAGTTTTATCTGTCAAAAGAAAGATCTATATTCAGTTTGATTACAGTATTTAGATATTGTTTTGTAAAAACAGCCTGTACACTTAAGGGATTTTTAATTTCATTTAAAAAAACAGACAAAGAAACAAAAAACCCTGTAGTTGTAACAAGAACCAATATCAAAATGCTGCAGTTAGGGAGAAAAAAAAACAACTCTAGAAATAAACCTTTGGGTTTAGTAGTGATTTTAATGAGTGATTAACTGATGGAATAAACTGCCAAAAGAAATGAGAAATTCTAAATTTCTATATTTTTTCCAGATACCTTTTGAGAATAATTGTTTTAATCAAATGCAAGCTACTGACTTTTGTAAAGGCATAAACAAGACAAAGGGTAATGGTCTAAATTAGAATGTTGTGTGGCATATGAGATGTCAGACAAAATAATCCAATGATTCCTTCTGGTCTTATGCTGTGATTATTGCCTACACAATTTGCATCCTCCACACTGAAGTCTCTTGACAAGAGATGTAAGTTCCTGCCACTGTCTTGCAAGAGTTAAAAACTTCATTATGGTTTTTTTTTTTTTTTTTAAATTTGCCTGTGGAAAAAACCAGAGGTGCTGTGAGTCCTGGAGAGATTTGAGAGGGTCAGAAGCTTAGCTGGATTCCAAAGGAAGATAGGAAGTCTTCCTTCTTTCCTCTATGAAGACAGAAGTTGGGGAAGAGAATAAATTAGTGAGGGGAAAAGATGACATATGGGATGGGCATGGGAAGCAGTGACACCAACCTGAAAAGATTTGTGATTGCTACACTGGGCAATAGATGAAATTTTGGAGCTAATTTCCTTCAGTCTCATTTACATGCTGAAACCTGAGATAAGGGGCAGTGCATAGTCTAGCAAAGAACAATATGAAAATGTTTTCTGATAACCTGGACCAGATCTCTATAAAAAGCACCTTCAGAATAAATTTGTTATATAGCTATCTTATTCTTATTGAAGAGGGGTTTTTTTTGTTTGTTTGTTTGTTTGCTTGGGTTTTTTGGGCTTTGGCTGAATTTGTTTTTTTGGTTTCTTTTTTCATTTTTGTCTGTGTGTACTGTTTTGCTGTTGTTTAATTTTTTTTTTTATTCTGTTGGTGGTGTTTTGTTTGTTTCATTTTTGCCTCCTGTGGGCAAGTTTGTTTTTGCTTTTGTAGATATAGAGGATTGCTCCTGAGCTGGAGGGAATGGTCCTCTCTCTGCTCTGCATGAAGCAGAGCAGCTGAGAACATGTTCAGCACACCTTTGCAGAGCTGCCACAATGGGTGCATGCTAACAACATCCTTGGCTAAATGCCTGTTTCACAGTTCAGTTTTTAGGGGCACAATTTCAAGAAATGAATGTGAAGACTGCCTCTCACTGCTTCTCTGGTTTGTGATCTGTAAATAAAAAGAACTTTAACCTTTTGTAAGCTCAATGATAAGTTATTTGTTGGAGCAGCAATGTGTCAGCCCCTAGCTGATTCAGAAATGACAACTAAGGAGCAAGCAGACTATGCTTCATGTAAAATCCTATTGTACTGCCATCATTATAAGAAAGACTTGAGAGCTCTGCTGTCTTTTCAGTAGCTGTCACTGTCTCTGTCAAGGGCTTCATCTGAATTCAGAACATATAACTTTATTTCCTTATAATGTCTAATGATGATTCATGGTTTTTGCTTTCCACTGTCTTCGATTCCAACAATGCATGTTTTTATACCTGCTGTCTTAAATCCCTCTATTCACTGTTCAGGAAAACTTCTAAAGCAAGCACACTCAGCCTTCCAAAGGGAATTCAATAGCTCCTGAGGATTCTTCCTTTTCTTAATACTGCCCCATGCTGTTTCAGCTATTCTGCCATCTTCGAGATGATAATTACTATTGTCCTTGCTGGAGCTAGACATCTACTCGGGGAGTGCTCCAGAGAGGAGTGAGCTGCACCTCCTCCCTCCCCTGAGTCCAGAAGGACAGATCCTTCTCATCTCTGCTGGTCCCAAAGGCAGGAGGCTTCTGGCTGTTCTTTAACCCTGACCTCTTACTTTGCAGTAGATAAAGCTGAAGTCAAATCACCGAGCTGACAGCTTATAAAATGTATTACCTTCTATTGCCAAATTTTAGAAGCCTGAAGCAACTTTTTGAATTTTAGCACTGATGTTAGTTTTTGTTGTAACTTTTTTTTTAAACTGTAGCTACTGATGGTTATTTCAAGTGACTTAACACATTTATGTTTATAAAGGCAACTGGTACTATCTGCTTTCTCTGTCTCTCTCTTGCAGAGAACTGAGTGCTTACTTTTAACAGTGTTGGCTTTTGCTGAAATTAAGACCCTCTCCCCTTTTCAATTTTTGAAACTACTGGTATGACGCATCAATATGTCTCTTCATGTTTCTGAAAATAAGTTTATTTATTCTAAGGCTGAGGCTTTGATTTTATTTCAAGGTGTTGCTGCTTTCCTCTGATAGGAAAAACCCACTGATGCCACATTGTCTGGAGAAAATGGCAAAAAATGCCTACAGAGGGATGCTCAGAGGAAGGAGAGCTAGGTAAATGACACATCAGCAGTTGTACTCAGAGACTGGCTATGCCTCGTGTACAAAGTGCACACCAATGGGTACAAAGGGGAAAAAGGAGGATATGCTTTGGGGGAAAACCAGTATTTTTCACTGAATGATTTTTGTTCCACTGATTTGCAGGGATGAATTGATTATATATTCCTTCACAAGCTAGGTCTTTGCAGGAATATCCTGTGCTGGCATCATGCGATGGCAGAACTGCTGCAGACTTGAAAGGACCTTCAATGCTTTTTATTGCGTGGTTAACAAGAACAGACAAGTTTCCTCCCCTTTCCCAAGAAATAGGCTACTACTTCAAAACCTTTCTCTGCAACTACACTGGAGCAGGGAGGATCTTCTTTGGTCTAGACCTGATGAACTAGTGTAGCTCACCGAGAAGCAAGAATGAGCACCACAGGAGTTTAACAGTCTCACCAGGTTGCAGCATATCCATTTATTTTTAGACTTCCGTGGCACAGCTGGAGCTGACAACTCCAGGAGTGGTAGTTCTGTCCAGGAAAAGTAGTGAGAGCTGTGTTCACAACCCATGCTCTGAAAGCCATTAATAATAAAAAATAGAGCACCGTAGGAAAAAAATTATTTAAGGGATTCTTTCAAGATGGCTTGTGCACTGTCAAACTGGATGCAGAGTAAAAAGTGTGAGCAAGTTTCACTAACAAGATATAAAATGTTCAGAATGTCATGTGAGTAATATCCGACCCGCCATTTCCAAGGGTGGCTTAAGTAAGAGAAAAACAAAATGCAGATGTGCCTTTCCAATTTCTTTTTGCTATGTTAAGAGTCCCTGTGGTATTTTAAAGTGCATTTTCTGCATATTTTTGCATTAAAAATATTAGGTTATCACATCCTTGTGTATGCTTAAAGACGAGCAATTTAGGAGACTTCACAGGAGACTGAAATTTTTGTACTCTTAATAAATCATCTGGGAGGGAAAAAGAACTCTTTCTGTGTGAAAGAAAAAGATCTTTATACTTTCATAAAAGGGAGGGGCGGTTCTCAGCCTTCTTACCTAGGAGATCCTAAATAAAACTGAGGCTGCTATATCTCAAAGTTAAAAAGATCATTCAAACCACTTCATCTTAATTGGGAAAACTACAGCTTTTTGCTGCATCTCCACAATAAGGCATAATATTCCTTTCTCTGATTTTGTATTTTTAGCAATTTTCCTTTTTTACCTTTCTCCCTTATACCACTATCAAGCATTGTATGAACACACTACAGAATAGAATTTGAAAACGACCATAAACATTACTTACAAATGAATAAACAATAGCAGAGATTTTAATTCAAATCACAGGCTAATTCTCCTTATCACAGCTCTGATCCTGCTCTGTAAAATCTGCTTCATTTACGTTGTTAGAAAGTTAAAAGACTTTTCTGCAGGTTTTGCCTGCTGTATGCAATTCTCTCATACACAGTAGTTAAGATGTGACCAATGTGATAATGTATTAAAAATTTGTCAGAATTTTAGTTTTCAAAGGACCTGTTGTGGAATAAAAGAAATGTGTGAAACTGGAGACTGAGGCTACTGATTTCATAATTTCTGACTAGTAACAGATAAACTCCTAGTTTAGAGTCTTGTATGTCTCCTAGCTGAGACATACAAAACACTGAAATGTTATTCATTGCACATGTGAACTTAATATTTTTTTCTTTCTATCTGCTGATAAGAAGACATAAGATGAAAAATTTAGGTTAGTTTTCTTAATTTATTTATAAAGGAGCATACTGATACCAAAGACATCTCAGAAATTAACTTAATGCTTTCCTAAATCATATTTTTCAAGATAATTTCAACTCAAATAACTAAAATCCTCTTCTCTCTCAAACCATATATACATCTTTAAACACTTAAAACTTTACAAATGACAAAGTTTTATCATGATATAATTACATTATAGAAGCAGTGTATTTCTAAAGTGCCTAAAATCTGTCTAATTTGTGGTTTGGTGTTCCTCATCTTCTTGTTTTGAAACCAAAAAAGGAGGATTATGTGTGGATAAAACAAAAGTGGAAGTATATGGAAGAAGATTTCATTGTGGTGAACTAATCTCAAGAATTATATTTTTCACATACACTAATTATGTATGAAGTTCTTGCTAAAAGGTTAAGAATATGTCAGTATTCCTGATGTTTCACGTTTGCAATGAGCTGCAGCTGTGTTCCCACTGTGGCTTGTGCATTGTGTACGCCTGTGAAATGAAAATAAGAGAAACATAATGTATTTTAATGCATATGTCTCTAATTGTTTTTCTTTTATAGAGATTTTTCTAGCTCATTGCTGTTAAGGTGATGTTTTACCACCTCCCAAGATTTTAAAGAAAAGTCTACCACAGCATTTGCTATCAGTATAGATTTTTCTCCCAGTTTGCCAGGAAAGAATATACTAAATACTAGTCTTTATGTGTCTGTTTTCCACAAATGCTGAATTTATGTCCTTAAAACCAAAGTTAAAAAAAAAAGAAAAAAAAAGTGGGGTTTGCCTCTGAACCTCACATCTCTAGGTTCTGTGATTTTACTTGGCTTTTCTAGAAATTAATTCTAAAGGCAATATTATCTTGCTGAGCAAGCACAGCAGTCACCCTTGAGGTAAATTAGCTTCTACATCCACAGGAAGCAAGCAAGAAAAAAAATAAGATTCTCAAGAAAACCAGTGAGACAATCAAAAGAAAACTACTTTCATGGTGAGCTTAAACAAAGCCTAACAAATCAAGTTTCAGCATCAGTACAAAGTAACGAAACCAACACTCTGTAGCAAAGTAGTGTTTTAATCAAGGTGTGCATGGAAGCAGGTATTCCAGCCCAAAAACAACCATGAAGATTTTCAGATTCACAGAAGAGAAAAAGGAGATTAGGAGAGAAAGAGGAGGGAGGAAAGAAGAGACAGAAAGAGAGAGAACCCTGCTGTTAGCAGGTTACTGACTTCTTCCAGATCATCCATGTGATGTGTGATGCTTCATGGTGCTTTAATCCTGCAAATGTTATTGTTGTTGTAAAATGAGTGGCTTCTTAGAGATGAATCTTTCTATGTTCAGTCTAAACTTGGTGATATTGTAGCTTCCTTGGACAAACCATGGTGTTTGCAAACATTTTGAGGTCAAAAGGGAGAGCAGAGCTGAATTTGTTTCAACAGAGGCAAATTGGAGGACTTTGAGTAACAGGACCAAGAGCAATAAGTAAATGCAGTCAGGGAGAGGTTTTTTTAATTTTCTTTAGGCCTCTGTCTTCTATATACTAGCTAAAGTGCAAAATTATCTATGTGGTTCTACTGCTGCAGGTACAATGACCTCAATATATATGAGAGTCCACAGAAAGTCACCACTGGAGGTGGTTGAAGAGAAATGGGACAATAAGACAGGTCCTTTTGTGAAGAGGAATGGAGAGACAGATATGTTGAAGAAGCATGACAGAAAACATGAAAAAAAAAAAAAACAAGAAGAAAAAGGAAAGCCTTAAAGGTTTTTGAATTCAATACAATAGTATCCAAAAAGATAACAGCAATCTGGTGAAAATTCATCACTGGGATATTATCTGGTCTGTGTAACAAAGCACAGGTATTAATAATCAATGATGGGACATTCAAATGAAATGATGTAATAAGGTCTTAGATATATTAAATATCCCTATAAAAGTCAATTCTTAGCTTAATAATTCCTCTCTACAAGATTCAAAAGTAATTTTTTGTCCAACTGTAAGCATGACTATTTAAAAAGGGGTTGTATGGAAAACTGATTCTATATTTTACAGAGAATATAGGACGAAGTCTGTGAAAAAGGTTTCTTCAGTTTTTCAGTATGCTTAATTAATCTTCTTTATAGTTAGCAGTAGTAGAGAAAGACAGGGTGGTGCTGAGTTTTGGACCAGATAAAGAAAAAAGTGCACTATCTCTTTCCAATAATTTAATTACCATTTCAAAGCTGTTATTTTGCATATGCCTGAACTTCCAAAATAGGCATAAATATGATTTGTTGAAGCCAGTGATGTGTACTTTTCTCAATAGGGTACTTGACTGTCTCTGAAATGATGACTCTACTTTTTCCCCTACATAAACCCCATCAGTCAGATCAATTTCCCTTTATTTCCATGTGGTACATAATGTAGCTGTTGGCCAAAATTAGTCAAAATTATAATTTCAGAGCCTAAGTCCTTTAATGTATGTAGAAGTAAAGAACTGTTGATGGAACTGACTGATGTGTAAAAAATCTCCTATGATGTCTTCAGCTTTTGAGATTGTACCAATACCACAGGTGTTTCGATAGCAAACACATTGCTGAGATTTCTTTTTTTTTGTTCTTGGGAGGTCAGTGTATTGTCACTCAGAGCTTCCATGTCAGCCACCTTGGGAAGGAAGCAGCAGCAGCAGATACACTGGAAAAACTCTTCTTTTCTGGTAAGAAAACTTTAGTTCTACTACTATTCCTAGCCATAAATTTCCTCTCTGTCTCTGAAACTAGAGAGAATGCTTGAGACCAACAGCAATTTTCAAATTGTGACTGCTGGAGAAATACATCAACTGCTGGCTCTTCAGAGCCAGCACTGCTGGAATAAAAAAGGTATGCAGTTGTGTTTGTGGCAGTGCTTGAGAAAGCACAGCCAGTATTACTGAAATAAATAAATGAGTAAATAAACATAAAAAAATAAAAGGCACTTAATAGAGGAGAAATACAAACAGGGTATTAAAACTGTCATTAGAAGACACCTGGTATATCTGACAAAATAAGAACTGGTGTTAACAAGCTCTCTTGGAGACCAGATGCTAGGAATAGATGGATCACTGTCTCATCCAGTGTAACACTACCTCTGTTCCTTTTTTTAAATGCTATTTTTAAGACTAAGATAAACTGTATTTAAATACAGGAAGTAGACTGTGGAGAAACAGTCTGTTATAAGAGATTAACAAATTTCCCTTCTTTTTTTTTTTTCGGATGAACGTGACTTTTCCTGTTCAAGAAGAGTCCTTTTGGTGATCAAAATGCCTTTAATTCCTTCCAAGCTGAATCTTGACTCTGCTCTAGCAAGCTTTAAAAACTGTAGTTTATTATAATTTGTTGATGTCATCAGAATATTTTCCACAGAGAAGGAATAATTTTGTCAAATAAATGAAATAAGAAATGTGTTTTCCCTCAAGGTGTAGGCTTATGTCTGTACTTCTGCTTACTGCAGTTAGCTTGTGTTTTCTATTTCAGTCTAAAGGTACTTTTACCACCACCATGGCTGCACAGATCTTTGGACAGGCCTAGCCATCAAATTCCTTTTAGCTCCTCTGCAGGCAATGTCAGAAGAAAAATACTGAGCACTGAGGGTGCTACAATTTGTTTGCATTTTGTCTATGTTGAGACTCTTGTAATTGAATCATGAGTGACATTGACTATTATGCAATATTAAAGATTCAGGTTATTGGTCAAATTATGATTCTTTGAAAGAGGAGCTCTGTAATGAAGTCACAATTAAAGTCCAACTTCTTTTGTAAGTCTGTGGGAATTACATACCCAAATGTCTTCTGTGCCTTTGAAAACCTCTGCATAAGTTTACAAATTTGATCACAACAGTCCCTTCTGGCCCTCTAATCTATGAATCTCTTAAATTTCCTACCATGGGAATTAAACTAATTTTCAGCTCATAGATTGGTTATGCTGAGATCCACTTCATTTACTTACTGATGGGATTTATTTTTCCCTGTTTTATGCTGAAGGAAATATAAAACGCTCTTATAATTCATGGTAGCTGTTGCAGAATTTGTTTGTTTGCCAGGTTATTTTGGGAGGTAGATTACTATTTCTGTATATGTTGTTTAAATCAAACAACACAGTTTAAAATAATTAATTAAAGTTTTTATTATGTGTTTTTAATATTATTTCAACAGTAAAGAGGGCCTGTAATCAGCAAAAAGATAAAGTAAGCACACTTCAGTGCTGGAAGAGAAAGCTTACTTTGATTTTTCCTTCCCCAGCGATGCATGGATGAGAAGACATTATGGATTCCTACACAATTTCTATATCCCAGGAGGACTGCAAAGTGACTTTCTTCTTTCTGTGTAAGACTTTGTCATGAAACAACAATGTGAGACAAAGAACGGGTAACTCAAAATTTTTATGTACATCTCTTCCTTTGTCCTTTAAAAGAACCTTGAAAAATATTAGTTTTTTCCCTAAAAGCTTAGGGTCCCCACGAAGAATGAATCTTACTTCTTAATGTAACGTAGAAAACTGTTCTCCAACAGTATGGGTTGGGCTAACAAGACTAATCCCTCAAAACCCTGCACTGCACATGTTTGGCTCACCCCTATTGTTGCAATATTACAAGACATGGTGATAAAAAAAGTTGGAAATATAAACAGTTGTTTCTTTATTTTTAATTCCTTACTTTGTTTCCTTTTAATTTCTCTTGCTTTGAACATTTGTACATCATGAGAATAATATATTCTGTGAGATGCCTGTGAGTTCACTCATTTAGTAAGATTACCATCCTCTTATTGATAATCACCTCTTGATCCAAATTAATCTTTGCAAGAATCTTTACAATTCAAAAGAATGTATTTTTACTGATTAAAAAAAAAGCTTTGCTGTGTTTTGGAAACCTGCTTCCCTGGTAATATAAACATTAGTAAGTCCATTAGTAGACATTTCACTATTTTCAGAATTTCACTGTTAAAAAATTTCAGTGTAAACTCCCGTGCAGCTTGTTTGTCAACTGCTTACTTTTATAATATATTGAGAGCCAACTGGACTGACAAAAGGTAGACAGTTTTCTTTAGCATCAACCATAATAATCATGGGACAAAAATCTAGACTAGCCTTTATTCTGCTCTGCCTAGAAAGATCTGGCAATGTTCTTCTGTTCTCCCATTATGGAAATTGTTTGGTTCAGTCAGTGGGGAACAAGTTATCTCATGCCAAAGTCATCACCTACAATGATGGTTTCCACTCACCATGTTAAAGTATGAGAAGGCAGGAAAATAGAGAAAGATGATTTGGAGGCAGGTAGAAACAAATTAAATTTTTTTTTTTTAGTAATCAAAGTTAGAAAAAAAATTATAAATTAATTCCCATGAAAATCAAAATTGAGACCTGCCAGTATCTCTTCCTTCAGATCTTCAATTTCCTGGTTTTTTTAGCTGAGACACTGCTACTTAAAAGAAAACCTGGTTGAATGACAAGTCCACAGAATCTTAGAATGCTTAAGTCAGGTTAAAAAAAAAGCATAAAAAAATTCAATTGTTTTTCATCTTCCCCATTACTTATATTTAGCTCCCACGTAAAGAAATGCTTTGGGTACAATTCAGTGGCTTAAACACATGTATGTGATGATGTTTCAGGTTTTCTGTATCTCATACATTCATGTGGGGCTGACAAATCTGACACAGTGGGGTTCAGTGCCTTTCTTCTGGAGTGACAGACGATCTGGTGCATTATGAAAGCATGCCAAAAGCGATATTGTTTAACTCCAGTTAGGCAACCAAATCACACCTTTTTAGGATGGAGATAATGTGTGAAGTCAGGAGCAAAAATTTTCACTGATTTCCTTGAAACAGGATTTTGTTTTTGTCACAACCCCATGGTTATGACAGCTGCAAAATATTAATCACAGCCTCTTGTCAGAGGTCTGGAAGAGTGTCATTGATACAGAACTTTTATTCCTCCAAATACTGGCAATACAAGATGTTTTGCTGACTTTTAAGGAAGTTGAAGAAGGACATACATGTCAGTCTTAAGAATATCACTTACCTGTGAAAGACATAACTGAGCTTTATTAAAATCCTGTGTACTCACAAAACATGTGCTGTAAACTCTGCTTGCATGAAAAAAGCAATCAAGTTTACCTGGAGAAAAATACAGTGGCATCTGTATTTGTTCAAGTTTGATTAGATGTCTTAGGAAGTTTTCTATTTCAATAATTTTCATGGTGGTAAAACAGTTGCTCACATTAAGATCACATCATTATTTAAGCAGAACTATCTTTTTGATCATTTAAACACTAATTAAAGTCACTAGAATTATTCATAAAACATTCTTAAGAAATGGCACACTTAAGAATGACTGCCTATGAATATAATTGTTTTTGTGAATTGTTCCACCTTTTTTTTTCGTGACAACTTGGCAAAAGGAATTCATACTACCACACCACAATTTATTTTGCTTTGATGTGATAGGAGTTTGAGCATGATTTTGCTTATATGAAGTGACATTTGATTCAGTCTGCCCTGGTATGGTCCAGTAGCACTCTAGTTAAAAGTTAATATATATGACAATTTCAAGTGGATTGCTTGATACTAGTAAGTATTTTGTAGTACTAGAACTTATCCTGATGAAAAAAATGGGAAATGGGGCACAATAAGAACAACGACGAAGTAGATTGTTTGCTTCCTTAAAAAGTAAAGTCAAAGAGGCATCACATAGCTGGCTGCCAATCAACTATGGAATTCTTTTAAGGAATTACTCTGCTAATAAAATGGCAATCAGTTCTGAGAATTAATTTCAACATAAGCATTAGGAAGTCCTAAAAAACCTTTTAAAGTTCCTTAGAAAACATCACTGAGGCAACTACCGAAGAAGTATACTGCAGTGGTTAGGATGGCATCAAATAAAAGAGAAGGGTGAAAAGAGAAAACACATGAACTTTCAGTACAGAATTGTGATGCTGAGAACAAAATTAATCAAGACACCAAAGGACGATGAGAGAAGAAATTCTTTAATCTTTAATTGCCTATACACCAATGATAGGAGCTTAGGTAATAAACAAGCATAATTGGAATTGCTTATTTATGAGCATAAACACAACCTCGTTGGTATAACAGAAACCTGAGGGGATGGTTCACATGACTGGAATTTTAAAATCGCCATTTATGCATCTTTTAGGAAATATCATTTAGGCAAAATAGTATGGGGAGGAGCACTTTTTCTTATAAAAACCCAAAAGACAGTTCTTTATTTTCTTGAGTTAGAAATAACTTTGGGAAGAAAAAAAAAAGGAAGGATGGCAACCAGTGTTTATATTAATAAACTTGGGAAAGAATAGCATCTACAAATCCACCCTCCTCAGCAGTTATGCAGAGAGAGCAAATTTAAAAACACCAGATTGTCAAATCACACTGTAAAATGGATAGCTGGTTCCTTAACTACTCATAAAATTCAGGAAAAATTAAAAATCTGAAATAGTTCTCTGTAGTCTAGGGTAGTTCATACTTCATGGCATAAAGTAGAAACCAGGACTCCCACTGATAAAATATCTCTGCAATTTCATGTTGTTATGTTAGTTAATTCTCAAAAAAGTCTCAAAGATAAACAAGAGGGGAGTCAGGGAAATGCCATTGGACTGAATAAACACAGCTAAAAGCCACTGCAAAGTGAAAAACTCCTGATATTAAGGTTATTTATCTTATCAAATTGAAACATTAAGAATGACTCTATGATGGTTTATTAAAAAAAAAAAGATATTAAAAGATAGTTTATCAACACACGAGGAGAGTTTATGTTCCAGTGTTCAGTGATTGTTTTGGGTGAAATATGTTTTATCTACACTGTGTGTAAGTAGTTCCTGGAAGACCATAGCACAGATCCTTCTGCTACCAGCTAAGTAGCTGTGAATCCAGATTTTTTGTCAATGGAAGGAAGACTGTGACCCCAGAAGTGGAGCAGCTGGGAACTGTGTTACGTTTCATGCACTTTGTCGCGGTGCCATGACAACACTGGTCATTCCTCTCTTTGTTTTGTAAATTTTTCTGTCTTTATCAGAAGTGTTTCTCTTAGAAAAGCAAATCACACCAAATGCTATTGAGTATTGGCTGTATAATGAATATAATCTCTTGATAATTTTAACTAGGGTACAAAGCAATGAGTGTGATGTTGTTTGATAAGGAAGATAGTAAAATCCTCATCCAGCTGCTTGAATATTAGGTTGTTACAATTTATTTTAATCAGCATTATGTATGTTATACAGAATTCATACCTTTTGTATATGAGACAGCTTCTTTGTCACCTGCTGTAAATTTTAGAGTGACGGAAGGGTAATGAGACAAAGTGCCAAACTGAAAATCAAATTGCTGTACCTTGTATAAAGAGCTTGTAAACTGTTACTGCTCAAAGATTTTTCCCTAATTTAAACCAGTTGTGTCCTTAAACTGTAGTATTTAAATACCAGAGGTGAGTAAGCACATTTGGGCTGTACATCTATTAACATAAAATTTTCTTCTAAGTTATATTATGGTTGGGAAAAAAATTTCTACAGTCTTTTCTTTAAAAAGAAAAATCTTGAGATATTTCTCATGATTTACATTTTTTTCCCTCTCCCGTGATTATAAAAGGCTACTGGATATAAAAAATAGTAATGGTAGTGTAGGAAAAGGGATTATATCTCCTGAGAACTGCTCATATACATTAGAAATAATATGAAATGTAATAGAGAGTAATTAACAACTAGACATGAAGGTTCTGTCTGACTGATCTGATAACCTAGTTGCAGACACAAGGAAAAGTGACACGGTATCTGAATATATGTGGGAGGCAGAAAACCTTCTAACCCTAAAAAAGTTTAATTCTAAATTATTTTTAAATTTGGCATATAGCACAGATATATAAAATCTTAATCATACAGTCTTTTTAACAAAACAAACATTCTAGATCCTCAAGTATTCATTCATGTGACTCTTAAATTTGACCAGTATGAAATTCCTTTATTCACCCAAATTATTTCATTGTGTCTAATTGAGGTTCCTTCCTGGGTGTGATGTCAGACTACAGATTACAGGAAAGCTGATGCACCACGAAATGAGTACATTATTCTGGATTCCAAGTGGCCTGTGCTGCACAGACACAAAAGAAATTAAATCATTTAAATGATTGTTCCTGTTACCCTTTTTATTTGGGAAATTCAGCACATAGAAAGCATTTTAGTTGCTTAAAATAAACTGCATGTTGCCTTTAACGCACATCTTTGTTTCACTTGTAAAAAAATAGACTTTTTCTTTACATACAAAGCACTAAAAGGCACAGAATTATACCAACAAAACTTTGAATACTGCTCCCAGAACAAATAAAAACATAATGCAGCCTTTGCCACATAAAATGAATGTAGCTTATCTAATCACAGCTGTATATCAAAAGGACAAAAAATATGGTGACTTGTTCTCCTTGGAATAGTGTCTCTAAGTATTTGTTGTGTGCTCTACATCTGTTACATGACAGGTTGTTAATGCTGTGTGTGTTCATTAAAGGTAAAGTGCCTCCTGTGTGTTATAGTCCTTAAATCTGTCTCTGAAATCCCTACTTGAGCACCCATGATACATTTTACCAGAGTAGGTCCTCTGGAAGGCCCAAAGAATGACTAGTAGCTTTTCTGCTCTCAATCAATTTTTCTATCAATGGTAACCATTGTTCATTTATTTTAAGTCACATAAAAATATTCATTGTAGAGTTATTCAAGCAAAAGACAGTAGAACAACCAGTCCTGATATGAGTAATTAAACATTATCCAATACAGCCTCACAGATTTCTGTCATCATCTTTGCTTTAACAGGCCTTAGGCATATTCATAATGTAAAAGGATATTCTTTATTTTATTTCCTGTTGCATTGGTCTATCTGACTACAGATGGAATTGCATTATCATGGGAAATTAGTTGTGTGCAAAACATGAATATTCTAGTCTACTCCTTCAACGTTTTTCTTCATCTTTTCCAAATGAATTTCACCTTCATTCATTCCACTGACTGAAGTCACTGGTACCTTATTCTTTAGCTTGGTCAAGGAAGTGCTCAACATTTTTTTCTAATTCCTTTTGATCTTGATGACTCCTATTATCTGTGCTTTTGCACTTGTCTGTGCTCATCAGCCCTTTCCTCAGGGGTTACTGGTTTTGGTCTCCAAGGCATCCAGTACTACTGCCATGAAACTCCCCCCTTACTCTGGAATCACTGTTTCTTAGTTTGAACTTCTGCTGAAACTGTGAAAAGTCAAAATCAAAAAAAAGGACCAAAGTCTAGAGCAGTGGGCATCCTTGAAATATAAAGGGTTTACTTAGCTAAAAAAAAAAAAAAAGCTTGCATAAAATTGCTCAAAAGATGCACAGTTTAGCTGTGGTAAAATTGGATTTTAACAAAGCATCAGAATTAAATTTAATAAATCTTACTTAACAAACTCAGAATGCTAAAAATGATTCGTTATAAGCTGAGGAAAAAGGAATCATAAACAAGAGATAGTAAGGATGAACAGTTCAAGGATTTCCATTCTTTCAGTCACAGTTATAAGTGCAGAAACAATGAGGGCTTTGGTAAAACAGAAAGGAAGTTTATAAGAAAGGAAGTTTATAAGAAAGGAAGTTTCTAAGTCCCCCCTTTGTATAGGAACTTTAAAATTGCTGAACAAACTTGTTTTAACTAAGCAAAACAAAATGCTATGGATAAAAATAGTACTGAAGTTTTGTCATGGGTGTTAGTGGGGTTAAGATATGACACCAAGGAGAGGAAATTCTTTCTTTATAGTCTTGTAAGGCATGTGGTTGCACTCAGAGCAGGTGCCCAGGCAGTGGAAGTGGGGGCTGCAGGGTGGTCTTTGTGGGTAGTGGCCAAGGCTGCCCTGTGCTGGACACAGCCAGCTCCAGATGTCCCCATCTGAGCCACCACAGGGCATGGCTGGCCCTGCAGCCAAGGTGGGGGAGTCTCAAAAATGCACTCTGTGCAACAAGGCTGGATCAACTCATACAAACAGTGGTTAGAGTATTTCTTGATTCTTTTTTCACCTCTAACTGGGCTGTTTCATAAGAATGGTTATATTGGCTGTCCTTTGCTTTGTCATTGGCAGAGAGCAGTGGGAATGCAATTGGGACAGAATGTTCATGGTACTCTGCTATACACAGCCTAAACCAAACATGCAGGTTTTATCTGCTGGAGTGGGAAGAAAACAGAGTTTTCACCTTGTAAGAAATGAATTTCCAACACTAAGGTCTCTTTCATGGACATTGCTGAGGTGTGGTTGTTACTGCTACAGTGCTGTCAATATTCATTAATTGTCCCAGTCTCATGTAGAGCATGAAATAATCAAAAGGGGAAATCATGTAAAAGCAGAATAACTTGGATTTTTTCTTTTATTGAACCTACCCAGCAAATTCTGCCTTGGTGAAGCCAAAATTTCTCTTTAAATCTCTTTGATTATGGAAAAGTAAAAGTCACTTTTAAGTGACAAATTTACAAAACTTGTTAAAAAGGTTTTCTTCCTCCCAAAAATAAAAGTTTGCATATGTGTAGATACACAACATTACTATAAAACTGCATCTTGATATATTAATGTTATTTATTGTTTATTACTGATGGCTGGGGTCAAAAAATAGAAATACTTATGTTTCAGGTTATAAAAATATATATGTAAAAATAAGTCAAGACAACTGCTATAGACAACATTATTTGATCATATGCTTTAGATCAGCTTGTGTCTGAGTTATGATGAAACAGTCCAGTCGTAGGGGTGTAAATGTGAACATTATCTATGTCATGGGTTGCTAATGTCCCCAGGTTCAAGGTGTTCAATAGGAAGAGATAGGTTCTTCTGGAGGACGAGGCAAAATCTAAAATTAGATTCAGTATTATTTCTCTTCTGAGGATTATAGAATCCTCTTCTGAATTGCCTGTAGAGATGCTTCTGTCTCTCCATCAGCTGTAGAAAGAGACTTGGGAGATGAATTCTCCTGTGCTGAAATTCATTTTTTTAAGCACTGCTCTTCTATGGTTGGTTCAAGTCATCTCAACAGGAACTGCAAGACTTCTGCCCATTTCTATGGACTTTGGATACATCCATTTCTTGTCATGGAAAGAGGGCATTCATCTAGAAATTGGGATGTTTTGATTTATTCTACGACAAAATTGTCCTGTTTTTTTTTTTTTAATTGAAAAACAATATTAAAGAAATAATATGACATAGTGGACAGTATTGCATTGCCCCTCTTGATGTGTAACAGAATAATGTTCAGATGAAAAATAAGTGTACAGAAATAAAAGAAGTGAAATAAAATTTTTCCCTACATGAAAGGTTCCAAATTCATGTATAAATTAATATTTCACAAGAAATGCCAAATATTTTATCAATTTTTGTGAATGAAATGTTGAAAACAGATTTCTAAAAATTTTGCAAAATCTCTCTTGAAACCAACCTAATCACATTTGGCTTTTAGTAAGAAAAAAGCTTATGCTGCTCAGCTGTAGTTTTCTAATTCTTCAAAAGACCTCTGGTGGATCTCTAAGATTTAATAATTATTTCTACATTGCTAAACACATGGTTGCCAGGGAATTAAATTTAGCGCTGGGACCTGATGTGAATATATTAAAACTATGCTATTAAGGGTAACTCTGTTGGTGTATAGAAGCATCCACCCTACATAGCACCTGGCTGTCAGTCTCCTCTGTGTGTGTGTGATTGTCCTTTACAATTGATGTTTAATAAGATGATAGTTAGAGTACATGCAGCCCACCAAGTTTCTACAATGCCCTCCACTGGTCCATTTCTTGAGACAAGACCTACAGAAGAATATTTATAAAAACCTGGAGATATGTATAACAGAGGACAGGTGGCATTGTGGTTGGTGTAAGGAACTCAAGGTGTCTGAAGCTTAGACATATCATGGCCTCAGCCCTACTCCTGCAACATTCATGAAACTATTATACCTTTGTTTCTGTAAAGCTAGATTTTATTATGACACAGACAGACATTAGACAGCTAATAGCAAAAGTCAGATCTGTTAGGAATGAGAAATTAAAATATAAATTGCAAACAAATCTCCTTCCTGACCCTCATTTTTGCAGGGTAGATTCTTAAGGTTTACTTTTTAATCCAGTTTCTGCTTTACAGCAAAGTGTACAGAATGCCTAATATTACTCTGTGTCTATCAGCTCTGAGTTTGGCTGCACGTTTGCTCCCCACATTTTCTTCCCCACATTTGCCACAGAAAAATTGCTTCTGGTCCTTAATCCTACAGGTGGCTTGCAAGATCTCCGCTGCCCCTCCACCTCCACTGTAAAAGGGTGCTGTGTCCCTCAGAAAAAAATCTGTGAGGCAAAGTAAAGTCTTTTTCTTTGCTGAGGTCGAATAATACTAGCTTGTGAATAACTATTATTTCATACAATTTTTTTGTCAGGATGTTAAAAAAAGGAAAGTGGTATCATTATAAGCAAAACCTGTGATAAATAATTGAATCTTACTGAGATATTCATTTTAATAACATTTGTTCTGACTGCCCATGAAAAGCATAATGACTTCCAATGAGCTAAGCCCTTGAAAACTTTCTTCAAGACCTGGGATATAATTCAAACAGAATAAGTCTAGAATATTCTTTGATACTTAAAACTTATATACTTACTTTTATCGTAAGTCTGCTTGAAGTCAAAATTAGCTCTAAGATGATTTAGAGAACAGCAGTGGATAATGCCTGTGCTTTTTGAAATCTGGTTAACACCCAAACATTCCCTGAACATTTAAAAATAATACCAGATTGGGGGCAGACAACATACATTTGATCATAGTAGGAAATAGTGTAGTTAGCATAAAAAATATGTGCTAAAATCTGAACTCAATTAGTACATAATAATTTTAAAAGGGAGCGTTGTTTTCCTTTTATCTAAAGAAAATTGTAATTTCACATTTTTTGAAAGGGAGACATTGACATAATCAGTACAATATGAATACAGAACTCTCTGATCTCCCAGTTTTTATCGATTATAAACAAACCAAATAATAAAAATTTAAATATAATAATAAGGCATTGTCATCTATTGGATTCATTTTATTAAGAAGAAATCCTAAAACATTAGTAACAATTTTGAAACAGATTTTTCATCTTGCCAAAAAGCCTAGAATCTAAATATATAGAACTATGCAAGCATAAAATGTTTCATTTATCTCTGCTCTTAACAGGAGATATAAAGCCAGATCACTTGCAAAAATGTCTAATTGTTTAATTAACTAATATGAGTATTTATCACTGAAAGAAGTGTATCTGAGGGGAGTCCTTTAGTGTTCATTGGTTTATAGTTATATGTTGGATTTATTGTAGGTAGTCACACTCAATGAGTCTTGAAGAAGGGATATTTCAAATAACAGTCACTTGAACATTTGATATACTGATGGAAAAATACTGATAAAACAAGTTTGATGTTTCACTAGCTGCTTTGCTGGATGTGTTTCTACACGGATAGACAAGGCAAATCAGCCTCATTTTCCCTGCTGTAGCATTTTGGTGTAATTAATTTTTTCTGTTAGTTCTCTTCAAGAAGATTATTACATTTCTCTGTCAACTGTTATTTTTTGAAAATATAATTAGACCTAAACCTTTCTGAGATCATTTTATCAAATTTGATAGTTTAAATGAGAGACATTGTCCTTTGCAAATTCATATGTTTTCATTAGATTAAAAGGCTTCCCATTAGAACTTTTCATTTAAATTTATATGAGATTTCTGATGTGTAATTCCATGCTTCTCAATATTCGATTTCTTCTGCAATATTATCCAAACACTGTTGCTTTTTCATTACATTTAGTGTTATATTTCCCTCCTTTGGTGCTCTTATGCTAGAGGAGACGATAATTAAAACTACACAACTTTAGTAGTTTTTTTTTTTCACAGAAAAAGATATTTTGCTGGGCACGAGAAAAATAATCACTAATAGCTTCACTAAACCTTTAAATGCAGTTCTAATGAGACAAATTCTGTACTGAATTAGATGCTGGTTAGCATGATGCCTTTTTTTTTTTTTCCTTTAATCTATGAAAGTTAGGGTACCGAATAATACTATTAACCCTAACAGAAGTAACAGCAGCAATTGGTTCTGTTTGTTCATTTGTTTGTTTGGGTTTGTTTGGATTTTTTTTGTTTGTTTTGTTTCTCTTTGATCAAAGACAAAAGATTTGGATTTGAATACGAATCTGAATGTATTAGAAAATGATTTGCTGGCTGCAGTGCTGCTCTGGTGAGACTGGCTATGGGAGAGACACACCTTAAGGGTTTGCTACACAGTGAAACCCACCCTTGGGCAAAGAAATGGCACTTGTGAAAGAAACACTGTCTTTGTCTCTGTTGCATGGAAATGAAACACCTGCACGGCACACATAACTGGATATCCTTTTGAGTTCATCCTTGTGACTGAAGAGTTCTGCTTGTTCCTTGAACTTAAGTGAGGGAGTCGGCCACAGACTCCCTGCTGTGCTCTTGGGAGAGGCAAATTCCTCTTCTGAAATAGATTGCTGACTTCTGCCAAGTGTTAAAGTACATTTCACTGATAACACTGAAATATGGCCTTGTGCTTTGAGGGCAAAATTGTCAATCAGAAGGAACAAAATGGGAGCTATTTAGATTATCCGAATTTATTTAGGAAAATAAATTGTTTATGATAGTTAAGTACAGAGCCATAGGTCCAAAATTTCAACAGATTATTTTGAAAAATATGCTGCATCCTTCCCATTCCTGAAACTCTCCAAGCATTTTCTGCCTACAATGACAAGTGATAATCTTAAAAAATAGGAAAGCAGGATTCAGCTGCTTGAGCTGGCTAGTTACTTTGAGAATCTGAAAATAGAGAGGGGGCCTTAACCCCCAAGAGTTGAACATGGTCAGACATCATATTCCAGAACACAGGGAGGCAGTGATTTCCCACTGGAAATCCCTCTGATATCAGATTGTCAGCTATGAACTTTCTAGAATTAAGTACTTATGGCCAGCTCTTTCTCCTGGGAGGAAGGCAAAGACTTCTCTGACATCTATGGATAGTCAATGCAGTAGTCACTGGGACAAGGCTGTGCCTTATCTTGCAGTCCCAGTGGCATAGCTTAGAACAGAAACATAAATCCAGGCTTCCTACAGCCCAGGTTAAAAAACCAAAATGCCAGAAAGCAACAGTCAGAGGGAATGAAAAAATTCATTACTCTATCTCCAAAATAAATAATTGCATATACAAAAACCACCACCCCAAACCACCAAACCCCACAACCCACAAAAGAATCTGATTTCCCATATCCAATATGAGAGCTTGACTCATGAAGTGAAAAATCAATCACTTATTTTTCTCTTTTCTGCCCGACTGATTCATTAGATTCAATGCACTATTCGCCCAGGGAACTGATGAGAAGTTTTCCTAAGTGTAGGAGACACCAAGGGCTCTGAACCACTCAGCAAGATCTGTGTCTAGTCAAAGAGATATGACAATTTATAGATGCCTACATAGGTGTCCCTGTAAGTGTATCATAAATGTAGATACTATAGAGATAAGAGGCATTTCCAACACAAGAGGGTATCCGAGTGTGGAATCTGTAGTTCAGTAACTCTAGGCACTCTGATTAGACACATTAAGTCACAATTAGACACTCAAATTTCTGTATGAATTTATCCAGGAGGACCAGGTGTTTCAAATATGCCTAGGTGGAAAAGAAACATAGGTTTAATTGGTATTCAATCCAACTCTGCTCTGAAGTCACTCTGAAAACTTCATCTGATCAAATTGGCCAACTGTCTGGAAAGGGAAAGGTAGCCCCAGCTGCTCCCAAAGCGCTTGTGTACCTTACAAATGAGAAGCACACTCATTTCATACTTGGGCTACTGCTTTGCAGCACAGTCAGTTTGCAAATAGACTTAAAGGATGCCTCTCCCTTCAGGATTCACTGAAGGTAGATAATATGCTCAGGGACATGGAGGTGCTTGTACTTGCCTGGTATCTTTCCCATATAGATAGTGACAGTGAAGGAAAAAGGTATGTCTTGTCAGGATCATCTGGAGGTATTTTTGGCATGTGCAGCCCTCTGTAGAGATGTAAATGATGGTACAGATTGCAGGGTTTTATAGATACATAAACTGGGTCCAAAAACCAAAGCCAATATTAAAGTGGCAGGATGTAGGGAGGAGTAGTGCCTGCTCAGTGGGAGGATCTGAGGACCTGAAATAATGAAATAGTTCTGATAAGCTCTGACACAGTCATTACAGTCCTATACAGTAAAATCACTGTCAGTACTGGCTGTTCAGTTACAGGTAAGGCTGAAATTTTCTGCATTTCACATCGTCTCCCTGTTCCAAGAAAAATGGTTATAAAAATACTGCTTTCTCTTCAAACCCATAGAATGAAAATTCATGTCTCAAAGGTCTTTTATTTATATCACTACTGTATTACTCCAGGATGCTCTTCAGAGTATTTCTTTCTTCTCTTTAAGAAATTTTTATGTTGTGCTTGCAGAGCAGAATCAGCTGCCAGGAAGTGAACTCTTTTATTTTCACGATCATGAGCAATAACAACACACAACTGGCACTCTCCCGTGTCCTTTTGACCACTGCTGCAGGAGTGAAGGCAAGGAGGAACAGGACATGACATGAATTCTGTATGCACTAACCAGGACTAGTATACTGGCATGACATCTTAGGTGAATGCCTCTCCCCCAGAAAGTTGCCGTGCTCTCTTGTGTGTACACAGCAGGCAGTTCTGGTCAGCCTGGAAGTATATCTACAAAGTGATCTACTGCTTTGCCTTTTTGTCATTTCTACCCATCCCTTCCTCTTAAGGACATGCCTATCAATTACTATCTGTTATGGTCAAAACACATTTCCTATCTATATTTTACCTTATCAATTTACCTTTGTTATATCCGTTACTTCCAATTAACTGAACACGATTTATGTTTATGTGTTAAAATTGTTCTTGTGGAATTATGTCACTGGTGAATCTGGGTCACCATCTGGGTTATGCTGCTTAATTTGCATGAAATTTTTCAAGTTAAAAGATATTAAAAAATCAATAAAATCTTTCTGGTACATTAAAATTCCTCAGATTCTATAGTTTTTCTATTTTCCGTTCTCATTCTTTTTTATGGTTCCTCTAGGATTCCTGATTTTTTGTTTGTTTTACCTCATGTCTATTCTCTCTTTTTTTTTTCCTTTTTTTTTTTTTTTTTTTTTGGCAGCAACATTTTATATTCAGCTTTATTTTATGGTCTGCATAAAATTTCAGCACACCAAAAAACTTAGTTGCTTCCTTGCTTCTGCTTTGTTTTTTGGACCTCACAGAACTAGCAGGGCATCCACAAAATGTCCATAAAATGCTAAAGAAAACAAAATAATTTCAGCATTTGAAAGTGTAGTAAGTCAGGTAGCTTTATGTGGAGAATATAATATTTTTGAAACATAGAGCACTGCATGCTTCCTGAAATCCAGTATTCAGAACAACTGTTTTAGTATTTCAAGATCTGAACAGTATTACTTTAAATAATTGATAAATATTTTGACAAACATTGCAAAATCTGTGTAACATTCAAGAAGTGGTTTCCTATTATCAGGTTCTCTGGAGCTTCCAGGTGCCAGCACAGACTAAAACAGCAAAGGGTGTGGAGACAGATAAACATTCACCTTATTGAGATTAAAGAGAAATGGAAACTTTTTGTGGGAGAACTTTTCTGTGTACTGTCTAAACTATATTGGCAAAAATTCAGAGAAGGTGATTTACGATGTCAAGTGCTCTTGGGCAAGTGAATGAGGCAGTTTTGCTGAGATGAACCAGATGATTGGAAGCATGGTATGGTAGCAATTGAAGAACAGCAGCCATAGAAGCCAGGAAATATCCAGAAAATGTGATTTCAGAAGTAAAGAAGATTTCTGAAAAACACGTAGAAGACTCTGGCATGACAAATTATTACTCTGCTTGTCAAATAACCAATGGGTAACCAAAGGGATTGAGATAGATTTAGAAGTGGGATTCAAATAGAGTTAGGCATTTAAGCTCTGAAAGTCTAATATCTTGTCCCCATAAGCAAGCAAAATACTCTAAAAGGTTGCCTGTTGATCTAAGCATTTCTGAAGAGCAGAGGTTTGTGCACAAGGGCAAATCTCTCACACCATATGCACTCCAGGAGACTTTAACTTGATTTTAACAGGTTGTCTATATCCTGGTATATAAACTGGTATCTACCTGCAATGAAAGAATTGCACAATTGGGCTGGTCCAGAAGTGTATGGGGAGTGACTTTTAGGTTGTGCAGGTGAATCAGAAGCACAGGCACTAGCAGGCTTCTAAGTTTCTTGACACTTCTAAAAAACCCTGCAATGGAATGCATTTTCTGGGTCTCGAGTGTATTGATTTAGCTTTTCCTTGTGAAGTGTTAAAGCCTGTTTTCCACTTTGTCTTTGCTTTGATTGCCACACACCTTTCTGTGGTCAAAGCAGAAAAGCAGTTTGTTAGTGCTCTGAGAAGCACTCACACACACTCATTGTGTGTGTTCATCTTTTGATCTCTTCCTTAAAACCCTGCACGACTCATGAGAATGTGTTTATAGCTGAATAGCCCTGAAATGTTATGTCGTTGATGCAGATTGACCTCCATAAATAGCATGTCCTCTGTACCAAGATCCATTTTCTCTACTCTCTACTGCTCCTTTGAGATGATTTTTACTGTTGTTCCTAGCTCTGGGGATTTTTGTTGAGAGCCTGTTTGCAGAACACATACCACACATACCTTTCAAGGCTCTCTGACTCTTATTACTGATATTACTTTTAAAAATGATTTAGTGAAGGCTGCAGATGTGCTAAATGGTTTGGCAAAAAAGCATGGAATGCCTCTGGAGAGGGGCACCCACCTGCTGACTCATGAGTCAGTGCTTCTTTGGTTTTACAGTGCTGAATGTAAAATAAATAGCAGATGATGAGAAATTTTGTACACTACAATAAAACACAGAGAATGCACAGTTCGTGACAGAAAAGTAAATCGTTGCTGCACATTTTGTTACAAAATGTAATTCTACTGTTCTGTTTCTCAAAATGCTTCAAGTGAAAATGCAAAAACCTCCTGTTGCAAAGCATTTTAATTTCAGGTCACTATTGCAATCCTCTGGCCCGTCTGTTTTCTCCCACAGGAAGCAGCACCTTCTTTAAGTATTAAGTCAAAATGGCAAGTGCCTGACCTGAAGTATTTGGTTGCTATTAAGTTTCTTCAAAAACAAGAGAGAGGGAGAGACATATTAAATATCACCATCATAAGCTGCTGTTTAGAAGGAAAGTGGCTAAACAAAATGCATTTAGCTCAGACAAAGTTCAGTGCCACAAACTGCTCTAATGTGTTGAGGTAAAGAAGGAAAAATAAAGGAGAGTTGTTTCATCCTCCCCTGGATCGTGGTTGTGCCCAGTAAGTGGGTTTCTTAATGTTTCCATCACATCCCCCTATTTTTAGAAGTTAATAGCTCGACTATAACAATTTGCTTCAGGCTGAAGCTTGGCGTACAAGGTCTCAGTCAGGCAGCACATTTAGTGAAATAGAAGATTACCCATTTTAAAGCCATATTTTTTTTCTGTCATAAAATCTAAAAATATTCTTCTTTTCAGAAATTACATTTGGCATCTGATTTATCTACAATGTAATGTGATATATTTTCTCACTGCATTTAACCAATTAAAATCCTCATCAGAAAAAAAAAAAGATGTTGCTTTTTGCTTGTTTTTGTGTATCAATGTGAGCCTGGTGACCACTGTATTCACACTTCAGACTTTAAAAAAAAATCTGTAGCTATTTGAAATTCAAGAAGATATAGAAGGAATAGATTATATGGCATTCGCCTTCTGTGTGTTTTTTTGCTTTGGAGAAAGTCAGGAGAAAAGATATAGGTCTAGTTGAACTCTGAGTTAATTTCAATACTGCAGTTCTTCTTTTTTTATGTGTTTTGGAAACCTTGATTGCTTAGGTACTTAAGCACCAACCTGAAAAGATACTTGCTAGAAAGAAAAGGTGATTTGTCTGAACAAAACGTGAATCTTAGAGCACAATGCCTGTAAGTCTCCTGCAAATTTATTTTTCTGTATTTGGAATTATGCTAAGTATAGCAGAATAGATGGGTGAAAGAAGAGCGTTAGAGAGGAGGCAAACACTCAGTCTTTTAGACAAATTACGATTATGGCAGAAGTGATGCAGTGGTAGTTTCAAAAGCAGCATACTCACATTTTAATGATCTAAAATACTGCAAATAACATTAGATATTTTGTATTTGTTTAGAAGTTATTTCTACTTTTTGGAGGTGCATTTGTTTTTGTATTGTGGCTAAGTGAAAATTAATTTCCCAAGTTATTATTGCCTTGTTTTATAATGCTTCTGGGATTTTATGGACTGAAAAGCTTCTTTTTTCCAGCATCTCAGTTAATTTTACTCACATGAAATTAAAATCCTTTAATTATTTTTTTGTTAAAACACAGATGACAGAGTGAAATACATGAAACGTCTGTGGGAATAGTGAAAAAGAAGAGATAGCCTGTCTCTCAGACTTTCGGAGTGTCTCTGCAGCCCATTATTCTGGACACTGACCTGCTCTGAAGTGGGACTATGACTCTGTTGAGCAGTCTGTCCATTTGACATAGCATCACGATAATGTGCCTTTTCACTGGAGCATCTACACCAATTCTTGTTATAACTCAGCTAAAATCACAGTAACAGGGAGTTATTACACTCAGGGCTTTAAAAATTACTTTGCATTTTTTTTATGCAATGGGATGTGCTTTGTCACGAGTTTCTATATCATCTCACTCCCATGTGTGGGAGATTTTACTTAAGCATCTTTCTCCTTTTTTTCTATTATTTTCCATTTTAGATGTGAGTGACTCAGCAATAGGAACAGTCTTCATAGGAAGCTGAGTCACCTTCAGGGTACTTTTTTTTTTTTTTGGGCAGGTATGGCAGTACATTACAGGGTACTTAGAAATTAACCAATTTGTCATACTACTTGGTTGGGTGACTTTTCATACTCTTTCTCTCTCCAAAGCAGGGAATCCTGGCTGATTTCCCCCCACTTTTAGTCTCCTGCAAACAGGAAAATGTTTGCTTCCCAAACAGGGAAAGGTTACTTCTCAGCTCCTGAAAGCAGCTCCACTAGACTACTGACATGGAAGCATGTCACAAGTGAAGTGTGCTGGATTGGTGCTCTAGGTGTTTCTGACAGCCCTCCAGAAAGTTATAATTATTGGTCCTTTGTTCAGTGCAGACTAGGGAGTGTCTAGGCATTTCTTACACATTATGACCTCTAGAATAAGTACAATATTTTTGGCAAGAATTTCAAAAAACAACTATATTCAGTTTCATCAGGAAATGGAAAATCTGTGATTGAACAGCAGATGTCTTCTGTGAAATATTGAGGAAAGGAGAGAAAAAAGCCCCAGGCAGTCTTTGGAATGGGAATGTTTATCAAACAGCTTTTAAAAGACTGACCAGTTTGGTTGGGTTTTTGTTTTTCATCCTTCTGTCATCTACAGCATATCTAGCATAGAATCAGCCTTCATAGAAAGGCTGAAATTTATTTTTAATTCACTATTCCCAAATTTTGTGAATGTCCGTGTTATATTAACTAGTGTAATCCTTCCTTCCTTCCTTCCT